>OX596269.1:1376198-1976198 GCA_951394255.1 Polyploca ridens | reverse complement strand
ATTTGTTGCATTTTTTATACTACCATTGATTCTAATTGAACTAAATGAATGTCTAGAAACTTGATTTTGATGTTATTTTGACAATGAATTTCCCTAGATGGGAACTTAGGTAGCCAATGGGTGGTCACAACTGGATTAGTAATGATTTTACTCCTTTCATATTTAAATTAATATTTAAAAAAAAAATCTGTTTCTCAATACACACTTCTACAAAACCTGAAAGCTAAATAACTCACTTACTTTATCAATGTCGCATACAATCAACACGATATCCATTTTTGAATTGAGGGTGATTTTTGTATATAAAAAATTCCTTAAGGTGGCCAAAGTATTCACAAAATAATCATCATCATCATCTTTTAAAGCGATCCAACATTAGCATGAGTTGTTTTTCTGAAAAATGACAGATTTTCAGTAGCCTCTCTCCAAAGTGGCTAAGATGATGAAAGTGCGAGAAATTTGGATAATAAAATGAATCTGACCTATCTGGGCGTTATTCTTTTATATTTCCTTAAACCTATTTAACGGGCCGTTCAGTCTCGACACTTACAATTCGTGAATAGACATCGGCGGAATAGTACCTAAGCATGGCGTTAACAGTGAATTTTCTTATCTTTGCGGTGGCGGCATTTGTGTACGTAAACATTTATTCGATTATGTACAATTAATTTGAAAGAAAATCGTATATTCTCCTTTATAGTGATTTTTAACCGACTTCAAAAGTAGGAGGTTCTCAATTCGAATGTTTTTTTTTATGTTTGTTACCTCATAACTCCGTCATTTATTAACCGATTTGGAAAATTATTTTTTTATTTCAAAGGGTACACTTCCCGTACACTTCCCGGTATAAAAATAACTGTATTGAGAACCTCCTCCTTTTTTGAAGTCGGTAAAAAAATATGCATCTATTGGACCCAATTATATTTTTGTGCCTTTTGCGGTCGAGACCATGGGACCGTGGGGGTACGAAGCTCGCCGTTTTGCTCGCACCTTGTCATCAAAATTGATCGAGACCTCCGGAGACCAGCGGGCGGGGAGCTTTTTACGCCAACGCGTCAGCTTGGCTATCCAAAGAGGAAACGCTGCCAGCCTTCTGGGAACCCTGCCGTTAATCGGAAGCAGCGGCAGGCTCGAGGAAATTTTCTATATATAGATTGTATTTTGTACATATTTGTTGTAAATAAAATAATTGTATATCCCTGTTTAAAAAATACAAGTAATGTTTTTTTCTTGACAAGTGTGTTGAAAACCGTATGACACGCGTGTGCATTGATCATTACACTCTCGGCTCCCTAATCGCGTTCGCCTACGACTACCGCCTCGTCTGTAATTACCAACTTTGCACACATGTATCTCAATGTACTATTTGACGGGTTGGCGCAGTTGGGTAAGGTTCACCTTACGCGCCATAGGTCGTGGGTTCGATTCCCACACAGGACATGCATTTGTGTCCATGAACATGTCTGTATGTCCTGAGTCTGGGTGTAATTATGTATATTAAGTATGTATTTACAAACAAAAAGTAGTATATGTATTATATCAGTTATCTGGTTTCCATAGTACAAGCTCTGCTTAGTTTGGGATCAGATGACCGTGTGTGAGGAATCTATCAGGATATTTATTATTATTTATTTATTTATGTAATTATTCACAGTGTCTTCAACTATGCTGAATCTCACATATTGTGGGGATCAGATGTGAACTGGTCGAAACACTATAGCGGTATGTACAACAGACTAAACGGGAACGAAAGGGATCCAGATGAAGATGCACTGGTTCGTTTACCAAGGTATGTGTTTATTCAAGGAATTTTATACATTCGTATTTTTATTTGATGGGCCAGTTGGTTCATAGCAGGTTTAACGATATACTTTTCATACAAAAACTCTGTACTTATTATGGCGTTGTTAAGAGGAAAGGATGGCTGCAAGAAATTTAAAAAATAGGTTTTTAACATATCTATTGCTGTCGCGCTGTGCCCGAGCTATCCCACCCGAGGGCGATAACAACTACAGCTTGGACCGATTATACCTATTTAAATTAGATGAAATCGATATCTCGTAATCCCCGGTTTCCTCCTCCAAAACTGGATCGATTTAAAAAAAATTCAAGAACCGTAATGAGAAGGGCTTTGGCTATGTCTGTCGGTTTTCCTTTGTTTTATTATATTCGTCAAATTTGTTCGCTGGACGTCTGATAAGGGCGTTAAAAATGGTAAGTTTTTGTGATTTTAGAAGGCTCCTAATTCTTATAGTAATGAATTTATGGAGAAAAACAACCGAGGGACATAAAGTGGTACCTACAGATTGCATGGTAAAATAATCATTGCTCTAGTGTCATTATCCAGAGAGGAAACTGAGGATTACGTTTGTATGGAACAAACACCACCAGCATTTCCTCTTAAACATTAATCGTTAGATGTCTTAAGCAAATATGTATCTTGTGCACTATATCTAGGCCTGTATATAGGCAAAAATAAAATAAAAAATGAAACAAATTCAGTAAAAGCTTCCGAAAAACAGCGTTTTTGCCCAAATTTTACCTGAACTCTGGTCATATCTAATGTACCTATAAATTGTAAAAAGTAAATAAATATTTTGATCCGATATTGCAAATGTATTGGAGATTCAAAATATCAAACTTTTTCTTCACAAACTTGTAAATTTTTTTCACAATAAGTATACTCCTGGAACAAGTTTTATGATATGCGAAATCATGAATGACGACCTAGCGAGCGGCCGCGAGTGATCAGCGGAATTTACCGACTGATAGCCGACGGCTCTGATGCTGTCTCTCTTTTTTTGCAGTCAAACATTACGTTGGATGAAAGTACAAACTTTTAGGCTATGCGTGCGTTGAAGTTGCGTTGACCATGAAGGGCCCTCTTAAGACTCATGAAGCAAATATCCAGTTAAACTCCACTCCATTTGCAGGACATGCATTAATATTCTGTGTGCATGAACATGTCGGCATGTTCTGTCGGTAACCTTGCAATCCTAAATCCACCGCGGATGCATCGCTGATGCGTGGTTCACTTATTAGTCATTCAAGATCTATTGAAAAAGATGGCCATCGATCGGCGTATTAATACTACCTAAAATGCATCAGTACTATTGCATCATCAGGACTATTGCATGTCGAAACAATTGAATACTTGAATTGGTCAAAAGAATTAAAATGGACTGGAAGCTGTATTGTAAACATCAACTGCGCTCTGCGGGTGGATTTCATTTATTTTAATGATCTGCCCCCCTAAAAAGGAAGCTAAAGCAATATTGCTAACGCAATTCATTTTTTCAAATTTACGGCAGATCTTATTGAATTCATAAATTCCGAATCTTTTATTGAATTGAATTGTATATAATGAGTGACTAGTATACCAAAAAATATTGAAATTACGTAGGATCTGCCGAGAATTCGAAAAAATGAATTGCGTTAGCAATATTGCTTTAGCTTCCTTTTTAGCCCCACTGAGCCGTAATCTCAAGCCAAGCAAACTTATGATATGGAAACTAGATAAAGGCAAATTTTATTTCATATTTTAGTAAAACTTAATGTACCGAATAAACCAATTTTAAAGGTTTAATATGAAGGCTATTCAGTAGTTTAACTTTATCTTAATATTTAGGACGTAAACTTCAAAAAAAGAAACTAGATATAGCGCCCATATTTTGAAAATATTTAAATAATTAATTTTTGTCACATATTATGTTTAATAACATACTCGTATGTTGGTAAATACTACTAATTTGACGAGGTATTTTTTTATAAGGAATAATAAAAATAAGCCGGATATCAAAGACTTCTTTCTATATAGAATTTGTAAGAATTTTAGCATTTCCAGTAAATAAAAATGCATTGACTTTTATAGTGCTGGGCACAATTTAATCAATGTTTATTTCAACGAGAATAGTAAAAAGAATTACTCGCCAAAAGTCTCAACTGTTGAGCTTGACGACGTTTTTCCAAGATATCTTCATCATTGGCTGATTTAAGGATGGCCATAATATGACTTATCCGAGCTGCAGACATCTGAAATATGTATACCAACTCTATAACCACTATAAAATTAGTATCATCATCATATTCTGTCACGAGATGTCCTCTGCTAATTATGGCCTTTGTTTCCCATTGATTTCGACAAAGAGCAGTCGTGGATTTATAATAAATAATTTATAATAAAACAAACTTACTTTAAATATCATAACTTTACACAGAAACTATCATAAATGAAAGTGATCCACAAAGTGACAGGTTTTTTTTTTATAATGGATACATAATACGACCTAAATAGGAGGTTCCTAAAATTAAACATTGATTAATTGACCAATTGAAAAATGTAGCACCGCACTACGAATGTATAGAGAATAGACCGCGTCGACGGAATGACGTCATGCGTCGTCGTCGTCAGCTGTCAAAAAAATAACAGAATTGCACTGCTGGGCATATAGATCATTTCGTAAGCTAATTTTACCTGTGATAGCTACTTCCATATGGGAGGGTCTGCTATGCAAAGCTTTGAGGTCTTTGCTTCATTATTAGTAAAGATATAAGAATCTTAATTTTAATAAATCTTAACCGATACCGGTCCGTAAACTGTGCCAAAGTCATCGAGGAACAATCCCAAAGTAGACTGAATCGATATTTAATACAATTAAATTTAAACAAGCAGCACCTGTTCACAAGTATGACGCGTGTGGCAGCCATCGCCCTCCTCGCCATATTGGAGAGAAGTGGGCGACCCATAGAATTCCAGTTGCGATTTCCTTGCTCGGTCGCCCCCTGATTTAGGCGATTCTTTAGTTTTGGGACAATAACGTAGTCCCAATATAAAACTATCTTGAGATCGAATCCTCCAAAGTGCTTTCGATGGAAAACATGCAGAAGAAACCATGGCATACCATGCATAAACATAGGATAGCGGTATGTTTATCAATATCTTCTGAAGTGGTGTTTGCACCTGCCTCCCACAACCACCAAAATTATGCGCATAAGGGTATAAAATTAAATGTTATATCCTGACTAACTGCGTCGTCGACAATGTTCCTGATTCTGTTGTTCACAACTAAACTAATTTTAATCTCACTATGTCTCTTTCTAACAAAGAACATAAGAAAAGGATGTAAGAAATTTAGTCCTGTCAAATTAGTCCAATGCTTGTTTTCAATATAAATTTAGTCGCCATCTATCGTGATTACGCCTAAATACACGCAAAATAAGGCGGCAAAGATGAATTTTTCATCTTAAAATATGTTCTATCCTTTTTCAATAATGTTCGTAAGAAAGATATGAGATGTGACTAAAATTAGTTTAGTGCGATTTACAACAGAATCGGCACCATTATCAGGATGAATTTAGTGAAATCCCCAATAAACCAACAAAATTCTTTCCCGTTGTCCGACATTGTTCCGACGGGCTTTCCGCGGCGGGAAATAAAGCGTTTCAATGCTAACAATATATAACAGAACCTATGACATCACCCTCATGTTGAATCTGGAAATCAGTCACCAGTATGGTGTGTTGCAGTAGTTACTATTTTAAGCCAATTCAGTTCTACGCTTTGTGTGCTTTCCACCATCTCTGGCATCATCATCAATTACCATAAAAAAAAACCTATCCAAAAAACTTATTTTTTAACCGACGAAAAAACGCAGGAGGTTTACAAGTCGACGCGTATTTTTTTTTTTTTTTATCTATGACGCATAACTTTTACAGAGTAGTCCGATTTTGATAATTCTTTTTTTATTGGATAGGGTATACCTAATAGATAAAAATAGGGGTGATTTATTGTTCACTCACAGATTTTAATGCTGAGTTGTGTATTACATCAAAAGATATAAAAAAATAAGCATGTAGTAATTAGTAGATTATAGATACAAAAAATTATAAAATAAAATCTTTTTAACAAAAAAAATAAACCACCGAAAAAACTGAAAAGCAAAAAATAATTTTGAATATAACTTGAATTTTATAAGGTTTTGCAGTCGGGGATAAATAAATATTACAAAAAAATACATACCTACGTAGGTTATTGGTTTGTCCCCGACTGCAAAACCTTATAAAATTCAAGTTATATAGAAAATTATTTTTTGCTTTTCAGTTTTTTCGGTGGTTTAATTTTTTTGTTAATAAGTATTTTTGTCAGTGAAAATTGGATGGTAAAACTCATGTGACTCTATTATATTCCAGTAACGAATACTTTAGGAGCGAGAATAATGATCACATTGACCTGGAAAGACTGGGAGCTGAACGAGAGGTTCGCAATCAAGCCTCGATACGGAGAAAAGCAGGAAAATTTAATCTTCGAAGCCTTTATGAATCAGAACTTGGCAAATCGCATGATCTGGAACCTGATAGGTACGTTTTTATTGAACTAAGGGATGAAGATTTTTAGAAAACAAGGTTTAAGGCTAACGTAGAAAACAAGCATACGGCCCGCTTAATAGTAAGCGGTTACCGGAAGCTTGCAATAACAGAGGTATCAATCGTAGCCGACCCTGCAAAAATATCTTTATACCATTCAATGCTTTATACCGTTTTTGAAGAATCCCATGGGGACCTCCTTGGGGGCTCTTTCCACATATATAGATCTTTTAAAACCGCTACACTAAAATAGATAAACTACAAGTGACTACGAAATTTTATTTAACAGTAACACAAAACTTTACGACCAAGTGACTTGCGAACTAAACTTACCAGTAACAAAACTAGTTTTTGTTCGTTACTAAATTATTTGATTAAATGTAACTAAAGTTAGTTTCCCGACAACAAAATTTCAACTTACATAACTAGTTTTGTAGATCATTTTTTTCAGTGTAAATGCTAAGCCATTTAGGTTCGATGTTCATTTTTTTAAGTGGGTACCTAATTTTACTAATTTTTTTGAGTTTACTGTATGGAGTACAACATGGGGTTCTTCAAAAAAGGCGTGAAGAGATTTCTTCAGGGTCGGCAACGCGCGAGTGATACCCCTGGTGTTGCAAGCGTCCATAGGCTACGGTAACTGCTTACCATCAGGCGGGCCGTATGCTTGTTTTCCACCTTAGTGGTATAAAAAAAAAGCCATATGGATGCTTGCAACACACGAAGCATCGCTCACGCGTTACCGACCTTTCCCCCTCCCCTATGAGCTCTGGCAACCTTACTCACGCGCAGAAATACAACTTTACACAACATAAAGTTATTTGGCTGCGGTATTCTGTAAGGTGGAGGTACGCACCCAGTCGAGCTGCTCTTTGAGCGAATAAACGCTACGCTCTACCTCTATTACTGTTCTACCTTCTTCTTCCTTCTTGTGTTCTGTGTTATTTCTACTTTGATTATGATTTATTAATTGCTGCTTTCTTTTTCAATTATTATTAATCTTAAGTTTGAAGTGATTCATATTGTAGTAGGGGCGTCCAACTTAGGTTACCGCTGAAAATCAGCGTTACCACAATAACTTTGCTGAGCGGCTACACTTCTTTCGCAGAATATTTTATTTATAATTTAGTTCAAAGTCAAAGTCATAGCCATTTATTCAATGTAGGCCTTAGTAGGGCCCTTATGAAGGTCAAAGCTACTGAAGTTACCAACAGTTCGTAGGTTGGCCTTCAGCTGAAAAGAACAGGAAAGAAACGCAGATAGGATAGGTACAATTTTTTGGACAATCTCACTGTATTGGCTGTTTTTTCTTAATGTTTAAGTAATAATAGTTATGATACATGTGTGCAAAGTTGGTAATTACAGACTATGCGGTATTAAGCTGCCACAGGCGAACGCGATAAGTGAGCCGAGAGTGTAATAATCAATGCACACGCGTGTCATACGACGTTTTTCAACACACTTGCGAGGAAAAAAGCAGACGGCATTTTTTTAAGTAGGTTTTTTGATAATAAATTTCTGTTACATTAGGATTGTTATTATTAAATTTTGGTTATTAAAAAATAAGAAAAATTTTAACTTATTAATTTCTTCTTAAAAAAAGATATAACGTAAACACTTTTACTTGATAAAGTTAAATTTTAAAAATATATCAGCTTTTGCTAGTTATCACAAACTTTTTTAGATTTGTGTATGCAGAAGATGCAAGTGGTCCATGCTAATAACAAAGAAATCAAAGTGGGCCCTAGTCAAGAAAAGGTTGGGAACCACTGTTCTATACACATATCGCAGTGAGGTATAAACTTAAAATAATTAGGATTATACATATCATAACAATGTGCGGTAATGTAAAGTAAAAAGCACTAGTGCGTAATAAATAAGCCACATTAATATACTAAAAACGGTGCAATATATGTCACTTTACGAGCAAGTGTGTTGAAAATATCATTACTGATTTGTTATTCTGTCAAATAAAAGAGTTATTTTATTCAATGGAATTATAATAATATAATGGTGAGAAGCGCTCGTGGTGTAGCATGATTAGCCGTTCCACCGTCTTGGTCGGTATTTCAAATCGAGCGTTTCCGTGCTTCGGAAGGCACGTAAAGCCGTTGGTCCCGGTTATCACATGAGGTGAGATACCCTTTATTGGACCATCGACTTTTAACAGCCATGAAGCTCTGTTTTTCACAAGTGGAGATATATTATAATTTCCTTCTTTTCAGTAAAATCCCGTCTCAAGAAACCGAAACGAAATATATACCGGAGAAGACGGATACAGAACACAAAATCCGTTATGTATGTTATTTTTTTTTTTATACTACTTAGGTAGCAAACAAGCATACGGCCCGCCTGATGGTAAGCGGCTACCGCAGCCTATGGACGCTTGCAACACCAGGGGTGTCACTCACGCGTTGCCGACCCTGCAGAAATCTCTTCAGATCCTTTTTGAAGAACCCCATGCTGTACTCCATTGGGAAAACCACGGCTGGGAGCTCATTCCAAAATCTGAGCGTCCGCGGAAGGAAGCTCCTTTGAGACCGCACAGTTCGAAACAATTCTGGTTTCAATATGTGAGGATGGACTCCCTGTCGATGGCGAGAGTTGCGATGGTAGAAGGTGGCCGTGGGCATCATCTTAAACAATTCTACAGAACACTGTCCGTTGTACAAGCGGTAGAACACACATAAGTAGGCAGAGTCTCTCCTCAGACTGACTAATTTTATTACGCGTGTCATACGACGTTTTTCAACACACTTGCGAGGCAAAATACAGCTTTGTATTTTTTTAACTAAATTTTTTGATAATAATCAACCACACAATGAGAATAATAATAATAATTTATTTATTTCTTAAAATATGGTACACAAGATGTTATAGGTAATTGAGGTGTTCAGCATATTCTACCTGTTCTAGGTGTTGAAATATTAAACATGATATAAATTTATTATGATAAGATACAAATCACCAAATAATATTATAAACAAATCAATTAAGGAAGTACATAAAAATAAAAGTCTAATTGGTGAAAACTATATAAAAAATATTAATAATTAAAAGAACGTTAACAAATATGGCTCGCAAGTTATTTTTTTGACAGAGGCGAGCTGTCAAACTATTTAACCCGTTTAAATTCAGAATGCTTGGTCTACACACATATCACTTGCAGTGAGGTACAAACTTATCATAATCGAGATCATACGTATCATAAAACTGTGCGGTAATGTAAAGTAAAAAGCACTAGTGCGTAATAAGTTGCATTAAGATACTAAAAACGGTGCAATAAATGTCACTTTACGAGCAAGTGTGTTGTAAAACAATTTTACCGGACTGAAGCGCGGCTTGAACTACACGCTCCAGAAAAAACTGTGTAAACCAAAACTGCATAGATCAATCGGTGTCAGGGCTATTTTCCGACTTACATATTTTCCTCTTCAACATGTCAACGAATGATTGCACGTACAAGCCGTGCCTCCGGGCATGCACGAGCTACCGTCTACATGCACAGTTTACCAGTTTACCTGCGCAAACTGGGTTGTGCAGCCAGGCTTGCATGCAACACAAAAGAAAGGAAATTCACGGCATTAGCTATGGAGGAGAGCAAATTAAATTATTCGATTTAATTAGGGTGACTGGTAATTAGTAAACGATACTTAGACACATGATTGTACTCATAATTTTTCTTCACGTATGTTTTTTTTTTCAGAATCGCGAGCAAAGGCCCAACCATTGGTATAACCATTATTCCAGCAACAGTGCCTGGTAGAAGCTATGCACTGAGAAGACCGCTACCTACCTACCTAGTTATTGCAGTATTATTATTAACTGAGATTATATGATATAAATATTAACGTTTTATTATTCAGGACATGGTTTTACATTCCTGTAGAATTTAAATGTATAGAAAAAAAAACAAAAAAAAAAATGTATTGTTGTGTTAAGATATTTCAAGCCAGATATATTTTTGTGTCTCAAAATGTACAACGAGAATACAAAATTAAAATTTTTAACCGACTACAAAAAAAAGAGGAAAAAATGTTCTCAATTCGATGCAAGTTTTTTTTTATATTTGGTACCTCATAACTCCGTTATTTATTAACCGGTTTGGAATATTCTTTTTTTGTTTGGAAGGGTACATTTCCCGTTTGGTCACACTGTCACCAGAATCTGATTACTATTTATTGTACTTTGAAGTCGGTTTCAGTTTTTTTTTATAAACAGTTTTCAGTTATGTCTAATAATATGAAAACTATATAACTAATTGTTATAGTTTTTTGTTGTTATTTTGTTAAAGATGATTATAATGTATTTCAGTTTATTGTGTCCATAGTACAAGCTTGGCTTGGTTTGAGATCTGATAACCGAGTGTGAAGAATCTCCCACGATTTTATTGCTATAAAATGACAAATTATTTGAGATTTATTTATTTATTTATTTTTTATACACAAATTACAGCTATCTTTACAGGTATTTCCTAATACAATAGTGTAAGTAAACAAGAAACATAATCACTTAATTCCTTTCACATATTATGCATAAAACTGATTTCCTTAATTCAGTGACTGAGCATGAGAATAGGTCAATTTTTTGGGCAACTAAATTCAATGTATGCAACGTTCTTGTTAATGGCGCGTTTGCTAATAAATTAGTCCTCGCGCGGGGGACCACAAACAATCGCGGCGGCCGCCGCCGCGCCACATACCCGTCCGGCACAGATAGCCTCAGTAGCTCTAAGATATTTGGATTCGAGATGCTGCCTCGGAATACCCTCATCATATAATATGCGAGCGCCAAATCCCTTCTTGTTTCCAATTTGTTGTATCCAACCATGCCCAAAACGAACAGAGTTGGATACATCAACGGATAGAAAGGGTATTAATACTATTAGATTATTAATACTAGAAGACTTGGAAAATTATTCGAAATAGTTTACAGGGTTTTTTGCTCATACCAAAGATCTTATTCTAATTATTGAAATCTCACCCACTAGTTATCCATTTCTAAGCTAATTCTAGTTTTAATAATAATAATGATGATCCAGATCTCCTTTGGACAAATATTCCTTGAGTACCCGACGGTACTAAGAAAGGAGCTCCAGAAATTCAATTCCCCATTAGACAAAGTAAAGGCTGTAAAATATTCTTGTAATATCAATATATTTCAATACACTATTTATACAATTATTTAATTAGGACAACCAGTAGTTGTTACATTAAAATAATCTTAAAACTTGCTAAAATAGAAAATGACATAAATGTACAACTTTTTAAGGAGTCACAACATTCGTTATACGTTTTGATAACATAACAAAAAAAGTATTTCAAAAGGCTGGAAACATAAACTAGAAAAAAAAGTTAAAATATAAGGAATCTCTCCTAGACAAAGTACTTTTCTATGCGTTTGAACGAATAGAAACGCTACAAAATGTATGAGATTGACATAACGATTCGCTAGATCCTAGCGTAACCAACTGTCAATCTCATACATTTTCTGGCGTTTCTATTCGTGCAAACGCATAGAAAAGTACTTTGTCTAGGGGGGCTGACAATAAAAACCATTTTACTTCTCAAGTTTATTCTTATACGGCCTTTTACAGCCTTTTTGCTTTTTAACCAACGAAAAAACGAAGGAGGTTTACAAGTCGACGCGTTTTTATGTATGATCACTCATAACTTTTTAAAAAGTAGTTCGATTTTGATAATTCTTTTTTATTGGATACGGTATACCTCGGAGTTGGACCGCAAAACCTTATAAAATTCAAGTTATATTCAAATTAATTCTTTGCTCTTCAGTTTTTTCGGTGGTTTAATTTTTTATTAAAAAGTTTTTTTCATGCCATTCTTACTCAATGCTGTTTATGATAAGTTACTGTAATTGTGACTTTACCTACTTACGTGACAGCTTAGGCTGGACCGTCACCATTTAGGCGCCTATCCCATAAAGAGAATTCTATAGTTCTGCGTTTCGCGTTCATCGTAAAATATGCGGTGCCGTTAAAAAATTAAATATTAGTACGATAGAATCAGATATTTAAAAATTTAATTCGCAACAAATATCGCCTTCGTACCTATACTTGTTTTTATTTATTATTGTCATGCTGTTTATGATTATGTATACATAATATTTGTAATAATAAATGATTCAATGATATTGTTTTTTTTTTTAATTTAAATATATTTTATACCTTTTAGATTTTCCATCCTTTATAGTAATTCAATTAAATAATTTTTGGTATAGTTCATGAAGCTTGAAAAGAGGTAAAGGTTTCTTCAGATTTTTTTAAATAACGATCCCCCTTATTCATAATCGCTTTTTAACTAAATCAGTGTAATAGTGTGCCCCGTCTCACTCTTTCGATCACCAAATGTCACCTGTCAGATGAAGACTTTGCCCCCCCTTACTCATAAAGCACTATTTAACTAATATACTGTTTAAATGATCACGTAAATAATGTCACATTATTTGACAATGACAATAGAGTGACGTTATTTACGTAACCCTTTAAACAGTACCGGTCTTACTCATAAAAATCTCTTAAATAACGGATTAAATAGTATATAGCTAAATACTATTTAAAATGTTATTCAGTGTTTAACTTTTCTTTACTCATAAACGCATTTTAATTATGATTTAGTTATTGAAGGATTTAAAGAGCAAAAATAATATTATATATGGCGACACCAACGTCAAGACCATAAATTTGACAGTTATGGAGGTTTAAAAAAAAAGAAACAGCAACAATTTGAAAAGTTTTATTATGTGTTTTATGATAATATTATATTGTATATGATCTGAATCTCGGAAACAGCTCCAATGGGTTTCAGGGGCGATAAATCGATCTAGCTAGGTTTCATTTTTAGAAAACGTCATTTTACCCGTGTTTCAGGCAATGAAAAACTGCTTCAATATCATTAGAATATAAAGGTAAATTTCGCCACCATTTACAAGGTTATCATAGCCAGGTGGGAAATCGGGTGGTCCCGAAACCAGAAGACCCTGTTCGAGTCCAGATGATAAATTTTTCGCTTATTTTTTTCAAGTTCTTTTGTTAGAAAAACTAATAAGATTTACCAAATAAAAAAACGAGCAAAGCTCGGTCATCGAGGTACAAGTTTAAGTAATTTATGGTGTTCCTATATAATCTAACATCATGATATCCAGCTTATTTTCGGAAATCAATGAAAAATATTTTCCAGCAATCAAGCAGCAGCTGTTTATTTGGCGGCCATTTTGCTATTTAGCCCGTTAAACAAGGGTCGTAGGTTGTTTAATTTGACAGCTCTTTAAATAACGTTTTTAAGCAGTGAATAAGGATAAATACCGTTTATGAGTGAAGATTTTTTTAAATAACTGTTTTAAGTATGACTTAACTTTAAATAGCGTTTATGAGTAAGGCCGTATATTAGTTAAATAACGTTTTATGAGTAAGGGGGTGAAATTTTAGCTAATCAACCTTTGATAACTTTATCATGAATAAGGGGGGAAGTCGGTAAACGAGCGTACTACGGCCCACCTGATGGTAAGCGGTCCACGTAGCCATTATGGTTTAAACGAAGGTATTCCATGGCTCTCAACTGGGGGAAAAACGTCACTTGTTTACCCTCAGATTTTAGTTTTATTTTAGCATTACCATGATTACAGTAGCAAGGTATTGTATATAACGGCGGAGAATTAACCGGAGGATTTTTAGAAATGGTGACGTCAGCATTGCTGACGTCACCATTATCATTGTCAGAGTTATTCATACCCAAGGCAAACAAAACAAGGTTTGATAAAATAAATTAAACCAGCAATAAAGCAAATAAATTTGTAATGACTCACCAGATTTACTTGAAACACAACACACTATGTTTACACTATTAGTTTTCACCTCGGCGTCTCCAACAAGAATGAGCGCGCGTTATTTTTTTACACAGCAATCGGTTTTACAAAGCGGGGCAAATATACGGCGATGTGATTGGTCGGCGCTACCGGCCAATCACAGCCCACGCGCCATAACGCTCGCGCTTTGTTGATAACAATGAAATCAGTTACTCAAAATCTTAAATCATAATAATTAAATCTACCAATGCATTGACAAATCATTTCTATTAAAAATATGAATTTAGAACTATTATTTGAACAGAACAGCCTAGTTTTTACATTAATTCACAACACCGATCAAATCAGTTACTCAAAGCCTTAAATCATAATAATTAAATCTACAAATGCATTGACAAAACATTTCTATTAAAAATATGAATTTAGAACTATTATTTGAACAGAACAGCCTAGTTTTAACATTAATTCATAACACGGATATCAACATGAAGTAATCAGATTCAATTACTATTTGTTATTTTAGCAATATCAAATAGCAATCCAATTCCATAGCTACATTAATAACTAAACAATTTAGATTCAATTAAAACATTGGATAATCATGAAAACAATAATTAAATTAAATACTAAAAATTGTCTCCGCGCCGATACGGCCATTCTGAGAGGCGGTGCGTGCTCTGCACCAGCCGTCATCTGAAACAAAGGATATTGATCTGAGATAGATACCCATATGATGTGCCATCACGGCAAACATTTTGAGAGTGAAAATATGCAGTGTTCCAGTAAATCACTGGTACTGATTTGAATCAAGTGTTCAGGTATCCATGAATAAAGTCACATTATTTTACTATGTGCTTGCCTATGTACTGCACATAAGTTAGGCTACTGTACTACTGTACTACGGTATACTGTAGACTACGGTATACTGTTTATTATGTCATTGGATAATTTCTTATAAGGTTGGTGCTGTACTCTGGGCGGTCCTGTACGCCGTGGTATACAGAGGCTCTAAGGAAATAAGGTTTAGGACGATGTTGTGCTCTAGGCGGTCTTGTACGCCGTGGTACACAAAGGCTCTAAAGTAAAATATTTGAACTCTCATATTCTTACGCAGATATACGAGTTTGTGCAATTATACAGGTGATGGCTATCAGCAGAGCCATTTTATTTCTCGTAGATTAGGATGATGCTGTGCTCTGGGCGGTCATGTGCGCCGTGGTACACAGAGGATCTAAGGGACTGGGATAAGGACGATGCTGTGCTCTGGGTGGTCTTTTACACCGTGGTACACAGAGGTTCTAAAAACAATTATTTGGAACAATAAAGAATACACATCGGTAATATGCATTTGCAATTCAACATTAATGACTTAACGTGCTATTTGTTGTGGATAGACGTTAACAAGAATTTTAAGTACAATTTTTGTAGGAATGCTATTTTTCAAATCATTTCACATGATGTCATAATGAGTGTAATAATTGTATGTGACTACTCACCAAATAGTTCAATAATCGGCACGCGATGTCGACGGCTGTGGTTCTGGTACTGCCGCAGTGTCATCAGGCACCTCGTCTGCTGTGTTGTGGGGCGACTGGTTATCTTCATTCTCCGATACGGCTGCCTGCTCGCCCGGTTGTGGTGCACGTCTCAATTGGTCATGTGCAACCTTACGCGGCCGTCCTCTTCCAACCACTCGCCTCACCAGGTATCGGTCGTTTTCAAGGACTCTGTGAATCTCATAAGGTTCACTAAATTTTGGATCTAAAGACGTTTGATTACGGGGATTATTTTTGATCAACACATAATCTCCTCTTTGAAAATGACGAATTGCTGCTTTATTCTGATCGAAACGTTGCTTGTTGTATTGTGCAGCGGTGGATATTTTCTGACGTACATGTCTCTCAAGGGTATCAAAGTCAATAGTTTCGTCTTCAAGTCTTACTAAATTTAGGAGCTCCGGTGGAACACAATGTTGTCTTCTGGTCAATAGGGTAAGTGGAGCAACTCCAGTAGTACGATGAGCTGTACAGTTCAATGCTAATTGAAGCGCATCAAGTGCTGTATGCCACAGTTCTGTCTCATAGTTTTTGATCATGATAAGCGCATTTTTTAACGTACCCATGACGCGTTCAACTTGACCGTTCGCTCGGCTTACTCCTGGTGATATTGCATGTATATTGATACCAAAGCGCTCGCTGTAATTTTTAAACTCTCCCAGAAACTCCCTGCCTCCATCGACGATAACTTGTACAGGGGTACCGAAAAGATGGATTGTACGTTTTAAAGCTGCTAAACTACTGTGTTGGCTCTTGTTAGTAGCATAATCAAGTAATACATATTTTGTATAGGCATCAATGGTAACTATGACATATTCTTGTTCTTCACGCGTACCTAGTTTACCAGTGATGTCCATATGCACCACTTGAAACGGAGCAGTGGGCTTTTGTATAGGATGGAGTTGTGCTTGTACGGCACCCGACACGCCTTTTGATGAGCGACAAACTATGCAGTTATCTACAAATCTTCTTATGATTGTACTCATTTTATCGAACCAATGAGACTCTTTTACCTTTTGTAAGGTTTTCTCCCACCCTGGATGTTTGAGTGCTGTATGGTAGGAGTTTATCAAGCTCCACTGAAACGATTTAGGTACAACGGTGGCCCTTTGCGGGCCTAATACAGAATCATGCCATATTTTAGTGAGTACGCCTTCTTCTAAGACATATCCATCAACATTATTATCGGTGCTAAGACTATCAATTATTGGACGCAACGTGCAATCTCTACGCTGTTCAATCTTCAACCATTCTAAATCACGTGACATGATGTTAACAGACGACTCATTAGACGGATTTCTGCTGAAAAAGTCAGCGTGCTGAAGGCGTTCTCCCTTTCTATACTCCACCTCAAAATCGTAATTTTGTAAAAATGCCCACCAGCGATGGATTCGTGGTAACAGGTCCTTTTTGTGCTTTGATGCTTTAAGAGAGTTACAATCAGTAATTACCTTAAATTTTCTCCCGTATAGGTATTGGCGAAAATGTTTGATTGCTCTCACCACTGCCAGCGTCTCAAGCTCATAGGAGTGGTAGCGGCTTTCTGCATCGGTGGTGCGTGTGCTCATGTACGCCACTGCGTGTTGGCGTCCATCCAACACCTGGACCAGCACCGCTCCGTAAGCCAGGCTGCTCGCGTCCGTGTAAAGCTCGATAGGAGCGTTTTCCTGAAATAGTGATAGGGTAGGCGCAGTAGTTAAATGTTTTATGATTAAATTGCGAGTCTCGTCATGTCTGTCGTTCCATTCCCATTTTACGCCTTGTTTAGTCAATTCATATAATGGTACCATAGTGCGAGAAAAATTGGGAATGAATCGTCTGAAGTAACCGGCAAGGCCATTAAATTGCCTAACCTGTTTTACCGTTGTTGGTATTGGTGCCTTCACTAAAGCCTCCACTTTCTTTGGGCTTGGACTAACTTGTCCCTCAGAGATAACATTGCCCAAATACTCGATGGAGCGTTTAAAGAAGGCAGTTTTATCAATATTTATAGAAAACCCAGCCCTTTGCAAAGCAATAAGTATTTGCTCGATACGTGACAGACCCTCTGAAAATTCTTTACATTTACAGAGCACGTCATCTACGTATACCTGCGCAGCCGTGCCCAACAGAGCCCTGTTAATGCACCGTTGGTACACTGAGCAAGCGTTACTTAAACCGAATGGCATGGCAAGATACTCGTACAACCCATCAGGTGTTACAAACGCAGTTTTCTCAATTGACGTTTCTGATACAGGAATTTGGTGAAAACCGGCTGCCATGTCAAACGATGTATAAAAGAGTCCGTCAGCCAGTTGGTCAATTTGGTCAGATATGATTGGTAACGGATAGTGATCACGCAGAGTATTTTTATTTAATTCACGGTAGTCTACGCACATACGATCATTACCGTTCTTCTTTTTCACAAGGATTATAGGACTTGAGTATGCGGATTTACTTTCTCTAATTATCTTATGTTCAAGTAATTCATTGACAATATCTTTGACTTTTTGTCGTTCGACCGGACTTAGCCTGTAAGGTCTACGTTCTACAAATTTATTTGGGTCCTTTAAACGTATTTCCAACTCTCCTGTATTTACTCGCGTAGTTGGATAACCACGAATAAACAAATGGGCATATTTATTTAACAAACATCGTAATTCGCATACTTGAGCCTCATCCGTTAAATCACAATCGAGTTTATCAAATATTTCATTATTGGATCGTAGGTGCATGACCAACGGTTTTAAAACTAATTTTGCACCACTAGAGGATACCACTACACTAAGATTCGTGTTATTGACAAGGTTCATTCCTATAAGAATGTCTGCAGAAATTTCATAATCAGGAACGATATAAAATTCTAGTTCTACACGTACATTGTCAATAACACAAATTGCTACCAAAGTAGTTAATGATACGACAGTAAATTGCCCAATGCCAGTTAAATAATTAACGTTATCAATTCTTTTACCGGGCAGCTTAGCTGCAATAGACTCGCGTATAATCGAGCATTCGGCACCACTATCGAATATAGCATGCAATGTAAGCGTACCTATAGTTATCGGCATTGAAGTCAATTTAGGCGTGCCTACGCAATTAACATTTGAAGTTATCATTTGATTTCTTTTATAGCAAGTATCGAAGGTATGTCCCAATTTAGAGCAAAATGTGCAGGTAGGCCTCATACTTTGTGATGCTTCTTTATTATCATTACGCGGTTGAGGCGCGTCAGGCGTTTTATAACGACAGTCTCGCGATGCGTGACCCGGTTTTTTACACAAACTACAAAACAACATTGGCTTGTCTGAGAATCTAGATCGTTTATTTGAGATCTGATTTCCGTTGGTTGAACTTGAATGCGATCGTTTAACCCGTATTGAAGATGCTACCGAGATAAGTTCAGGCACGGAGGTAGCACGCGCATTTATCAACTCGATTCTCAGACGTTCATCATTTATACAACCGATTACTGCCTCGACCGCGTCATCGTTTCCCAACTTGTCTTTTGTAACGCGTTTCCAAAGTACCCACGCTCGAGACAGAAACTCCGCGATATCCTTACTATTGTCATAATTGTGATCACGAAATCTAATAATATCACGAGAGTATCTGTTTTCTGGTTCAAATGTCATTATGAGGTTATCTTGGAGTTCCTGCCACGAGGAAGTAGTTACCAGCCAATTGTCTACCCATAACCTAGCCCGACCTTTAAGGAGACTACTTACTTTCATACGAACATCATAGTCGCTTAAATTATAGTTTTGCATAGCTGTTGTAACATGTTGACACCATTCGCGAATGCCCACATTTGCGTCCGGATCGTATGACGGTAGAAAAACCTCGTTAATTTTAATTTTGTTTTCGGGTTGCACCGCGATACGATCGGACATGCGCTGCATCATTTGCATCATTTGTACAAAAAACTCCGACGGTACTCCTCCGACCGTCAATGCCTCGCTACTGGTAGGATGCGATGGTGGCAATTCAGAAAGACCGGCTGAAGTGGGTGTCAATCCCGCTTCTGATAACGGCGGAGAATTAACCGGAGGATTTTTAGAAATGGTGACGTCAGCATTGCTGACGTCACCATTATCATTGTCAGAGTTATTCATACCCAAGGCAAACAAAACAAGGTTTGATAAAATAAATTAAACCAGCAATAAAGCAAATAAATTTGTAATGACTCACCAGATTTACTTGAAACACAACACACTATGTTTACACTATTAGTTTTCACCTCGGCGTCTCCAACAAGAATGAGCGCGCGTTATTTTTTTACACAGCAATCGGTTTTACAAAGCGGGGCAAATATACGGCGATGTGATTGGTCGGCGCTACCGGCCAATCACAGCCCACGCGCCATAACGCTCGCGCTTTGTTGATAACAATGAAATCAGTTACTCAAAATCTTAAATCATAATAATTAAATCTACCAATGCATTGACAAATCATTTCTATTAAAAATATGAATTTAGAACTATTATTTGAAGAGAACAGCCTAGTTTTTACATTAATTCACAACACCGATCAAATCAGTTACTCAAAGCCTTAAATCATAATAATTAAATCTACAAATGCATTGACAAAACATTTCTATTAAAAATATGAATTTAGAACTATTATTTGAACAGAACAGCCTAGTTTTAACATTAATTCATAACACGGATATCAACATGAAGTAATCAGATTCAATTACTATTTGTTATTTTAGCAATATCAAATAGCAATCCAATTCCATAGCTACATTAATAACTAAACAATTTAGATTCAATTAAAACATTGGATAATCATGAAAACAATAATTAAATTAAATACTAAAAATTGTCTCCGCGCCGATATATATATGGGCGAGCGTATGTTGCGGCGCCATCTGTTGTAAATTTTTGTAACTATTTTTATAGTAATTTTAATTTTAAGAAGCTTTTTGTCAAATATCGATTATGTTTATTACTTATATGTAATCTAAATTTAAGAATATAATTTAGGAATATTCCAAATGAGATTTTTATACTTATTTTACGCGATTATGTTTGTAAGACACAATTTGATTCTGTTACACTTAATTCTAATTTACGCACTGACCTCTATTATACAAGTACGCTGGACTGCATATTTCTTTCGAAATGACAGTTGTTTTTTGTGCCGAATCAAAGCGCCCCTCTCGAGCGTCTCGGGTACTATTATTGACATTTGTTGCAAATGGCCGTCGTGTTGTTTATGTGCGTCTCTAAGGATTTACGCAAAAATCACGAATAAAACTACTTTGTGCACGTTTTAGTTATTTCGTGTTATATTTCGTGATGTTTAAATCGTTTTGGGTATGAGAGTTTGCGTATTTTGTAAAACTCACTATCAAAAATGCAGCGGGATAACCTATCACAAGTAAGTGAATTTCATGCCTTTAAATTTGTTTAATTGCTTGTCTAAAGCTGTTATTACTATTTTGTTTTGAATAGTAAATGTTTTTATTAATATTTAGGTAAAATAGGAACTCCATTTTCAATAAATATGTAATGTAAACAAAGAAATAGGGCTGTAATGTTTCATATCGATAGTGGGTCGATACTTTTTATGGGAGTTTAATGTGTATTACAAAATTAGTGTAGTCAACCATCAGACTTGATAATCTAAAATATGTTTTTGGATAAAAGATTCAATGAGCGTTTTTTTTTTATTACGCCCCGTTATATTTTGTTGGGTTACGTATTGTTCACTGATACTTTTATCTAAAATTATTAAAAAAAATGGGTACCTTTAAACAATAACCGTTGAACTTAGCATCTTCAATTTTATTGTCATGGCATGCTATTATATATGTTATTTCTTTATCAGCATAGCGCTGTGCGACTCGGGCGACGTGACGACCAATACGCGAACGCTAGGTCGAAGATGCTTGACCAGATAAAAAGAGAAGTACCAGGACCAGTCTATCACCAGGATATCATACGGACCTAAGAAAATTTCGATGAACTGCGCGAGTTAGCGCACACTTGGCACACAATCAGGTGAACATAAGGCACACAATAAGGCACATCTAGCTCAAGATCAGCTCGACGCGAAGTCACATACTGTGGCGTTACTTCCCTTGAAGGGGGTCTGAGAAAGGGACACATATAATTTGTAGGGAGCCATCAAAGTGCACGCGTGAAAGAGCTTGATAATAGAAGCGTTTTACCTGAAAATAAAACGCATATTAACATTGAATTATTACACATAGAAACAAAGTACACGCGCGAAACATAATCCATTCATTTGGAGCCATGATGGCTCCAAATGACCGCCGCGCTGTCAGTGTACTGACTGGAGTTTTAGTGAGTGGAGCTCTCAGAAAAATAATAAATATGACGGTTTGTGCAGTAACATTGTCTCATAGTTCAGCAGGGAAGAAAGATTAGAATTCTGTTGTAATATTCCACAGATAAGCCACTAATTTTATTGCGTAATTCATGTAAAATAACAAAATTTAAAAATAAATATACTTCACTCAGATTTCGAGCAAAGTGTTGCCAGCTGTTTGTGTGCGAATTTGTGTTTTTTTACGTAATTGATACTGATTTTGTTAGAGTAGGAAGTAGAGTAAGTAATTGAGTCCGATAAGTTGTTTCTTTTACTTATAGCTATTAAAACTGACTAGCTGTCCCCCGCGGTTTCACCCGCGTTCTTGGGATAAGTAGCCTATAATACTCGGGATAATGTAGCTTCATATTAGTAAAATAATTTCGAATCAGACTGGTAGTTTTACACAGTAGTAGTTTTACAGGTAGTTTTTTACAGAGATTGACCCGTTTAAACAAACAAACAAAAAACTCTTCCGGTTTCTTGTATTATTAATATTATATTAGTATAGAATCAGTTAGATATTATAAGTATGTATAGCTATTCGTCTTTTATACGATAATGATAATTAAATACCTACATACTTCTTAATCCTATTCTATCATATATGAAACCTATCATTACCAACAATACCTACTAGAAATTGTACGATCGTTCATAGCTTTGTCTTGGTTTACTATGTTAAAATACCCGACATACGTACTATGAAACATAACCAAACTAGTAATAAATAAATAACAGGCCTGCCTGTGTCTATGATAAATTATCTAAGTCGCAGAACATTTTAAACTATTTAATTAATTTTATGAATACTTACTTCCAATTTCATTCACTAGTATCGGAAGGTTAATTTTACCGAAAAATTTCGTTTAGCTTGCAACATTACTCGTGCGCTTGTGTGCGTGTCAGCGAGTGTAATTATATGGTACTCACGCACACATTGGTTGTCAAGTGGCCTACGAGTCGCGAGGATTTTTGTTCGATACTTCGCTTCTAAGCGTAATAATTCAATGCATATTAAATACTTACCTTATTTGAAACTTTACATTTGAGATAGGCCCCTCCTTGTTTTCTGCTTTATTGTACCTTCTTTGTCTACCTTATATCGCCATCTCGCTCGCACATCCCCCTACCATCCACGCCAGGCAGAGCGGCGGGCATGAGCCGCGCGATCTCGTCATTGTGTCGAAAATACCAGGCAGTGTTAAAAACTAAAGTTTCAAATAAGGTAAGTATTTAATATGCGTTTTATTTTCAGGTAAAACGCTTCTATTAAACACTTGACCGTTATTTGAAACTTTACATTTGAGACGTGTTTGTTATCGCCTGGTAAAAGTGGATGCCAATGTGACTTTATGCTTAGTTCAGTAATAGTGGTAAAAGCATAAACTGATTTGTGATATACCTGTGACCTACGTATTTTCCCAGTTTGGGATATACGAGTACTGTATTCAAGTATACTTCTGAATGAGTCTGTTTAACCATTCGCGAGACAGAATATATCAACAAATATAAAGATGTGCGAGGTATTACCGTAATTTGATTTATAAAGTACAAACCAAAATATATAATTGACTAGAAGCAATTTCTGAAGTTCTTATCAAATCATTGATTAACATAGAAATACATTTTTGTTAATAAGTTTCATAAACATGTCAATGATAAAAAAAAAAAAAGTAACATTCAAGTCTTGAATGAATCATGCGAGGATATTGTTATCCCGCTATTAGTGGCTTTTTATCAGCTATAGAACTATCTGAAGTATTGCATAATTGCATACCTATCTCCAATAGGCACGTGACCAGATTTCGAATCAGATCGGATAAGACCAATTTTGAGCTGCTGGGCTGGCTTTTCAGCTGAGGGTATGTTGCCCGAGAATGCATTATGCCCGCTCCAGCGATGATTTATTTCATCTTGCAGTACCTACTGTTCCAGATGCAGATTTGACTTGTCATCTCAATCGAATAATAAGTTGATTTTCATTTCGGTAAGACATTTCGGTGTTTTACGTCTGTTGTGTAAAGTACGAGACATTACACACAATGTAATAGATGGCTATATGTATTACGTTACTATAGTTTGTGTGCCGACATTGTTATTCACCACCCTACCTCCACAACGTAAATCATAGGTACCTAATATATTATAACAAAACGTTAATTCTTGTGTATACTTAGTCCATTTTATTTTACTCATGTTGTATTTTATTATAATAACCAGCGACGTTATCACTCAAATATTTACCCGAATTATAAGTCCTAGCGTTCAGTCAAGGGAAAACATAATTATTACTTTTACATGTTGCAATTTAAATTTTGAAAAGTGAGGTCATGTACTCTTCAACCTGAATCCAATTACAAAAGTAAGACAACAGTGTTTTTGATCTGTATAGTTATGCACAATTCGTAGACTATAATTTTGTTTCGAAAAATTTACACGAATCCATCGTAAGCTATAAAATATATCTCAAAATATGTCCAACGAGCACATGAGTGCACGAAACTGCATACGTATAGTTATGATATTAACTACTTGTATATTATAATATATCCCATAGTCGGACAAATGGATTAAGTTTGAGCATTTTATTTCAAGCAAGCTATGGTTAGAAAGCGGGTTTTGCTACAAAGACGACATGGTTACAAAAAAAGAGTATGTGGACCAATCTTTGGAAGTAGAAAAGCTGCCAAAGATTGACTTGAGGTCTGCCCTCCAAAATCCACTCTTTTTCCATCGAGGAATTACTAGCAAGTTTATGCCTCAGGCCGATTTTGCTGAGGTAGCAGTTTGGAGAAGGTAAAAATGGTTATGCTAGGTGCTTGGGCCTTCGTGAATTATGTATTGATGGTCGGTTTGGTCTAAACACTCAAAATTTGCAACTACGTATATTATTATGGGAATCCCATAAGCAAATAAATCTACTACAAGTATTAATTATACTTATTTAATCTGTGTAGGCGTATCCGCTACGTAAGTGCTACTCTGGCGGTAGTCAATAATTAGTAACGATAGATGAAGAACTAATAAATGAAACAAACGATACATTGATATGATAACGATACGATTCATTAGATGATTTGTTCACCCTCGTTCCGAATCGACATCTCATTTGGGTCCTGTAGTGCTTTCAATTTCTTTGTGATTGCAATGCAACTCTTGTTCCAGGATATACCACTTTCAAAAACTCGTCCTTTTAATTGGCATGATTTGATTACATATTTCACTAGAAAATAAGAACGCATTCGCAAGTGAACCAACGACCAGTATGCTGAATCACGATAGTGCAGACTCGTTTGGGTTATGTATGACATAGCTTGGTAAGTTTAAACCGATTAGGCTTCAAGATGATTGTCAAGGAAAATAATAATTATTTCCGTATAATAAAACACACGTTACTTGGGGCATTGGTATTAGCTTGTCGAGGTTATTTGCTAACAGAGATAAGTAGCCTCTGTATAATTTTATTCATTCTTGTTTTAGAATGAAACATGACAACATTTTAGACAGGAGAAAGTCGTTCAAATAACCGATAATACATATTTATTAATCCCCTATATGTTTGTTACCCAATTGTCTAATTAAGTAAAGTTTCGGCTGAGACCGAAAGTAAGGTAAGGTAGGCAAGTATATGTATAATATGTAGCCGTTACTGGTCGATAGACATCTATGTGCGGTGCGTCGCACACATTCGCTAGTGAAAATATGCCTGTTTCTACCTTACACAACCAGGGTTGATATAAATCGGAGACAGGGTAAACAATATTTGTCCGTTATCACAAGTTATAATAGGTCAGTGAGACCCGCTACTTTTTTGGATCAGCAAACCTTTTTTAATGGTGTGCCCGACTCGGTATCAAATAATATACTCTTAGTACTGAACCGATTGACTTGACTTTACCAACGGCAGCTTTTGGTAAAACTATATGCTACAACCGTGTATTATTTTCAGTATGTAAATCGGAGATTCGTAGATGTTACTACTATTCGTGGATTTTAAATTATTGCCCCGCTTTGAAAATGTCAGTATAAAGTCTTCAGAGTACCTCACAAGGACTAGAATACTAAGAACCCCGCGAGGATTGAATATGTTAAGGAAAGTGCGTAGAAGCACTAATATCCTAGTGAGGTACTTAATACACTGTAAGGGAACATTTTGTTACCAGCCTCTGTGAGAGTTGATAATGGTGGGAAATATGTGTAAAGGTATCCCAGTGTAGGACTATGCGAATATACATTACATTTAAAACCATCTGTCCCCATGAGGGTAGGTTATGTTAAAGCATGTGCGCGAAAGTGCAATATTCAAGAAAAAACCCTACGAGGGAGCAATTTAAATTATCTGCCGTTGCAATGGTTGATTATGATGGCGAATGTGCGAAGAACATTTATTTATATTAAGTGAAGTACCCTGCGATGAGGATAGATATTTGGGTTTTTTATTTACCTACTAAAAATCTGCTTCTAAAGCATTTGATTCTAGTCTATTGAAAGGCAAAAAGTTTTTCGAACACCACCTGCCTTTTTAATGTGCGTTGAGGCACAACATCCAAATAATACCCCGCGATTTCAACTCACCTGCCTGCCTGGGGTTGGTTATTATGGGGAATGTGTGTACGGGCACAACCTCCAAGAGAATACCCCGCGAGGCTATATTAAAACTCACCTACCCCTGCGAGGGGTTGATTATTATGTGGAATGTGCGTACGGAGTACGGGCACAACTTCCAAAAGAATACCCCGCGAGGGTATTATAAAACTCACCAGCCCCTGCGAGGGGTTGATTATTATGGGGAATGTGCGTACGGAGTACGGGCACAACATCCAAAAGAATACCCCGCGAGGGTATATTTCAACTCACCTGTCCCTACAAGGGGTTGATTATAATGGGAAATGTGCGTACAAAGTACGGGCACAACATCCAAAAGAATACCCCGCGAGGGTATTATAAAACTCACCAGCCCCTGCGAGGGGTTGATTATTATGGGGAATGTGCGTACGGAGTACGGGCACAACATCCATAAGAATACCCTGCGAGGGTAAATTTCAAGTCACTGCCCCTGCGAGGGTACATTTCAAGTTACGGCACCTGCATGGGTTGGTGTATGTCAGCTCAGACTAGCTTGCAAAGCGGGATTTGATCATTTTACTATAAAGGCAAAAATGTTATACCGTTTTAAGCACTGTAGTTAACTCGTCTGGTATTAATAGCAAACGGAATCTTTTGGTAAGTGGATTACGAACCCTCATTCCTCACTTCAATAATTTCAGACCACAAATAAGTTGTAATTACGTTAACTCAATAATAAAAAATCTACCTTCAAATATAATTCGTAATGTTTCGTAAACTTCATGTAGGTTAAATCACTGTCTTTATTACTTCGAGTAATTTTAGCACACAAGACCGTTTCTCAAATCTAAAAAGCCGGATTGAATTTGTATTTTAATTATTGAATTTTTTTACATAATAAATTGCTACACTTAACACTCCCTAGTGGTCATGATTTATTTTAGTTCAGAGAATTTGGACTTCAGAGCGATACCCGTTATCACTATTCCAACGTTGTGATTTATTACGGTCAGCACATGATGTATTAAATTATTGTTCAACTGTATCTGAACTAAACTGGAACCAAACTAGGAAAAACCTAGGATAAAAATGTTATAGTACACACAAAAAAATCTTTAAAAAGTGGGTAGACTAAAGTATTTAAGAATTAGTTTGTTCAAAGCTTTGAACATAAAATTTCAACAATAATTTGAATTATCGAACGGTAAAACCGTTAAAATTATGAATTATTTCATATTATTAAAATAAGAAGGTATATAAATACAAATAACTTACATGTGTGCCTAGGCTACGCTAGCGCTAGGCACAACCGTGCGCTGCAGAAAACAAGACGCCAATGACGAGATCGCGCGGCTCATGCCCGCCGCTCTGCCTGGCGTGGATGGTAGGGGGATGTGCGAGCGAGATGGCGATATAAGGTAGACAAAGAAGGTACAATAAAGCAGAAAACAAGGAGGGGCCTATCTCAAATGTAAAGTTTCAAATAACGGTCAAGTGTTTAATCTCTTGTTTTGAAGTTGATTAAAAATAAATTAAAGTAATTCTTTGTGTTTTTTTAGTAGTACCTTTCCAAGTGATCTACAGGAACATTTAACGAATGAGTGTTTAATCCGTACCTAAGCCGGTGCCCAAGCCTCAATTCATGATTCATTCATTCATTTCATCACAATTCATTTTTGTCATACTATTATAACATCCATACTTCCTTACATTATAGTACAGTAGTAGGTACCCAATTAATATGGCTTACCGATGTACCTGCGCAGAAGATACATTTTCAAAGCGCGGGAAACGTTATTGGCCGACAGCTGCCGTCATGTTAGCTCGCGCCGTGCGGAGGGGCGTGACTTGCGAGTGAGACCGAACTAACAGCTGCAGTAGCATAATACATGAACCTTATAGTAGTGATCTAAGGTTGATTGTAAGTTTTAAGTATTCTTTCGTTAATCTTCGGGGCCATACTTTCTTTTCTGTGCGAACGAAGATTCACGACGCGCCATATAAGTTGGGTAATACTATATATACTTTTATTATAAAGGTAAAGTTCGCGCAGGAAACTTATTTGCCGTCAACACTTGTCGAACGAATTCCGGATTACGTTGCCTATTCGTCGAATGGTTGAGTCATATAACACCACTTTTATAGATATAGACATATTAGCATGTTCAAAATTTAAATTTAAAAGAGACGCATTTAAATATTTACAAAATTTACCCAATTTAACTTCTCCTTAAAAATGTATGAATCACTTGATAATGTATAATTATATGTATGATTTAATCCCTAGATTTTGTATAATTAGTGTTTTACTTGTTTTATATTTACACTTTTTAAGCATCACTTGAAGCCTCTAGTGGCACATTTTAGCTAATCTCGCAATTTAATATGCGGATAGTGTAGTTGGCTACAATATTGTTATTATTATTCTTAAGATTGTCAAATGTATCGTTTTATATTGTAGCTATAAATAAATAAAAAAAATAAAAAAAATTATAAATGCGAAAGTAACTCTATTTGTTTGCATGTTACCTAACTACGCATTCACACCTTAATCGCTGAACCAATCACGATAAATTGTGCATGCAGATAGTATCGAGAAGGACATAGGCTATTTTTTATCCCGGGAACACGGGTGAAACTGCGAGGGACAGCTAGTATACTATACATATAATAAACATTTTTAGGCAAAACTAACCATTTGTTAGCTGTTGGACTGATTCCTCCTAATTGCTTCTACAGACAGCGCTTAACTGAGTTGGTTTCTGTGGTAGTGGAGCGGTGCGGAGGGTGTCTTCATTATGTCAAATGACAAAAGAGAATTAAAAATGTATCGTGTATAGCGAGACAGTAATTATGTCAAAATTCAAATATCACCCCCTCCCGCACCGCTCCACTACCACAGGAACCTACTCACTTATGCGCTAAGTATGCCTGTAATATTATGAATACGAAAGTAAGGGTTATTTATTTATTAGTTTAGGGACTACAATATCTAAAGATTACGCGGACGAAATCACAGGAACAAATTATGTCGATAAATAAAAAAGAAAAATCGATTTTTAACGATATAGACACTAAAATGTCCCGTCTCTACTATTAGTTCCGTGGACGCTCACGATTGCTATCAGCGCCAAAATGGCGAAAATCAAATGGGTTCAATAAAAGGTCGATGATATACTGTCCAGCGTACTTGTATAATAGAGGTCAGTGAATTTACGCTAATCAGATAAGCTTAGTATTATTTATAACAATAATTATAGTAAATTTTATAATCAATGTATTGTGTTATTGTATTATTTTAATTATTTGTAATATTTGTTTTCTTCTTTAAAGAATGATCATTTTTAATATCCATGTTGATGACAACTAACTTCATTCAATCAAATCACTACTTTTATTTATACATATCACAGAAATAAACAAGCTTATTATTCTAATTTGTAGAATTAAATTATAAAATGGAATGTATTTGACTATCTATTGATTTGGTTTAAATATTGTTTAGCTTTAAAACATATATTGTAAGATTGATACCTCTGTTATTGTATTGATATTTCCGTTCTACCCTAGATATTAACTTGTCTTGTAATAATAAAACCGGGGGAAATTGGTTGGTTGCTCAAGGTGACTTATCTGATAACTATCTACGTCGACACTTGTTATAATTATTGTGTTTCAATAGTAAAAGTCGTATTTCAACATCAAGAATCTTTAATTTACGATGGATCCCGATCAACCTTATGGCGACTCGCCGACATATACGATTGTTTGCAGAGTTCATAGCACACAAAAAAAATACGGATATAGGTACATCTGAAAAGTCATTTAAATATTTTTTTATTTTATTGTGACGAGCCATAAATGCTGTAAAAGTTAGACATCCTGAATATCACGCAATATGTAGCGAAATATTGTAGCGACTACCTACGTCAAGAAGTTCACAGTCAGATAGATAGATGGCGCCACATAAATTGATCATTGACAATTGATCTACATTATATATATACGCGCTGGTGGTGTAGCATGATTAGCCATTCTTAATCGATCGGCAAAGGTAAGCTACTACCATTGTGGTCGGTACCTGAATGGGTGACCGCCTAGTGGTATTTCAAAAAGAGCGTTTCCGTGCTTCGGAAGGCACGTAAAGCCGTTGGTCCCGGTTATCACTTAATTGTGATAGTCGTTAAGCTAGTTGGATGCCTCCAAGGCAGCTTGAAAAATTCCAACAGTAGGTTGACCACTAGCCTACCTCCACCGATCTGCAGTGGGCACGCGTGGTGGAGTATTGCCCATTTCCTTTCACCCTCATTTGTGAAAGGAGGCCTGTGCTCAGCAGTGGGACATTATAGGTTGATGATGATGATGATATATATACAACTTGTACTTAGTATATTATTAACTCTGTGATGTACAACTATCCGACATGTACAGTTGGACCGCGGTCCCCAGGCACGATGACCCAGCCTGCCGGAAGATCTTACCTTTTAAATGGCGGTGTGTATGGAGTTAATAATTAATATACAGATACAGGACCTGTATCTGTAAATATGGCGGGTTCCCAAAGTAGTCCCAGAAAAAATCCCAATTTACTCCACGAAAAATTACAATTATAATTAAATTATTGTATAAATAAAGTTTCACTTTACTCCATGTGAAGACAAAAAATGTTCCCAAACTACTCCACCATACAAAAAAAAGAACAGTTTTTGGGATCGAAAAAATTAAAGACCAACAACTCGTTCCAAAATATCTACTCATTGCATTTATTATTAGAAATTATTATTTTAAATAGAAATGAATTAATTATTGATGACTCAACCAAAATTATATCGAACCACCTATATAATTTTCGCAAGCAATATATTATTAATCATACCCCCTTATTCATAATAAAGTTATCAAACGTTGATTAACTAAAATTCCGAATTCTTTATCTGACAGGTGACATTTGGTGATCGAAAGAGTGAGACGGGGCACACTATTACACTGATTTAGTTAAAAAGCGATTATGAATAAGGGGGAAGTATTAGTTAATACATTAAATAAGCTCTATTAAGTAATTTACCTGTGCTTTAATTATAATCCACAAGCAGGAAAATTGTCTGTTCATTTGATAAATCATACCGACGTCAACTAGGAAGGTCTTCCAGGAAATTCTCGGAATATCCTCAGATAAAAATTTCCTGGGTGTAATCTTTATAATACTGAGGTAAACAAGCATACGGCCCGCCTGATGGTAAGCAGTTACCGTAGCCATATGGACGCTTGCAACAGACGACACGAGGCACGAGGCAATAAAGTTATCAAACGTTAATTAGCTAAATTTCCGGTCTTTATCTATGTGTAAAGAGTGAGACGGGGCACACTATTACACTGATTTAGTTAAAAAGCGATTATGAATAAGGGGGTAGTATATAGTGAATAAGCTAATACGACTCCGAATCTAGTTGAAGTTAAAGTCCGCGTAAAACCATAGTGGCAGCTAGTTTAAGGAAGAATTAAGTTAAGTTATACTATTTATATTAATTTAAACTAAAGGTAAGCCAACGAGACGAGATAAAGAATGTCAACAACCGACCTCTATTTACTGAGTTACATTACAAGCATAGCAACAGTAACATAACAGTATACCTGTTTAGGGTTGCCAGGCTCTAAAACATTAATTTGTCCGGACATATTGCCCTAAAAGCCGAAAAGCCAAGCGTTTCGCTTCCTCTTACCTTATACACACGGCCAAGTTGTGGAATGCTCTCCCGGACAACGTGTTTCCAGACAATTATATCCCACCAAAAACATTTTTATGTAAAATGTTGCCGCCAAGACATATGGCTCGTTCTTGTAGTATTGAAACGGCCAAGCCACATGTTTTGACTACGGTGTGTAGAGTTTGTGAAGTTAGGGCTTATAGAGTAAGTGCATGTAGAGTTATAAGCTTGGCTCTACATGAGATCTGATAACTTTTTGACAGTACGAGACATATGTCTTGGCGGCAACATTTTACATAAAAATGTTTTTGGTGGGATTTCACTTCTTTTTGTAAGTTGCTAATTTTTTTTGTTTTAATTTTCCAACTTTTATAATTTTTTTGTTGTTTGTGTACAAGCTCATATACCAAATTTCAGCTTTCTAGGACTTCAGGAAGTACCCTATGAGTTTTGATGATCATCAGTGAGTCAGTGACAAAATCGGGGTTTTTTAGATATCAATAAATCTAAAGTATAGCTATGTTATTGAAACTTAATATGTTTTATAAGTTTACTATTGACATCATGTCCTGAGAATTTTGTTTATCTAGTATAATCCAAACCCAAGTTATGAGGGTTCAAAAAAACGACGAAGCGCTTCGAGAAAAGGTAGGTAGTGCATGTAGAGTTATAAGCTTGGCTCTACATGAGATCTGATAACTTTTTGAAAGTACGAGACATATGTCTTGGCGGCAACATTTTACATAAAAATGTTTTTGGTGGGATTTCACTTCTTTTTGTAAGTTGCTAATTTTTTTTGTTTGAATTTTCCAACTTTTATAATTTTTTTGTTGTTTGTGTACAAGCTCACATACCAAATTTCAGCTTTCTAGGACTTCAGGAAGTACCCTATGAGTTTTGATGATCATCAGTGAGTCAGTGACAAAATCGGGGTTTTTTAGATATCAATAAATCTAAAGTATAGCTATGTTATTGAAACTTGATATGTTTTATAAGTTTACTATTGACATCATGTCCTGAGAATTTTGTTTATCTAGTATAATCCAAACCCAAGTTATGAGGGTTCAAAAAAACGACGAAGCGCTTCGAGAAAAGGTAGGTAGTGCCCTTTCGCTTCGCTTGGCTGTCTTGGCGGGGGGCACTTCCGTAATAACAGGGGTATATTCAAGGCCAGAGTGAACAGGCATCTTATGGGTATGTGCGGTCCACCCTAGACTACATCTTCGCTTACCATCAGGCGGGATTGCGGTCAAGCGCAAACCCATTAAATATAAAAAAAAAACATACCTTTTTTAATAGATAATAGTCATAGCTTTTTTAAAGCCGGACATATTATTTTCTAAAAGCCGGACGATAGATTTCATACATAATAAAATAAAACTCAATTATGTAGGCACTTATTTAAATTGTGTATTATGTACATAATCACTTTATTAACAAGCTTGAGTCTGCGTGTAATTATGTAAATTATGTATGTATTAAAAACAAAAAGTAATAAATATATGTAGTACTTACCTATATCAGTTGTCTGGTTTCCATAGTACAAGCTCTGCTTAGTCTGGAATTCTGGCTTAGTCATTTAGGTATCAGTAATTCTCATTGAGTATGAAAAATATTAAGTCTTCGGGAGCGAGACAAAAAGCTTAATAAAAGCCGGACTTGTAAATACTTGGCCGGACACGACCATAAAAAGCCAAACATGTTCGGACAGCTGGCAACCCTTCTTAAGCTACAATTCTATAACGACATTCAATATAATGTCTTACCCCCTTATTCATAATCGCTTTTTAACTAAATCAGTGTAATAGTGTGCCCCGTCTCACTCTTTCGATCACCAAATGTCAGATAAAGACTTCGGAATTTTAGCTAATCAACGTTTGATAACTTTATTATGAATAAGGGGGTTATTAGTATTTGATAGAATACTGAATCATTTTGCCGGTAGCTTATTAAAACCGCAAGTATCACACGTAAGTGCATGAATTTAAGGATAATAGAATAATTTTATTGAATTAATACTATTAATATATTACTTTCCTGAACTGAGACATTCTGTGGTAAAATATAGAGTAAATTAATGAGAAATAGGTATGTGTCAAAACTTAATAGGTAAGTAATGTGTAAATAATATCATACGGTCTTATTCATAATGAGTTATCAAGCCTTTACAAGCTCGTAATAGTAACATTTCTACGATGTATTATTCATAATAGTTCGACGGCACTAAAATACTCGTATAGCTGTGCTATAAAGTCCGCTTGACTTTACAACGTGTAACGGAAACCGAAAGGGTCGACTTTTTGAGACAACCTGAAAAGTCACGTATGTACATACACGTAATTAATTTCATTTCACTTCACTAGTGTACATGGATTGATCTTTATTGGATAAAACACCCCCGATAATCCTAACTAATATTATAAATGCGAAAGTGAGTTTGTTTGTGTGACAATAACTCAAAAGGGTTTAAAATTAAACGATTCACAATCCATTTAATATATTTACTTATGCTCATTAGGACAAAATCTTAATAAAAATCACTAATTTCACATTACCGACCTTAATCTATCCACGACGGCGGCTCGTTCACAAGTGAAGTTTTTCAAGATGGCCGACAGGAGTCAAGAAATTCAATCACGAATGGCAGCAAACCTGATCTGACTTTGACTTTTAACTAAAAAAATATTGTAACAGTTGGACAAAGATTTTCATATAGGCATCGTGCCTCTACCCAGATGGCTAGTTCGCCTTACCAAAGCATGACATTTAAATTCACTCCGCTTGAGGGTCTCCTGAGCAAATCGCTCTCAGTTCGTACTGCACACGGCTGTCACTGCGTCATACTCGCTGTACTGATTTTAAATAAAAAATGCCGACTTGCGTATTAAAATACTGTCACAACACTTATAAAACCAAGGAAAAACTAACCTTCCATGTGTTAGTATTGCGATTTCGTCATTTTTAATTACGTAAACTTATTTTAGAAATATACGTTTGGGAGCGCCAGTTTTTATTTTTTAAATCTTTTCCGGCCTCTGTTTTATGGAAGGTTGCCACAACATGAAAATTAATTTCCCACATTTTATTAAAAGATGATATCGAGTACCTACTGATTAATTTTGCTCTAATGAGGAGTTTTCTTATGCTCAAAATACCCGTCAAACTGTTGATAATTCGAACCTCACGATTTGACAGGTATTTTGACCATAGAGGTATCATGAGAAAACTCCTCATTAAATATTATCTGCACAACCAGATTTAATAAATAAATTTAATTTTATTGGATATATAGTACAAGAGCTAACACAGATTATAAATATATTTATCATCTATTTTAGACTCAAAATGTTTTTATATTAATTAAAAAGAAAATATGTTGCAACCATTATGAATGTACTTAGACAACTAATTTCTTTTATAAAAAATAGTCTTCAAAATTTAATTAAAGTGGACAATTTATAAATTTTTTGGCGTTTCAATTCATTTCAGATAGCCAAATAATTTTAGAGTTCAGTACGGATTTTTATACTTGTCAAAGAGTAATACAAAAGCTGCATAATAATGATAACATTAGTATGCATTAGTCGCACATTCGTTTATGTACTGTTGTCTGTTATAGATACATAATTTTATGTTATTTTCAGTTTTCCTAAAGATTCTATACTCGCCGAACCAAACTTATATTTGGTCGGCACTCGGCACATTTTAGTAAAAGAGACCAATATTTGACAATAGTTTTCCCAGAGGTGAGATTTAGCGAGATCGATTTTTCGCCCTCAAAAATCCTAATATAATAATACTTATGTATATGTAATATTTAGTTAGTAATAATAAATATCTCCTGACCGAAATTTATAAATTCCCCCATTAAAGGGAAAACATTTTTATCTGCCACCCTATGCAAACTACACAGACTGTCAAATACTGTCAATTCTGGCTTGTTTATTTCATGTTCCCATAGAGGCGACTATCCTTCTGGACGTTTTAAATTCTTTGCAGTTGGAGTTTTAAATTGAGTCATGTATAAATATGTGATTATAGAAATAAAAACGTAACATTTGTTTGTTTATTTGGCGTGAACAAACAAACAAACTCACTTTCGCATTTATAATATTAGTTAAGTTAAGAAAAAACGAAAACGTAACGTTAATTTGAAATGCAATATACATTTGAATTTGAATTTGAAAGTTCCCGACATAAATTCTGAATATTCCAAGAATAACTAAGATTTAGACACAAAGGAATGTCATTTTTTCAATGAAAAAATTAAACAAAATTCTGACACTATGTTTATGGATGGTCTATGGCATGATCCAAGAAAACAGTCTATGGTTTCATCCTCATGATGGCGGGATGCAACCAATAATCTTATATTTTATTTAGATTCTTGGATGCAACTGAAGATTTTCATCCAAGGAATGTCATCATTCTTTTATTATATCGGCATTTTAGCTATCGGAGCGCCAAGCGCTATGGCAGAGAATTATACTATAGCCACAGTATTACTATAATGTGCTATAACTATGGAGCGATTAGGAACAAAAAAAAATAAGTTTGATATTCTTATCAAACTTATCGGGGGTGTTTGATATTCTTATGAGGTGCTTTAGTGCACGCTATAAACCGTCGATAAGAATAATAAAGATAGGCTATCGAACCGGTCAGAATCGAACCGGTGGGGTAGAGCCAACTGTAACGTTCATAAGTACCTTAGGGGCAAACCACAAGCTCTATTATAACCTTGACTTTTGTCTTTCTTTGACATCCGGCGTCAAAAAGGGACAAAAGACAAATAAGGTTATTTTAGCCATGTTTTAAGAGCTTGTGGTAGGAGATCAGGCCTAAACTAGATAAATTACTTTTTAGTTTGATTTTTAGTTAAAGTCCAGATAAGGTAGAAGGTTAGAAGTTTACTAAAATCTCTTGTGTGTCCTTCGAACCAAGACTACAACTTTCTTTTTTTTTATACCACTAAGGTGGCAAACAAACATACAGTCCGCCTGATGCTAAGCAGTTACCGTAGCCTATGGACGCTTGCAACACCAGGGGTAGCACTCGCGCGTTGCCGATACTCCACCACGCGTGCCTACTGCGGATCGGTTAAGGTAGGCTAGTGGTCAACCTACTGTTGGAAATTTTCAAGCCGCCTAGGAGGCATCCAACTAGCTTAACGACTATCACAATAAAGTAATAACCGGGACCAACGGCTTTACGTGCCTTCCGAAGCACCACGACGGTGGTAGCTTAACTTTGCCGATCGATTAAGAACGGCTAATCATGCTACACCACGAGCGCTTCTTTGTTTTATTTGTTAACTACATAACATCTATCATTACAGGAATCCCAATCCCAAAGGAGGAGGGCTGGCTAAACGAAGATACCTATATGTATAGGCTAGTCAGCAAGTTCAAAAATGTGTTAATTCTATCAAGAATTAACATTCGTTAAGAGGACTCAATTCGTCATACTTTTCATACAAAACCTCTGTACTTATTATGACGTTGTTAAACACTTTTCGTTAGATGTTTTGCACAAATTAGTATCTTGTGCACTATATCTAGCCTTGTATCTATGCGTAATTTTAAAAAAGTGTGAAACAAATTCAGTCAAAGCCGCCGAAAAACAGCGTTTTTGCCTGAACTTTGGCCATATCTAATGTACCTATAAATTGTAAAAGTAAAGAAAACGTTAAGATACCAGGCTTGCAAATGTATTGGAGATTCTAAATAACTAACTTTTTTTTCACAAACTTGTAAGATTTTTTCACAAGAAGTATACTCCTGGAACAAGTTTTATGAATGCGAAATCATGAATGATGACCTAGCGAAGCGAGCGCGAGTGATCAGCGGAATTTACCGACTGATAATCGACGGCTATGAAGCTGTCTCTCTTTTTTCGCAGTCAAACATTACGTTGGATGAAACAACAAGCTTTTAGACTATGCTTGCGTCGAAGTTGCGCCGGCCACAGTGGGCCGCCTTTAATTGCTCATCTCATTAGCTCATTATTTGCTCATTCGATTCGGAATAACGTTTGGAATTTATCTCGAGGATATATTTGCACATAAAAAAATGCAATTGTTATTAAGGCTAGCCAGTTAGGCTGAATGGTGTGCCTTTAGATAGGGTGCACCGATTTAAGTACCTTGGACACCTATTGACTCCAGACCTCAGGGATGATGAAGACATAGAAAGGGAGCGAAGGGCGCTGTCAGTAAGAGCGAATATGATTGCCCGCAGGTTTGCACGTGCCTCGAGGGATGTCAAAAAGACATTATTTAGAGCATACTGCACTTCTTTTTACTTCAGCAGCTTGTGGGCTCATTTTACGCAAAAATCTTACAGTGCTCTTCGCATGCAGTATAATAATGCTTTCAGGGTGCTGATGGGGCTGCCTCGTTTCTGTAGCTTTTATGCTATAATGCGTAAGAAATGCGCATCCCTGGTGCGCAGGGTGCAAGCCAGCGCCAACAGCATCCTGAGCATGATTGCTAGCAGGCTAGACTGCTCTTTTGTGAATCACTGCTGCAGGGTTTTAGCTGGAGCGGTATCCCTGAAGCAGTGATTTAATCAATCAGTCAATCAAAATCAAAAACGAATGTAAAATATGAGTCATTGAGCTTGAAATAAATATTAATTAATTTAATTTTTAATATAATTAACAATTTAAGATGAAACAAATATGGTATTTAGTTTTTCGTTGATAACTCAAAAATTATGAATTTTTATGAAATTGTGAATAAATATTCATATAAAAGAAAAAAAAAACTTATTAAATGTTTCGACTCCCGGATCTCTACCTCTAAGTATTATTTATAGTTTTATTTCAACACCAAAAATAAGGCTCCTTCGAGCTGGGCGCACTGCTGCCAAGGACAGTGTACCACATAAAATATATTTTATTTAGGAACAAACAATTAAAAAAAAATAGATTTATGGATTTAGACACTTGAAAGTATAAAAACCCTGTTGGAAGTCAATTTTTCAAAAAGTTATATGTACTTACTATTGTCTATTCGTCCATGCTATTGTTAATGTTTTTAATAAATCACACCCTTCCTGGAAGAATGTTGCAAGTGAAAAGTGACAACTTTTCAGGAGCGTAAAAAAACTGTCCTAAAAATTTATAAACATTACTAGCAGCGAAACCCGGCGTTGCTCGGGTAAATCGCATGTTTAATGGTATAAGAAATATATAAGGATACATTTTTTAACATATTATAGATTTATATTTTCGATATTGAGAGACTTTCCAGAACATTCAAATAGTTTGTTCTTTTTTTACTCGACTGCAATCACAATTGAACTGACGAAAAGTCACTGAATTTCGATTTATATACCGAAATTTCCAGTACCAGATCACTCTAGAATATTTAGATGTACATCACTTCGATTTGGTTTTTATAGATCAATAATAACACTCGTACACATTTTGGAACTTTCCAGACCAATCCAAAAATTCTCGATCATAATAAATTGCACTCATTTATGAACTTCCCAGATAATTCGGAAAATTTCTAGAACGTTCTCGAACATTCTAACTCGACAATAACAGTTTTGGGATATTTTGGAACTTTCTAGATAAAGCCAGAAATTTGTAGAACTTACTCAAACATTCTATATCGATTATAATAGTTTGCATTCATTCTAGAATTTTTTAGATCATTCCAGATATTAGTTGAACTTTCTAGAACACTCCAGATAAATTATAACCGTACTCATTTTGGAACTTTCTAGATCATTCAAGAAATTTCTCGAACATTCTAAATCGATCATAATCAATTGCACTCATTTTGGAACGTTCCAGATCATTCGGAAAATTTCTAGAACATTCTCGATCATTCTAAATCGATCATAATAAATTGCACTCATTTTGGAACTTTCCAGATCATTCTGGAAATTTCTAGAACGTTCTCGAACATTCTAACTCGATAATAACAGTTTTGGACATTTTGGAACTTTCTAGATGAAGCCAGAAATTTGTAGAACTTTCTCAAAACATGCTATATCGATTATAATAGTTTGCATTCACTCTAGAATTTTTTTGATCATTCCAGATATTTGTTGAACTTTCTAGAACATTCCATATCGATTATAACCGTTTTACACATTTTAGAACTTTCCATTCCAGAAATTTTGAGATCTTTTCAGAAGTCCTCATGCGTTAGAAAAGGACAGCAATATATGTTTTAACATTTTCGCCACCTACAACCACCCCCTTCCACCCACCGCGACCAAACTCCCTTACTACCACCTGGAGACCAAGGGGTATTTACCACCCCAACGGGAAGTTGATTGGGGTTGGTGGTGATTGAGAAAACTGCGTATTTACGTACCCACAAAAGCATTTTATATATATTATTAGATTAAAAATATGTAGTATACATCAAATGATAGCTAAAACTACCTGTGAGGGGCCTACGTGTTAATATTTTAAATTTACTCAATGTGTATTGAGAAAAACCTAAAAAGGAGCGTTGCGTAATTATTCTTCGAAACACATTAAACACTTGATGGAGTAATTATGAATATTGCATTGTTGACATTTATTTATTTATTTATTTTTATTTATTTATTTATTGAAAATTATAACACCATTACAGTAACATAACTAATTCGATGCTATAACTAAACTGACAAAAGCTGGTACATAAAACATTATAAAAAAATTAAATTGTATTAGAACATAAAATTAAAATTAAAATTAACACAATATTGTATATCATAATGACACATCATTTTCAATGCATTTGTATGCTGCTTCAATGAATTTCGACTGGCCACAATAAAATATATCAATATCTCGCGAAATGACATTCATACACCGTATAGCACGTGAAAGTGGGGCATACTGAAGTAAGTTAGTCCTAGCAAATGGTACAAGGAGTAACGCAGGACGGCGACGCGTAAATATGTACTGATCTGGTACGCATAGGTTCAGTTTTGCGAGCACTTCCGGATGATGCACCCACCCACGCAATACCTTCCACAGATATTTAACCAGTGCAACTTCCCTCCTCACCTGCAGCCTACTGTAGCCCACCATACCCATTACAAATAAGCTGGGGTACATCAACGGATAGTAAGGATAGGTGCCGCACTGTTTTAAATATAAAAACCGTGTAAATTTATTTTGAATTTTTTCTAACATGTGGCTATATTTGGTTTCATAAGGATTCCAAATTATAGCGTTTGTTTCTAAACGACTACGGACGAGGGCGTTAAATAAAATTTTGACTACTACAGTATTCTGAAAATCTCTGCACTGTCTCAAGATAAAACCTAGATTTCTAAATGATTTTTTACAAATATCTATGACATGCTGACGGAATGTCAGTTCAGAAACCATCTCTACGCCTAAATCTCTAACCCGTGTGACGCGTGATACGACCGCATCATCCACCTCATACGGACAGTGTAGTGGAGCTCGCGTGCGGCTGTAACTCATAACACAGCACTTATTTACGTTGAAATATAATTTGTTGTCCTTACTCCACTGTACCACCCGGTCAATATCATTTTGCAGTTTCTGACAATCTGAAGTATTATTTACAGTTATTAGTTATATTTATCTGTATCCTATTTTGGTATTCTGCATAAATAGAAACTATTTTATGTTTAACGATTTTACGATAACGAGAAAACGAATCGTAATCAGTCTTAGAGCCTGATAATTTAAATAATTTGTGATATTTCCATTTTCGTTCGATATTCAATATCAAATCAGATGTATACCACAATGGATAAGTATGCTTTGGTTTACCTAATTTGCGTTGTTTTTTAGGTGTACATATATTAATTACTTTGTTTACATTATCATAAAAATATTTCAATGCAGCATTGGGATCTTGAATCAAATACAACGAACCCCAGTCTATCAAGCCTAACAAACTATATAATTCAAAGAAGTTACATTTACCAAAATTCCATCTCGTTGTATTATTAAAACCATTACAAATAGGTCCAGGTGAAGTCCGCGTACTCCCCGTGACCTCCACCGTGACATTCACCAGGAGTGGCGGGTGCTGCACGTCAACATCTACCAACGGTTCATCAGACAAACATACCTCCGAGTCACATACTGGCAAATTTGTTAAAACTAAATCTAGAATGCGATTATTAATATTGTGTACACTATTTACCTGTCGAAATTCACAGAAAGCAGCAACATACTCATAATAATTTTGAATTTCCACTGTTGTTGAGGGCATATTGAAATCACCAATTACCAACACTTTATCAAATTTTGGGCACAAATTCTCTAATATATGAAATAACCGCATATATTCATTATTTTCACATTTAGGTGGAATATAAACCACACAACAAAACAATAAACACTTTTTACCAAGGTGGACGGTCGCACCAACAATCTCAAATAAGGCTGTGTCGATATTACAGATGGAAACGCGTTTCAAATCCAATCTTGAAGTCGATGCTAATAGGACTCCTCCTTGCTTGCGGCCATCCGCTCGATCACATCGCAATATCGTATAGCCTGATGGAAAAAGTTCACCATTCTGGATAGAATTATTCAGACCTGTCTCCGTAATTGCAATTAGGTCACATGAAGACGACAAAAGATTGGTATAAAAATTACTGGTTTTCGTTCGTAATCCCCGGACATTCTGATAAAAAACCGTAATAGGCTTTTTATCAATGATTTGATTGGCCAACTGATTTCCGTTGGTTTCGAAACCACACCCATTCATTAAACTGAGTATTGACTGGCCAACAATCAACATTATTAATCTTATCAAATTTAGATTCAGGCACTCCAATCATAAAAGACGAATAATCTCTTTTTGTTTTCGGGATGAGTTTTTCCACTTTTATGTCATTTGTATTACAAATACTCTCAACATGTTTGGTTATTGCCTCTCCCGATGTATCAAGTTGAAGGGACCAAACATGCAAAAATTTCTTCTTTTCGATAGCTAGAATCGACGAAATCTGTGTGTTCCCTCCTTTTTGAACTATCTTAGGCTGGGATTTCTTCGTTTTTTTCGACTTACTGCCGTCTTGCCATCCTGAAGACCCTGCGCTAGCAGATTGATCATCAATAATGATCTCTGCATCATCCTTTGCCTTATTTAACCGCTCCGGCTTATGCAATGAGGTCGCACCCTTAGCAGATCGCTCCATAGCCCGGCGACCGCGCGCCGAGATCTCTTGAGCATCAGTCGCTATAGCGGTCTCCTTCACACTTTGCGGCACAGGCACGTCGATCGGTATCTCGCTCTCTTTCTCTGCACTGCACAACTTGTCGATTTTCGTTGACAATATTTCAATTACCCGCTTTTGTTCGCTGATAATGACGACAGTTTTTTCTCTATCTATTTTCTTCGATTGTGACTCAATCAGGATAGATTGCGCACCAACTTTGGTTGTCAGCGCTGCCAGCTTCCTGGATAAATCACCAAATGCCGCTTCCACGTTAAATTTGGACATTTTTCCCAATAAATGGAATAAAAACACGGACGTAGATACTTTCGTGCAAGACGTAGGTAGGTAGCACATGTTATGGAACATGACAGGACATGTTATGGAAGTCTCGCTGTTCGGTATTATTGCAGATAACTCTTTATTTGAATTCTGATTTAGTAGTGCATTCAATGTGTAAGTGTCGTTTACATAGGTTTTCCTCGAGCTACTCGTTTGTGTAAATAACGTATCAATTGTTATATAATATAATGTGGATAAAGTAAGCAACTAGACTTGCACTACGATACCCACCAAATAAATTCGTTCAAAATGTATGTAAGTATGAATATGCTATTAGTCATATGGAACTTTAGTGAATAATTAAGTGCAAATATATTAACTTCGTTTTTATGATGGAAATATAAATATTTTAATGTTGCAATATTTTACATATTTGTATTTTATTCCTTCATTTTGAAGATAAAAATTATGAAAAAAATTGACAATATGTATTAGCTTTTTCTTGATTTTTTAGTGCAATAAAAAAAACATGCAAGTCGACTTGCATCTTTGTCCAAGGGGGGGTGCGAATACGTATTAATTTTTTCTTGATTTTTTAGTGCAATAAAAATAAAAACACGCAAGTCGACTTGCATCTTTGTTCCAGGGGGGGTGCGAAATTACGACATAAAATTTTTAAATATTAAAATAATAATACCTAAAATAATCATAATTGGCATTTCTACATAGGTTAACAAAAACATATTTTTTTATTAATAATTTCCTTGTTTGTTAACTTAACAATTTGTTATAAACAAACTCTTTTTTTTCTAGCGATATGTTTATTTACATAAACAGGCATTATAATATCAAAGTGCATTTACACATTTTATCTTGAGAACATTAAAAATACCCAGTAACACCGATAAAAACGTGGAGTACATACAAGCAGATAAATTATGTATTAATTATTTTTATTAGGAACTGGTGATTATTCAAGTCACGGATCAAGTGCATTTTGGAAGTATACAAGATTACGTGAAGATCTATACACATTATTTGTTTAATATTTTCCTCCTATTGGTGGGTACCGGAAAGCCCTGAGAGATACGAATGACCCCATTGAGGGCTTTCCGGACTAAAAATAGCGAGAAGATAGTAAAGTGATGTGATACATTGTGATTTTTTAATATCCGAAAGTATTTTCGAATATCCGAAATGTGTTCTCTTTAATCAATAATTTATGGGTTACTAAAATTCAGGTTTTAAAAATCGATTATTTTGTATGTTTTAGATAGACAATTAATTCTATTATATTCATCATACAAAATTCAAACACATGTCGAAGGTATATAATATATACACACGAGGCGATTGGTCGCGTCCACCAAATAATATACAATAATTTCAGTATTTCAATTGCTCATTTAATTTGTTCTGTTATCGTCTGCCAATAATCACAGTCATTGGGCCAAAATAATCCAGACCACAATGGTGTCGTTTGTGATGAGCTAATCTTGCGGCGGGCAAGGTGATACCAATTTATCCTGAAGTGTGGTAGGATAAACTAATTTAGCCTAGTCTAAACTAGATTCTCCTACCGGGCTTAGGATGTACCAGTTTAGCCTAGTCTATACCGGTTTATCCTATCGCGTATAGGAAGAACTAGTTTAGCTTAAAATCGGGTTTGGCCGGTAACATATATAAACGAAATATAACGATAAAAAAAAACCTATTTGATGTTAAAATAATAAAATAATATTAGCTATTTAGAGTATGCTAATAAAATTAATGTTCGCAACAATGTTCAATTATTAAAATAATAGGATAATGAATAGGAAAAAATTAAAATAATTATACAAGAAAATACCCAGGACCTAATTAATTATGAATGCAATAAATGCAATTAAACCACATGCAAACCGACGACGTGTGTGTGACAAGATTAAGCAAATGTTTACGTCATTAATGTTATAGGTTATGTAAGGTTGACAAACTTACTATATAATACACATAGTTTCCTGCTAAATTACTCCAGTTACTATACTTCTACAAAAATATAATAGCAGGCAAACTATTATATTAATTAGGATTTGCGATACAAACATTCATACAAATATATCGTTTAATAGTGTAAAATTTTTTTTTTATAAAAATTATATTATTTTGAACCTTACTGGCCCTGATTCTGTTGTTCACAACTAAACTAATTTTAATGTCACTATGTCTCTTTCTAACAAAGAACATAAGAAAAGGATGTAAGAAATTTAGTCCTGTCAAATTAGTCCAATGCTTGTTTTCAATATAAATTTAGTCGCCATCTATCGCGGTCACGCCTAAATACACGCAAAATAAGACGGCAAAGATTAATTTGACAACTTAAAATATGTTCTGTCCTTTTTCAATCATGTTCGTAAGAAAGAGATGAGATGTGACTAAAATTAGTTTAGTGCGATTTAAAACAGAATCGGCACCAATGTATGTTTTTTTATTATTTCACCAACTACTTTTACTATTTATTTACAGGTCATCGAAAATATTATATTTGAAAAATAACATTTAACATGAGCATTAGGTGAAGGAATCATCTTCGACTAGAGTGTGGCACCCTGACTGAAGATCTATTTCTAAGCCCCAAACCAGTATGTTTTGCATGCATTTGATCATGATGATGCATTTTTTCTTTTAGGCTATATGTGCTTACCAACATCGGCCACATAATCACTTTTTTTTTTTTTTTTATACTACTAAATCGGTAAACAAGCATACGGCCGCCTGATGGTAAGCGGTTACCGTAGCCATATGGACGCTTGCAACACAAGAAGTATCGCTCACGCGTTACCGATCTTTCCCCCCTCCCCTATGAGCTCTGGCGACCTTACTCACGCGCAGGAACACAACTTTACATAATTTAAAGATATTTGGCTGCGGTATTCTGTAAGGTAGAGGTACTTCCCCAGTCGAGCTGCGCTTTGAGTGAATAAACGCTACGCTCTACCTCTCTCAAAACTTTTAACATGAATGCTTTAAAAAATACTGGGGTTCTTATTTTCCCAGTAAACTACTAAGGTATACTCATCACAGCATAGCAAATCTCACAAATATTAATATTGAGAAATGGAGGTTTAGATATTTGTGGCTCTATCACGCATCAACAGCTGAACAGATCTTGATGAATTTTGGCATAAAGATTTTTATTTCGAAATTACAATTGGGTCCCTCGAGAATACGGATGGAACTGCAGGCGGAAACTAGTACTCGATAAAAATAAAAGTTGTGTAAGTACATACTTATTAAAATAAATAAAAAATGTTCATGTAATGACGCAAATTAATATTGTAAATGTCATAAATTGAACATCAGAAATAAACTATTTTTGATTACGTAGTTCGTTTTATAATTTAAATTAGAATAAGTAATATAAGTCCCAACTCCCAATGTTGTATTAATATAGACAATGATTTTCCTCAATGTATTACGTAGTTAAAGTGCAGTAAATTATGATTTGGAGGTGTAAATAATTATTATTTCTGGAATAAAATAACCGAAAAACCATTATATAATAATAACTAGCTTCTACCTGATGAGGTAACACAGGGTCCATGTGAACTAATAAATATTGTTTTACGCATTTTTAATAAAGTAAATAAATAAATAAGGTAGGTACGATAACATAAAATAAAAAATAAATTATTTGCAACTAGCCGTTCCCCGCGGTTTCATACGCGTTCTCGGGATAAAAGGTAGCCTATGTCCTGCTCCATACCATAGGCAATCTGCATGCCAAATTTCATGATGATCCGTTGAGTTGTTGAGGCGTGAAGACAAACAAATAAACAAACTCACTCTCGAATTTACAATATATATACAGGGTGTTGTTTTGGTCGGCGACAAGCGACCCAGGAGCGGTAGTACAAAATATATATTCCCCAAAAATGGACTTAATTCCATTAAATACTGTAAATATGTTGAGAAATACCTTATTCAATTTGAAATAAAATTACCGCAAAGTATGGTTACTAGGCACGTACACAGACTAGAGCTAGGCACAAGCCGCCATCGCCCCACCCCTTTACTCCCTCGTACTCCCATTGACTATTATGTCTACACTTTAGCTTATTTTAATTTTTTTATTTTTATTATTAAAAAAAAATAAAGTATTTTTTTTATATTTTTTTTAGCACCAGTATCATTTGTATTATCGACCCTGAGCCGCTCGTCGCTGACCAAAACAACGACCTGTATACAGCGTGTAAGGGACATCGCCGCACAAACGGATACCATGGGTCCAGGACATGATTCTGTTGGAATTTTTTAGGTTTATCCCAATTTTTTTTTTTTAGTTTTTTTTCTTTAGACTGTTCATAATCGGTGTTCACAATACATTGCGCGCTCGAAAATGACAATTTCTATAACCGATCATTAGCGAGGTGAATGACTTTCACAATTTGATTAGTGGCATTAGGTGTAGCCTTTTCGCGAAGTTTGCGTTACCATGCGAAATACAACCTGTATATATATAGTTAGGATATTAAGTTATGATTAGGATTCAAATGGTTGACTTTGGCTGTCTTATTTGTATTCAACTTCGTGAATAAATGAATTTAAATTTATTGAGTTGTAAAATATTCCCATTTTTTATATTTTATTATGGAGACAGGATAAGTATGTCCCATGTTGTAGTACTCCTATTATAGCACATATTGCTACAGTCTCGAGACACTATCAATCATTCTTTCTTTTAAAATAGAAATAATTTGATCACCATGATCATTATTATAAATATATGAGCCATAATAATTTACAAAAAGCGGCTAATAAAGCCCATCACAGACGTAGCTGTAATATATATTAATATAAATCAAAGCAAGGCATATTACGATATATTTCAATACTAATCTTTGAGTGACCGCACACGCAGCTATAATATATATTTCTGTTACTGCGCCAAACTGTACTGTAATTTATATTATAGCTCGGTATATTAATATATATTATAGCTACGTCTGTGGTGGGCTTCATATAAATGAAAAGGTTTAGTCATATTTTAGCAATATTAAAATAATATCCGCAGCCAATCTGCGGATATTTCGCAACAGGTATTATTCGAGTACATCACTATCAGCAGTATATAAACGCAGACCTCTCCAGTCTGGATATAGTAGATCAGTTGCATTGTAAACAAATAGTAGCTGTTTAACAATTATCTTGCTACAAATTCGACCATAAATTCAAAAATAGTAACATAAGAGTGATAAGTATTTCGCAAGTGCCAAAAATTATCCGTAAGTTTTTTTATTTGTACTTACATTATTTTAAATGTTTAGATAATACTTGTCTTATATTTTGCTTTTTATATTTGCATATTTTGGGATCTTTTGAATTTTGTGTTCTATTTTAAGTAACACATAAATATTGTATCGGTAAAAAACGAAATAAAAAAAAAATCTTAATTCAATTCTAATTTTTTTGAGAAATATAGCAAACATCTTTAATTTGAAACATCAGTTCTATCTATTTATATCGAGATATTTTAACTTATTATTTCATCGTTATTTTATATCAAAATACTTTTTATAAAACATTTCGTTTGGATTTTAAGAGCAATTTTTCAACCGTTTATATTGTACAAGTATTTCTTTTTAAATAAAAAAACTAATTATCTTATTGGTAAATTAATATTGAAGTGATTAAATAACTATCAATCAACACCTAAGATGTTGTAAACATAATTACATTTATTTCAATTTATTATTAAGAGTTCACTGGAAGTTCACATATTCAATCAGTATTGTACTGATTAATATTCCAGTTATTCCGAATAATTCTGATAGAAGCATTGAGCTATTTTATTTATTTATTTATATAAATTTTTTTTTTTTTTTTTATCTTTATTTAAAAAAAAAAGTATTTTTTTTATATTTTTTTTAGCACCAGTATCATTTGTATTATCGACCCTGAGTCGCACGTCGTTGACCAAAACAACGACCTGTATATTTCTGTTACTTCGCCAAACTGTACTGTAATTTATATTATAGCTCGGTATATTAATATATATTATAGCTACGTCTGTGGTGGGCTTCATATAAATGAAAAGGTTTAGTCATATTTTAGCAATATTAAAATAATATCCGCAGCCAATCTGCGGATATTTCGCAACAGGTATTATTCGAGTACATCACTATCAGCAGTATATAAACGCAGACCTCTCCAGTCTGGATATAGTAGATCAGTTGCATTGTAAACAAATAGTAGCTGTTTAACAATTATCTTGCTACAAATTCGACCATAAATTCAAAAATAGTAACATAAGAGTGATAAGTATTTCGCAAGTGCCAAAAATTATCCGTAAGTTTTTTTATTTGTACTTACATTATTTTAAATGTTTAGATAATACTTGTCTTATATTTTGCTTTTTATATTTGCATATTTTGGGATCTTTTGAATTTTGTGTTCTATTTTAAGTAACACATAAATATTGTATCGGTAAAAAACGAAATAAAAAAAAAATCTTAATTCAATTCTATTTTTTTTGAGAAATATAGCAAACATCTTTAATTTGAAACATCAGTTCTATCTATTTATATCGAGATATTTTAACTTATTATTTCATCGTTATTTTATATCAAAATACTTTTTATAAAACATTTCGTTTGGATTTTAAGAGCAATTTTTCAACCGTTTATATTGTACAAGTATTTCTTTTTAAATAAAAAAACTAATTATCTTATTGGTAAATTAATATTGAAGTGATTAAATAACTATCAATCAACACCTAAGATGTTGTAAACATAATGACATTTATTTCAATTTATTATTAAGAGTTCACTGGAAGTTCACATATTCAATCAGTATTGTACTGATTAATATTCCAGTTATTCCGAATAATTCTGATAGAAGCATTGAGCTATTATTACTAATTACGGGCACTATACCACCAGTTAACCCGACAGACTTTGTTTAGTCAAAAATCCCCTGGAAAAACACTGTTCCGTTTTTCCGATTTTTCCAATTTTCCAGGCCTCTTTTAATTTTTTTCTTTCTAATAAAAACCTTATTTGGACTATTACGAACATACACATCAGGCACTTACTAGCATTTATAGATCCCAAGAAGTAGTGTCAAACGGTAGAGCCCTTTAGAGGTACCGAATACCCCCCGAATCACCCCCATGTACGTTCCAGGATTTTTTGTAGTTTTCGAGTTATGACAATTGTTTATGTTCTTTTTATCAAAATCGGGCATTGATATTTTTGATCAAAGTGAAGTTAATAATCGAGATAAATGCGAGTTTTTATTCTTAATTAGTTGAATAGTAATCCTAGCGAATGCATAAATATATATTTCCTAGACCATTTCCAAAAAGTATTGAAAGTGATTCAGGTTCCTCTGGACTTCCGATTGACTCTAATTTTCGGGACTCCTAGCTAGCTGTAAATAGCGTTAGTATTTTTTTAATTTATGAGATATTTTTCAGGTATCAACAACACGTAAGCAAATATCATGCGTTCCATCGCTTGCTCATATGCTGGTGCTGCCAGGAACTGGCTGCGAGCTGGTGCCCTCACTAACCCTCGAGTATTGTACGGCAGACAATTCGAACTTGATTCAGAAGATGATGTACTGGTTTCAGAACCAAGGTATGCGTGTCTTTAATTTATATCGGCAATCAAGTCGAACTACAAGACATTAGAAAAATGTTCACACTTACGTTGTTGAAAATACGGACACAGCGTTTTACATCCTCATTTATAATGCGGACAGCAAGGGAGTGGAACTTGCTTCCGGCGTCTGTTTCCTGACTCTTGCAATCTAGGGACTTTCAAGGTCAGAGTGAATAGGTTTCTTATGGGTAAGCGTGTCACGACGTAAGCTATAGCTTGCTGCTCTAGTAGCTTCTAGCCGCAAGATACGAAATAGTAGTTGTGAACTATTGAATAACAAAAAAGTCATGAACAGTGAATACATTTTTCACTTTACTCCCATGTGACGGTAGCGAAACGGCCAAGCCACATATTTTGACTAAGGTGTAGAGTTTGTGAAGTTAGGGCTTGTAGAGTAAGTGTATGTAGAGTTATAAGCTTGGCTTTACATGAGATCTGATAACTTTTTGACAGTACGAGCAATATGTCTTGGCGGCAACATTTTACATAAAAATGTTTTTGGTGGGATTTCACTTCTTTTTGTAAGTTGCTATTGTTTTTTTTTTTTTTGTTTGAATTTTCCAAGTTTTATACATTTTTTGATGATTGTGTACTAATACAAGTTCACATACCAAATGTCAGCTTACTAGGACCTCCGGAAGTACCCTATGAGTTTTGATGATCATCAGTGAGTCAGTGACGAAATCGGGGTTTTTTAGACATCAATAAAATCTAAAGTATAAGAGCTATGTTATTGAAACTTAATATGTTTAATAAGTTTACTATTGACATCATGTCCCGAGAATTTTGTTTATCTGGTATAATCCAAACCCAAGTTATAAAGCTTCAAAAAAACGACGAAGCGCTTCGAGAAAAGGTAGGTAGTGCCCTTGCGCTTCGCTTGGCTGTCTTGGCGGTGGGCACACCCGAGCCCCCAGCCGATTAAAATAAGAAAGAGGTCGCATCGTTACAAGCGTGCTCCATCTTAGGCTTCGACATCGTCCTTTGGACGGGTCAGTGGCCAAACGCAAGGTTAGATGGAATATTGGTTTCAAGTCGCTGGTGATAAATCTACTTGTTGGGAGGTCATCTCGTTCGTCCCGCACCGGTTCAGGGTTGCCACAGTCGATACATGAGTATTCCTTCCGACTTTCCAAAACCAAATTAATCGTTTCCGTTTTTTATTCCAGCACTGATTTATTTATTGACGAAAATAAGAAGTTGCTCAATGAACTCTCCAGGCACCACTATTCTAAAGCCGGTATGATTTGCAGGGATACGTTTGAAGCGGAGGTAACCGAACACCATGACAAAAAAGAAGATGAGTAAGTATTTGTGTGAATGTCCCAGAATATTTTGATTTATCTATCAGATAGTATGGTACAACAAGAAACTAGGAAAAGGATAAATCCAAAGTGGGCATAAAATTCATAAAACTGTACCTTCTAGACTTCATGTGCTTACTTACCACCTTCACATCATCACTGACCAAGTGGGTGGTAATAAAAATTCACATCCCATAAAAAAAAAATGAGTTGTACTGTCTTCGGAGAGTATATATTATTCTCCACGAGAAGAGCAGATAGAAGCGGAGATTTATAGCATTTTCTATGTTTTCAGACCAATTAAATATCAACCAGACGATATTCCCCTTAATTATCCTGAGGAACAATCATATAAGATGCTCGCTGACGTCTCCAGGTACCACTATACTAAAGTCGGTATGATTTGCCGAGATACCTTCCAAACAGAAGACACCAATCACCATGACAATCAAGAAGACGAGTAAGTATTTGTGTGAATGTCCCAGAATATTTATATTTATCTATCAGATAGTATGGTACAACAAGAAACTAGGAAAAGGATAAATCCAAAGTGGGCATAAAATTCATAAAACTGTACCTTCTAGACTTCGTGTGCTTACCACCTACATACCATTACTAACCAAGTGCGTGGAAAAATAAAAAATTACATCCAAAAAAAAATGTTTCATGAGTTGTACTGTCTTTGGAGAGTATATATTATTCTCCACGAGAAGAGCAGATAGAAGCGGAGATTTATAGCATTTTCTGTGTTTTCAGACCAATTACCTATCAACCAGACGATATTCCCCCTAATTATCCTGAGGAACAATCATATAAGACGCTTGCTGACCTCTCCAGGTACCACTATACTAAAGTCGGTATGATTTGCCGGGATACCTTCCAAACAGAAGACACCAATCACCATGACAATCAAGAAGACGAGTAAGTACCTTATTACGTTCATGGGAATGGTTGGAGTGGTTATATAACACTGCGTCACATGTCGTGGGTTTATACCTACACCAACATTGGTTATGTGTAGGGTAATTTGATTGTAAAAAAGGAAATCAGTTATCCTGGGACATTCTTCACATATGGTTATCTGACCCCAAACTGAGCAGAGCTTGTATAATGGAAACCAGAAAACTACGTATACGTATTTTTTTGTGGTAAACACCTACATACTCATTGTAGATCGTAACACACAGATTCAAGACGTGCAGAATAAACCTGTGAATTGCAGCTATCTCTATCAGCTATGTGGTTACTATTGAGAAAGCTCTGTTTGGTTTAGGATCACCGTGTAAAGGTGTGTGGTCCCAGAATATTGAATTGATCTATCAGAATAGTATGGAAGTTGTATGTTAGTATGGAATAACTAGTTATGTTAAATGTACAAATGGTTCAAAAAGGATGAACTACACAATTTTTACAAATGAACCTTCTAGGCCTTGTGTGGTTACCACCTTCACATGATCACTGACCAGGGTGAGATTGTGGTCAAACACAGGCAAGATGGCGGAAAAAGATTTGGTATCTTATAAAGATTTTTTGTCAGATCTTTCGGTTTAATGATCCCATAAGCTTATATTTTTATGTGAAATGAATTGTTCAATATCATATTCTCGTCATGCTGTCATGGTATTCTGTCTGACATTTATTTCTTTCTTTCTACGTTTAGGTTTACAGCTTGGATGATGGTTTATAGCAATTATTTATTTTCAGAAATATTCCACCAGAGGACTCTCCTAGTAAATATACTGACTATCAATCTTATGAACATAATGAATCCGAAGATTTCATAGTGGCAGATAACATGACATTTTTCACCAGTAAAATACACAATGTAAGTATCCAAACAAAACAATGTTTATAATTATTACAACCATCGATTCTTTGAGTAGATTAGCCTATAATACTCGGGGATAATGTATAGCTTATAGTTTTAAAAACAGTACTTACCGCCAGCCAAAGGTAGTAAGCACACAAAGCCTAGAAGGCTGGCTATCAAGTGACATCCAAATTAGTAGCTCCTATGGGCCCTACAATCTATCCTACTGATTCCTATATATATTCCTTTCATACTGATCATGCAGAGGGCGGAACTTAATCTCATGACACTAAAAGTGCCATAACTATTGAACGACTAAAAATTATAAGCAATTTTTTCTTTCAGAATTCAGCGCAAAGGCCCAATTACTTCTTGAACAACCATATTAACTATCCCCTTTGGCCTGTGAGCAAAGTAAACACTAACTTCGTCAGAAGACCACGATCTACTTACTGAAGTTCTTTTTTCTTTTTTTTATGAAAATGTTTGTGTATTAAAGCCGGTTGCATCAAAATAAAACGTCAAACTGTAAATCTTGGGTTGTTAATTTTTTTTTTACATTCTCAATTTGATTTGATTGACGAATTCATAACATGTAATACCTATATATAAAGTAAGTATGCTTATAATGTATAAAGTGAACGAAGTTTGATGCAACTGGGTGTGTCCTCTATGCGTTCGCTCATAGTTCATCCGATTGAGTTGAAACTATGTACAGTTGTTGTTGGCACTTTGGTGAATGTTTCTGACATATTGTAAAAAAATAAAGGGGATTTTGCAACGCATGCTGGGCATGTGCCCAATATATTTTTTTAAGAAAATACCTCTTGAAAATTGTTTTAATACTGATAGATATATTTTTATTACCTTTTAGTTTAAGCAAGTATGTTTTTAGATGTAATCATTAATTTTAAGAGAAAACTGATTAATTTAAGTAAAATATAATATAATATGCCTTTTGTACTAATGATTTGTCTGTGATTGTATTTTTATTGTTTATTCCATTCTGAAGATTGTATGATGAGTGGCAACCCTATTCGAGAATTGCATAATGTATTCTTAATACCTCAGTCTTTTACTATTCTTTATTTATAAGTCTTATAATAAACGAATTAAACAAATTTTGTGTTTTTATGACGTTACCTAAATCTACACTACTCTCAGGAACCATCAGATTTGAAAAAGTATATACCTACCAGCATCATCATCAGCCTATAATGTACCTACTGAGCACAGCCTCCTTTCACAAATGAGGGTGAAACAGAATGGGCAAATACTCCAGCATGCATGCTCACTGCAGATTGGTGAAGGTAGGCTAGTATTCAACCTACTGGCACAGATTACTAAATAGTTACTTGCTACTGGCCCCTAGTAGGCTTAACGAGAATAACAATTAAGTGAACCGAGACCAACGACTTTTAGTGACTTCCGAAGTACGGAAAACGCTCGAGTTGAAATACCATTAAGCGGTCACCCGTCCAGGTACCGGCCTCACCGGTGGTAGCTTAACTTTGCCGATCGATTAAGAACGGCATATTATGCTACACCACGAGCGCTATATAAGGTCCTAATAAATTTGTGAATTATCTCTTGAGGGATGAATGATAATGACCTGTAGTCATTAGTAATCAAAAAGTAATATTAGAAAAATTATCCGTGGGAAAAAAACATAATTCCGAAATTGAACTTAATATCAGTACAAAGTATTAATTTAACCATTAATCTATAATAATATTTAAAAAAAACCCACGGGTTATTTTTCTAATATTATTTTTTGATTACTAATGACCTATACATTCATCCCTCAAGAGGAAATTCACTAATTTATTGGGACCTTATATAATATAATTTCCTAATAAAGGGGTCCAAATACAAAAAAAATTACAGCTTTTCATACATTTTTGCCGACGAGACATGTACCTTTTGTAAGTAAGCCGTAATTATTTTTTCGATTTCGAAGTTGGTCCCATAGTAAAAGTTGATCGTATTTATGAGTACTTTACGTGGTTTCATTTAATATCGTATTTTCGTATCCACCTCGTATATGTCTCATACACCTACTAACGTAGGTATAATTCAAATTTTACGCGAGGTAGTACTATTGAATATTCTGTGACGCGAGTTAAACCACGGGGCACAACTAGGAGCTTATAAGAGTGGTTCTCACGGTGCGCGTTTAATGGATGCGATGCACGATGGTTTACAAGTATTTTTATGGGCTCATGTCACAAGCAAAATACCGGTCTGCAAATATGTCCATTGTCCAAGGATCTTCGATTTTATATTTATACGGTTAGTAATACAGTATAAATTCGTAGCAACTCACCTTAAAGAGGATAATATGTACTTACTTACTTACTGATTATACGAGGAAAAATATATGAGAGAATTACGATTTCTTCAAATTCAAATTCAAATGTTTATTGCATTTTTCATATGTAGATAAGATGACAAATATTAATTAATAAGGCACAACATGAAACCCTGTTAGGGCACAGCAAATAAATAGGTACAGTATAATATAAACTTATTAAAATTATGGTTATACCTACTTAAATTACTTAATTTAACATTTTGATCACACACAGAACTTAGTACAGTGTAGGCATATACGACGGTATGCGCGCACGCATGCTTACGAGTTACACTCAGCGAGAACTTTACTGCTATCTAAAGGCAAATGTCATGGATCGAACTAAAAAAAAACACGAAACATGCGTAGAAACGACTTTTATTATTCGTAGGTGGAAACTGTTCCCCTATGAAAAAATGGTACCAAGATAACATAACGGGCCACATTTGACGGGCCAGTTGACCTATCGAGCCGCAGTCCATAGGTTTTGCGGAGCGACCTAGTTGGACCAAGGATTTGCACCTGTTGCTCAGCCACTCCCTCCAGGATGACGTGGGCGGCTGTTTCATCTGTCTTCATGCATGCCCTGCACAAAGGACTGTTGACGTGGTTGTACACTTTTTAGTCTAAAGTGACGTCACGAGCCCCCACTGACTCGCTTTACCTTTGTAATTTTTTATGATTTGGTAAAGCTAAAAATGCGTGTCCAATATTTTTTGATAATCTAACAGACGGACTAATTAGAATTATAATTTTTTTAATCTAGGAATCATCTATTTAATTTTGAATCTAAACACATACTTATCACTCAAAGTACTCAATTATGTTTATAATCAAAAAAATCTTATTTCACACATCAGTAATTATCTTGTTCCTGAGAGTATTGCAGATTCAGGTAACGTCATAAAAACACAAAATTTGTTTAGGTAATTAATTTATTATAAGACTTATAAATTAAGAATAGTAAAAGACTCAGGTATTAAGAATACATCATGCAATTCTTGAATAAACAATAAAAATACTTTCACATATAAATCATTGCAAAAGGCATATTAATCAGTTAGATCTTAAAATTAATTATTACTTCTAAAACATACTTGCTAAAAACTAAAAGATAACACAAATATATCAATAACAATATTCAAAAATTATTTTCTAAAAAAAGTATTGGTCACACATGTCCAGCATGCGCTGAAAAGCTCCTTTAGTTTTTACAATGTTACAAATATTCTCCAAAGTGCCAACAACAACTGTACATAGTTTCAACTCAATCGGATGAACTATGAGCGAACGCATAGGGGACACACCTAGTTGCATCAAACTTCGTTCACTTTATACATTATAAGCATACTTTATATGTAGGTACCTACTTATATGATATGAATTCGTAAATCAATTTCCTTGAGAATATAAAAAAATAATTACATCTCAAAATTGTCAGTTTGACGTTTTATTTTGATGCAACCGCTTTAATACACAAACATTTTCATAATATAATAGAAAAAAAAATACTTCAGTAAGCAGACCGTGGTCTTCTGTCGAAGTTAGTGTTTACTTTGCCCGCAGGCCAAAGGGGATAGTTAATATGGTTGTTCAAAAAGTAATTGGGCCTTTGCGCTGAATTCTGAAAGAAAAAAAAAACAGCAATCATTTATTCAAATAGACCTTCGAAGGCACTATGAAAAGTCTGACTCTAATACCGTTTCGGAAGGTTGCATTTGTTGAGAAGAGCCGGCAATATTCTCGGCAATTACTATTTTCAAAACAAGCTTTGGGACTTTTAGTGTTCTAACCTCTGCGTGACCAGTATGAAAGGAATGCTAGGTTGTAGGGCCCATAAGAGCTACTAATTTGGATGTCACTTGATAGCCAGCCTAGTCTAGGCTTTGTGTGCTTACTACCTTTGGCTGGCGTATCGTATCGTTTTTAAACCTAATCTCTGGACTAAAAAATCTAAATTCTTTCACTATAGTAAGCTATACATTATCCCCGAGTATTATAGGCTAATCTACTCAAAGAATCGATGGTTGTAATAATTTTAAACATTGTTTTGTTTGGATACTTACATTGTGTATTTTACTGGCGAAAAATGTCATGTTATCTACCACTATGAAATCTTCGGATTTATTATGTTCATAAGATTGATCGTCAGGATATTTACTAGGAGAGACCTCTGGTGGAATTTTTCTGAAAAGAAATAATTGCTATAAACCATCATCCAAACTATAAACCTAAACTTAGAAAGAAAGAAATAAACGTCGAACAAAATAACATGAAAGCATGACGAGAATATGTTATTGAACAATTAACTTCACTTAAAAATATAAGCTTATGGGATTATTAAACCGAAAGATTACAACACAAACCATAAATCTGACAAAAAATCTTTATAAGATGCCAAATGCTTTTCCGCCAGCTTGCCTGTGTTTGATTACAATCTCACCATGGTCAATGATGATGATGACAATGATAACCACACAAGGCCAGTTCAAGTTCAGTGTTATAAATTGGGTGGATTTATCTTTTGCGAACGCTGTGTGTTCTACCGCTTGTACAACTGACAGTGTTCTGAAGAATTGTTTGACCTGATGCCCACGGCTACCTCGCAACTCTCACCATCGTCGGAGAGTCCATCCTCACACATTGGAACCAAAATGGTTTCATACTGTGCAGTTTCAAAGGAGCTTTCTACAACGGACACTCAGACTGTAGAATTAGCTCTCCGCCGTGGTTTTCCCAAGGGAGTATAGCAGGGGGTTCTTCAAAAAGGGTGTGAAGAGATTTTTGCATGGTTGGCAACGCGCGAGTGATACCCCTGGTATTGCAAGCGTCAATAGGCAACGTTGAACGCTTACCACCAGGTAGGCCGTATGCTTATTTGTAACAAAAAAGCCAAGGTGTAAAGAAAGTCTCAGGATAACTAATTTTCTTTTTTACACCCAAATTACCCTCACAAAACAAATGTTAGTTTTATTGTGAATGATTTTTTACTAATCCCAATGTATGATGTTTTTGGTTTGATAATAAATAAAAAAAAAAAAAAAAAAAGTATAAACCCACGACATGTGACGCGGGAGTCAGGATATGTAACCACACCCACCAGTCCTATGAACGTAATAAGGTACTTACTCATCTTCTTGATTGTCATGGTGATTGGTGTCTTCTGTTTGGAAGGTATCCCGGCAAATCATACCGACATTAGTATAGCGGTGCCTGGAAAGGTCAGCGAGCGTCTTATTTGATTGTTCCTCAGGATAATTAGGGGGAATATCGTCTGGTTGATAGATAATTGGTCTGAAAAAACAGAAAATGCTATTAATCTCCCCTTATATCTGCTCTTCGAGCGAGCAGTTATTGGAACAAAAAAGTTATGGGAATAATTACACCGGAAGATAGCACTACTCATAAACTATTTTATTTTTGAGATGACAATTCTTATTTTGCCTCCTTATTTTTCTGATATCAACCACCTTTTCACTATTAAGCAATTATTATTATTGTCATATATATATATGATGTGAAGGTGGTAAGCACACAAAGTATAGAAGGTACAGTTTTATGAATTTTATGCCCACTTTGGATTTATCCTTTTCCTAGTTTCTTGTTGTACACACGGCTACAGATCAAGCTATAAATGTCCAATATAAGCTGACCTCTCATTGTACGGAAATCCTATACAATGCGAGATCAGCTTATACTGAAAATGTATAGCTTGATGTGTTGCCGTGTGTACCATACTATCTGATAGATAAATATAAATATTCTGGGACATTCACACAAGTACTTACTCATCTTTTATTTTGTCATGGTGTTCGGTTACTTCCGCGTTAAACGTATCCCGGCAAATCATACCGGCTTTAGTATAGCGGTACCTGGAGAGGTCAGCGAGCATCTTATATGATTGTTCCTCAGGATAATTAGGGGGAATATCGTCTGGTTGATAGGTAATTGGTCTGAAAACACAAAAAATGCTATAAATCTCCGCTTCTATCTGCTCTTCTCGTGGAGAATAATATATACTCTCCAAAGACAGTACAACTCATTTTTTTTTTTTTATTGGTTGTGAATTTTTATTTTTCCACCCACTTGGTCAGTGATGGTGTGAAGGTGGTAAGCACACGAAGTCTACAAGGTACAGTTTTATGAATTGTGTTTTACCTAGTTTCTTGTTGTGTACCATACTATCTGATAGATAAATATAAATATTCTGGGACATTCACCCATATACTTACTCATCTTCTATTTTGTCATGGTGTTCGGTTACTTCCGCTTCAAACGTATCCCGGCAAATCATACCGGCTTTAGAAAAATGGTGCCTGGAGAGTTCATCGAGTAACTTCTTATTTTCTTCAATAAATAAATCAGTGCTGGAATAAAAAGCGGAAACGATTAATTTGGGTTTGGAAAGCCGGAAGGAAGACTTATGTTTCAACTGTGGCAACCCTGAACCGGTGCGGGACGAACGAGACGACCTCCCAACAGGTAGATTTATTACCACCGCTTTGAAACCAATATTCCATTTAAGGCGCTGTCAGCTCCTAAAATTAAAAGAGTTTTGTCCCCTTCACCTCCTCACGCTACACACGCCGCTTGCCGCCCCGCGCCGTCGCAGTGTCGCAGGTCGCGTGCGTAGTTCTTAGACTAGACTCGCGCATTACGGCATGCGACATGACGGTACAACAATCACGACCTATATTGTACTGTAATTATTTTGTAAATATTGTATGCATATATTGAGTTTAATTATACATTATTTAAATAGTAATTTCTAGAAGAGAAAATTTATAATATTAGTAAGTAGGTACCTACTTCGTAAAAATATTTTGCGCATTAAAATACCTACTCAAAACTAACAATAGAAAACTGTTTTACAAAAATCTTAAACCCGACTTCAAAGTACACTAAAAAGTAATCAAATCCTGACTTGATGACAAATTTTCCAAATCGGTTAATAAATGAGTTATGAGGTAACAAACATAAAAAAACATGCAACAGAATTGAGAACCTCCTCCATTTTTTAAGTCGGTTAAAAACAATAGGCTACACATTAGGGAATGCAAAACCGTGGCAAAATGAAAACCGGTTTTTATTTCGGTTATGAGAGGAAAAAACCGGGTAACCGGTTTTAAACCGGTTTTTTTAAATGTTCGCTCGTTTTTTTTTCACGTTATTTCTATAGCTCGAATTATAGATAATAACCGTGCCTAAGATTTAAAAATCGCAAACTGAGGAATTATTGTCAGTTAAAGTTAATGAAGTGGGTATAAAAGACATCAAATACACCATCACCATCTGCCTGTCCTGTTCCCTATAATTTGGGATCGGCGCAATATGTACGCTTCTTCTATCCGTTATACCAACATTCACTCGTTTCTTACCAATATCATCTTTCACACAATCAATCCATCTCTTTTTCATAAAAATTATGGAAATAATCGTTTATTTAACTGTGTAGATCAGATACTCGTTTATATAGACTACACGGTTCGTTGCTTTTGATTTTATTTTAAATGAATGAAATCATAAAAACATATAACTTTTGCTTGATTTTTAATTGCTATGAGATATTATGACTATGTTAAAAAATAGATAAGTATTAAAGAAGTAATTATTTAAACATTTATTAAATTATGTTTCGTAAGTTATAATATTAATTTCACACGTAATATACATGGCATATTGTAGCGGCACAGCAACTTGCGTGTACACTAAAACGTGGTTATTATTATACGAATGTTTCCTTAGATAAAAAAAAAATACCCAGTTTTTGCCGTCGTGCAGACGGGTAAAAAATAACACCAATCAGTCAGCTTGCTGTCTGGCAGATACATAAGAGCCTTCGTTGACAGTAGTTGCTCCGATAGCATGACATTAATGCTGGCGTCCCGAAAGGCTCTGAATTATCCCCAACACTGTTCCTCCAGCATATTAATGATATACTCTCTATTGCCAGCATTCATTGCTATGCAGATGAAATTACATGGGACGCTCATTACACGAACCGTGCAAATGTCTCGAAGGACGCTAAAGCTACGCTACGCGAAGGACTTGTCTTAAATCGAGAGTACACAAACTAGTGACTCCGATTAGGGTCGACTAAACCTAGTCTATTTCAACCCCACTAAATCACACGCAAGCCTGCGCATTCACCGTTGAGAGAAGTCCATTTGCTGTGGCTCCTCATTTCTAGAACATGTCCCTCAACATCACGAAAAGCATTGGGATCCTTCACGTTAATATTTGTAGCGACGTTCTGTTCTAAAGTCATCTACAGATATCCAAAAAACTCGGTGTGATTAATAGAGCGAAGCAGTACTTCTTATCGAGACAAAGACTGCAACTATATAAGTCGCAAGTCTGGCCCAAATGAAGTAATGCTGTCTTCTGTGGGCACCTGGATACCAGCTTGGGTATTTAGACTCAGTTCAGCGTCGTGGCGTTAGAATTGTCAATGATTCCGAGCTCACAAGTGTTTTAAAGCCCCTTAGTCTGAGGAGAGACTGCCTTCTTATGTGTGTTAAACCGCTTTTCCAACAGTGTTCTGAAGGTTTGATTGACCTGATGCCCAGTTACCTTGATCCATCGTAGTCACCGATGGGGAGTCTATCCTCACACATTGGAACCAAAATGTTCTCATACTGTGCGGTTTTAAAGAAGCTTCCTATCGTGGATGCTCAAGCTGTGGAATGAGCTCCCCGCTTCAAAAAGGTTGAGGGTTGGTAACGTGCGAGTGATAACCGTTATGTTACAAGAATCCATAGGCTAGAGTAACTGGTTATCATCAGGCGGGCCGTACGCTTGTTTGCTGCCTAAGTATTGAAAAAAAAAGTTTTACATGTTTTATATCTATCATAAAAACAATCATTATTTTAAGTTATTTTCTTACCAGCTCAACAAACTACACATCAACACACTTCAGTTCATCACAAAAATACTCACTGCATTGCACTCAGTTTACAAAACGGCAGGAAATCTTCCTTTTTTAGTTTTTCCAAACATTGAAAGAAAAACCGAAAAAAATCGTAAAACCGGTTTTGGTGTTATGTGAAACCGGTTTTTTTGTTGGTCAAAACCGTACCGAATAACCGGTTTTTCGATTTTCGGTGAAACCGGTTTGCATTCCCTAGTTACGACCTCACACCCAATCTAAATGGATGCTGTTAGCCATAAGTAGTAGTTAAATATTACGAAATGTTACGTTTCAACGTGCTATGTTGACGTCATCATCTGTTTGTGGAAGTTCACTGCTGGTCATCAACTATATTTCACGAACAAGATATAAGCCAATTCTCCTCTAAAGCGCAAAAGATTAAAACATAAATATAGGTTGGGCCATGAATATTCCGGCTTATCAGCGATTTTGTTAAGACCGGTAAAGGTTACTTCCACCTCAATAGAAGAGAGGCATATTTCAGCATTGATTTACTCAGTCAATAAGTTCTTATCCCTATCTGGATCTGTTGTAAACATACCTGGACGGAAGGAAAACAAAGAAACTTTTATAACCACGCCGATTTATGAAATCGAAATTTCTGCATAGTCAAATGTACAACAATGTAAATATACAATCTAGTCAAGCTAAGCATACCGCATTACAGTTTAGTCAATTAGCAATTTAAATACCCGCGTCGAAACGTAAACAGTCTATTGTCCTCGAGTTAGTTCTCACCCGGGTATAACCTTAAAAACATTTGGTCCAAAAGTTGAGAAGCGAGCGGAAGTTATTTTAATAGACAATAGTTCAATGGTCTAAAAACAAACTATTTTTCATCGTCTCAATAAGCCTTTTTATTTAATGGGCTTGTGTTTGGCCACTACCCACCTATAAAGGACGATACCTAAGATACAGCACGCTTAGAAGAAACCTATTAACTCTGGCCTTGAAAGTCCCTAGATTGTAAGTCAGGAAACACAGACGCCGGAAGCAAGTTCCACTCCCTTGCTGACCGCATTATAATTGAGGATGCAAAACGCTGTTATGTCAACAATGTACGGGTCAAATTTTTTCCGGCGTCTTGTGTAAAAATCTTGTCGTCAAGAGAAATAAGAAAGTAAGACGCTGGTTGTGTCTTATCTTTTTAGATGTAGAAGATGGAATACTGACATTGTTTTAAAAACATCTTTGTCCAGAATAACGTCTACAAATTGGGAAGCTCTACAAGCAGAGGCAGCAAAGCCAAAAAGAGGAGCGGAATATTTTGATGTATTCAGAAGATTCCGCTGCTCTCCGATAACTTCCACCGCTCCATCATAAATACGTGACAAGATTGCCAATTTCAGCTCACATTCATGACATTGACGGACCATCGGTTTCCCTTAGGCGTACATTGTTGGAACACCTTAAATGGCATTTTGTCTTCACCTTTTAAGTTCTTGTCTTGACAATAATGATTTCATGTTAAGTCATAAACGTTTCCTGATGTTTATTGCTTCATTTCTTGTAGTTTTAAATATAGACGTGTTTAAGCCGTGGGAGATAATTGCTTGGATATTGTTTGCTTGCTGTTTCTGAAAGCCTATTTGATGTTTATCTACGATTAAATCTATCGCTATCTCTGTCATTTAATACGTTGATTATAGAGACAGCATTTTTCTAAATCGTAGGTTGTTAGGCTTCTAGAAAGAAGTTAAAGTAAGTAAAGGTTCCAGACCTTATTGAGTTTTGAGAAAGCGAAGCCACAGCAGCATATTATAAATGCGAAAGTTTGTATGTCTGTATGATACTCGATCAGGCTGTTAAGTTTTATCAGATTCAAATGAAATGTGGCACATAGGTAGAAACCTTAGTGTGACATATCCGAGAAAACATTAAATCCTACTGGAACGCAGGCAAAACCACGGGGCGGTAGCTGATCTTCAATAAAGCTTTCCAATCTATTATATAAAACAAGATGCGCAAGAGCCAACATTAATGAAGGCTAAAAATCTTTGTAATCATCATCAACTCTATGATCAATAGGTTCTAAACTAATTAGCGGCCCCAATGAACTGTAGGCCGAACGACCTCACACATAACGTGGGTATTTTGTAGGTCAATGTTGCACAACATTAGTTACGAGTGTATTATTGATGTATGATGGTGAATACGTTTGAATGTTTGAAGGGGTATGGAAAATGATTGATTTGATGTTGTATTTTTTCTCACACTGTGAGATTATCGATATGTGTAATCAAGTTCTGCTAGTAGTCAGTGATTTTGCACTGATTTTGAACAGTAAAGAACATCTAAATGTTTAGTGTTTCCATGACTTAGCGGCCTTGACTTTTCCTCGATATTCATAAGAATCTAAATCAAAAAGTCACCTACTCAATTTAGGTCCTTATGAATAAGGTACTTAAATTGGTCGACCCCAGCAAGAAACTTAGCAAGGCATTCTTTGATGCTAGGAAACGATTTTGAAATCTTCATCATGGCGTTCGAAGTTACTTTGATTTGATTGATCAGGCAATCTGGTCATAAATGTCAATCATCCCTATATGGGAATCGAACCTGCCACTTAGCCCACTCATAGTGCATATCATTGCATTAATCGCATGTTGATGTAGGGCGTAGGCGAGGCCCTTCGAAACACCGTGCTTACATATGTGGGCGAATTTTAATTAGGTCCCATCGAGGATTGCTTTTTGCAGGTATTACAACCTTAAGTTGAAGAAATACGGTTTAAATTGATGTATTATGGGTAAGTGATGCAGTCTGTGGATGTCAACATTTCCGAACGTGTCTCTCCGTTGAAGAGGACACAATTAAAGGCATATTGTCCATTTAGTACTTCGAGTTATAATTTTACATTTGTGTTTGTCACCTCATGCGATTTTTACTTTTATTATTCAATAACAAAAATAAAATGAATTCTAATTTTGATACACGACAAAGTTTGACTACCGCTAACACAGCTGCAGGGTAAACGATCCAAAAACGCAATCCAACCTCACCTTATAAAGAAAGCCATTTAGTATAACGAAAAAAAAAAGATAAACAGAACGGTTTACCGCATAATCGGGTATCATGGCTATTGATGAGGTTAATATTTGCATATGCGAGTGTTCTCAGAAACAGAAAGGATTAATGCTACGGTACGTGACTTGATAAATAACCTTTCTCTTTTTTAGTAGATTCAAGACAAAGGACTTGTTGAGTGGCTTCCAGCAGATGGTAATTGCAAGTTTATTTCCTGTATATGCTTAGTAGCTTATCACTATCGGCCAGATCATTAGCATTTGGTGAAATGATGGGGCCCAAGTCTGCTATTACAATTGTGTTCCAATGTGCTATGAGTAAATTAAATTTTCAGATTTTGAGTTTTCGTAGTCTACTAATTCAATTGTGTCAAGAGAACCATTATGATTTTTTAAGCCAGTAAATATGTGTTTTATGTTTGTTTTAGAACGGGAATTAAGCTGTCCAGGAATCATGTCAGAATGATTTTTTTACGGATCTTGGAGACAGGTTACAACTTGCAACATGAGACTAACTGTAATTCTTACCTCTATCCATCCTAATCATAACTATTATATGCAACGTCTCTTTATATTTGTGCTTATAACTCGAGAACCACTGTACCGATTTTGATGCGATTTTCATAGTTACCAAGGGCGTTTCTTGAAGAAGATTTGATGTTATTGATCAATGTGCTGTGACCAAAGGAAGCTGCGCAGTGAATATTAAAGTATAACAAGTCAGAGACAAGCATAGGCGAATGCTAGTTAGCTATAGTTTACATGGATAATTAAAGTAAGTTTATAGGTACAGACCTACTGCGTTCCAATTCAAGGTGAGTTCAAACATGGACCAGTCAAATATTACGTACGATTACGATTGCATGACTCACATCACATGGCGCCAAAATAATAATATTCACTCATGACAACCGTATCAAATCTTAATATACCGATACAAATTAAAAAGCGAACCGTTACGTGAACATGTTGGCCAGTGTTAATTTTATATGTTTTACTACATTGCACTTTATTTATGCAATTCTAAAGTGCTGTATTGCGTGAATGAAGGTCATTGTATCTAGTTTTAATACACGTGACAGACACCCCAAGATTTTAATCTCTGATTACACTGTCGCTTTTAATATCACGTTGAATGACAAAGATGGCAATAGTGATTAGAACGAGAATTTGTGATTTACAAGAACAACGGTCTCTGAAAAATCCGAAACACTAATGTATATTTGAACTCAAGCTTTATTAATTTTAAGTCCACTGCGCTGACAACTAGCAGATTCAAAATTGATGAGCGATGTGTAAAACAACTTCTTCTTATTGATACCACAGTGAGGCTGCTGGGATTCTTCGATTCGTGAAGGAAAACATCGTGGAAAGACCACGAAACCAGTCAGGCAAACATATTTTGCGTTGGACAATACCACCGAAGTAAGGAATTCTGATTCAATTTAAATTTGGAATCATGGTTAGGCCAATGACGATATAATGAACTCGATCTGACGGACTTCATTGAACAATGGCCGAATATTGCTGAGTCATATAATTCAATGGTAGCTTGTGTGTGGTTCAAGATAGAGAATGAAGCGATGTGAGTTGTATAATTTAATGTAATGACCGTGCGTGTCAGTAAGTACTTTATTATAGGTTAATGGATTAAACGCTTCTTACATTTAAGTTTTTAAAGTCGATGCAGTTTGATGGTACGGAATACGGGCTCAAATATTTAGCACCCTCCCAAATCTTAAATTTGTTGTGTTTTAGACAAATTCCGTACCGGCTATCACTTAATTGTGATAATCGTTTACGTTAGTTGGAGGCTTCCTAGGCGGCTTGACAACTCTAACAGTAGGTTGACCACTAGCCTACCTCCAACAATCCGCAGTGGGCACGCGTGGTGGAGTATCTGCCTACTCCCTTTCACCCTCATTTGTGAAAGGAGGGCCTCTTTGTTCAGCAGAGGGACATTATGGGTTGATGATGATGTGTTTTTGAACATTTTCGATTTAAATCTTTAATAACTATGTTTTGATGATATTGTTTCATAATATAATAGCTGTTTCATGTCATCTCGCTAACTTTACATCCAAAAGATTGCTTCACCTCCTCCAATACGCTTACTGCTAACATTTCAAACCCCACCCCGTCCTATAGTTTAGAAAGTGTCTGACAATCACAATGTGGGTAATTTAGACAATTTATACATTATACATGCGTACTTTAATATTGATACATGGCGTCTTGTTGCGTACGCGCAACGCGCAATAGATCCGTTACTTGTAGGGTTGCTACTTTTAGTAATATTAATGTTCTTATTTTCTATCCTGCGGTTGCAAACAAACATACGACCAGTCTCAGATGCCAGGTTGTGTTTAGCCATTCATAATTAATCGGCAAAGTTAAGCAATCACCGGTGTAGACCTGGATAGGTGACCGCCTAGTGACCGATGGCCGAATTAGGTAAAGAAAGTGTGAAGGTGTGTAGACCCAAGATATTCTTCATTCTACTGCCCTACCACTTTCTTCTAGATTCTAGAGGATAGTTTGGTACTGTTTACTACGGTAACCCCTTTCCATCAGGCGGACCGTTTGCTTGTTTGCTTTTGCTATTCTTCTTTGTATAAAACAAATCAGGTACTGAAACTTTGGTGGTCTCAAGATTTTCAGTAATAAGATTGTATACACTACAATACCCACGGTACCTATTATTTTATAAATAATGGCGAGTGTGGCAACCCTATTTTAGTGCGTATCTATTGTATTTGATGAAGGGATTTAAATGGTCCGTGTTGAATTGGAAATTTCACATGGCGTATTATTATTTAACATGGGTTTGTTTTGTTAGTCTGCGGATATGAGAGGCATTGTGTTGCTGTCTCTTACTAAGCTCTACTTTATCAATAATATATTTTAGCTTTCAGATTTTGTCTTTCACCTGTCTTTTGGGATTAACTTAGAGTTTATTGCCGGCTCTTCTCAGCAAATGCAACCTTCCGAGACGGTATTAGAGTCAGAATATCATAAGGGCCTGCGAATGTCTAATTGGACTGTTTTACAAAAACCTTAAACCGACTTCAAAGTACACTAAGAAGTAATCAAATCCTGATCTGATGACAATGGAACCAAACGGGAAGCGTACCCTTTCAAATAAAACAAGAATTTTCCAAATCGGTTAATAAATGACGGAGTTATGAGGTAACAAACATATTTTTTAAAAAAAAAAAACATTCCTATTGAGAATATCCTCCTTTTTTTGAAGTCGGTTAATAAACGATTTAATTTTGAAATTAAATTTTATAAAGAGTAAATCTTATGAAGTTTGTTAGTATGGATACAGGAGGTAATCTCCGGAACTACCGATCTGATTCTGAATATTCTTTCACTAATAAGAAGCTATATTATCCTAGAGTGATATAGGCTTTTCCCGCGAATACGAATGACATACAGAATAATCGTATTCAGTGAATGGTCTCGCTTGACTAACACACGAATACAAAGCAAAATATGATGAATTTCAAATAAGTACTTGCTTGTTTATTTTACATAAAGTACTCGTGCATGAAAACGGCTCATGATTACGTGCATTACTTCCGTAGTCGTGGCGTGATACGACGAAGTTTAAAATTCTCCCACGAAATGCAAGAAAAACGTGCTTAACTAAAAGGACTTTAATGAGATCTATGAAGTGCTCGTGGTGTAGCATGATTAGCCGTTCTTAATCGATCGGCAAAGTTTTAAGGTTTTTAGGTTAAGCTGGCATCCAAAAAGCTTGGAGTGCTCAACAGAGCGAGGCAGTACTTCACATCGGGGCAAAGGCTGCAACTTGATAAGTCGCAGGTCCGTCCTCATATGGAGTACTGCTGTCATCTATGGGCGGGAGCTCCTGGGTACCAGCTTAGACTCGGTTCAGCGACGTGCCATCAGAATTGTTGACGATCCCGAGCTCACAAGCGGTTTAGAGCCACTCAGTCTGAGGAGAGACTTTGCCTCGTTATGTGTGACCTACCGCTTGTACAACGGAGAGTGTTCTAAGGAATTATTCGACATTATGCCCACGGCTACCTTTCACCATCGCAACTCTCGCCATCGACAGGGAGTTCATCCACACACATTGAAACCAGAATTGTTTCGAACTGTGCGGGCTAAAAGGAGTTTTCTTCCGCGGACGCTTGGACTGTGGAATGAGCTCCCTGCCGTGGTTTTCCCAATGGAGTACAGCATGGGGTTCTTCAAAAAGGGTGTGAAGAGGTTTCTTCAGGGTCGGCAACGCGCGAGTGATACCCCTGGTGTTGCAAGCGTCCATAGGCTACGGTAACTGCTTACTATCAGGCAGGCCGTATGCTTGTTTGCCACCTAAGAGGTATAAAAAAAAATAAAAATAAGCTACCACGGTCATGTTCGATAGCTACCTGGATGGGTGACCGCCTAGTGTTATTTCGAATTGAGCGTTTCTGGGCTTTGGAAGGTACGTAAATCCGTTGGTCCCAGTTACCACTTAATTGTGATAGTCGTTAAGCTAGTTGGAGGCCTCCTAGGCGGCTTGAAAACTCCAACAGTAGGTTGACCACTATAGTCTACCTCCACCGAACCGCATACACGAGTGGAGTATCAGCCCATTCTCTTTTATCTTAATTTGCGAGGCCTGTGCTCAGCAGTGGGACATTATAGACTGATGATGATGAGATCAGCTCAGATCCAAAACCACTGGTCATACGAGAACCATAAAAGAGAGAAGATTTTATTTCGCGTTTCCTTGCTACAATAATGCAATCAAAATCTCCGTTGAAAACCAAACAAACAACCTTAAAACATTACTTTGTAAATGGCCGACTTTAATAGGACGAGATTAAAGCGAAAATATTTCAACACTGCCCAATCTGAATTTTATCAGATAACATCTTGAAAGTTTGACATAGGATTAGTCCAAGTAGGTAGATGAAGGAACGTGGTATTTCGACAATAGGTTCAACGTGAACTTTTTAAATTACTAAGGTTGCAAACAAACATACAGCCCGCATGATGGTGAGCGGTTACCGTAAGTAACCTATAGACAGCACCAAGTATATTCGCACATTGTTACTCTGAAAAAATTCTTCGCGCCCTTTTTGAAAAATTGTGTTAAAGGGGTTTTTTTTTTTTTTTTTTTATTGTTTTGGTGGAGAGGTGTCGGTTCGGAATCATCATCATTTCGTACTACACCGCTGGTCCCCGCACACTGCCAGCACAGCGCCTCCACTGGACCTCTGGCGACCTTACTCTCCGCAGGAGCATTACTTTCAATCTTATTTTTACGTGTCTTGAAGTTTTGTTTAGTTATGTTTTTATTTCTTTCAGGAACATACCACCACATTCATGTTATTTGGTTACAATCTTCTCTATGGCAGACTTTCTCAGTTCGGCTGCTGCTGAACTTAGAACGGGATTAAATATAATACTTATTTCTTTGTCCACAATTTTCATCGCGTAATACGTAACTGTTCATATCATCATATATTATAAATCAAAGTACAGCAACTTAATAGCATGCCGTTAAGAATAAGCACTATATTTTATAACTCGGCTAATGAGTCTACTACTAACACACTATATTATTTTCTAATCTAGACAGACCTCAATAGCACCATTAGTACATCAACTCATCAGTGTAATAGCAGATGGCATCATAAGATTGCGAAGTATGCAATTACATCCTACCTCAATGCATGGATCGATCACAATTTGTAATCGATTCAACTCGTTCCTGAATATCGAATAGGATCATCACTCGACTCGTTACAATGTAGGTGAACTAGGTAGCCCGGTGACCTCGAAAACTTTATGGGTTTTTAAATTACAGTTCTAATTAATGAGATTTAAACTCGTCTGTTATAAAGAGTACAAATGTAAATAAGTTTTGATATTAATATACAGGGACATTCATCACGCACAGACATCTGATCCCAAACTAGCAGAGTTTATAACCTCACCTGCTTCAATCAGCCCCCCTAGACAAGATGTCTGTCGAAAATCGTTATCGTTAGTAAACAATCAACCTTTGTGGATTGACATAAGAGATTGTTAAAAATCACGTGATATCTCGATTTGAAATGTCAATCCCTTACAAAGGTTGATCGTTTACTAACAAAAACGCCAACCATCTTGTCTACTGGCCCTGGTCTACTATAATATTGACACCAGAACTGATATACTTATTCAGGTAATTATACCCAGACTCGGGAAAAATAGACGTGTGAAACACAAACTTGTGTCCTGGATGGAAATCATAATAGAGTATCTTAAGAACCACGCCAACCAGCGGGGCTAGTGCGTAAGACTTCATTATAATGGTCTTGCTTTTTCTACAATTCTATTATTGACCGAGCAAGCGCGAAGTGTCTCCGTATTTCCAGATGTCCGGCTGTTTTCCTCTACAGGTCGCATTTCTCAACCGATTCTCCAGAAATTTTGTGAGCAGTTTCTATAAATTATATGGATTCTTTGTGTCGATTCAGTTTTTGGATTTTTATTCAAAATGGCGGAGACAGGGGTGTTACGACTCGCGAGCTCACAGAGCCAGCAGTAATTATTGAACACGTGAATACCAAACGAGTTAAGATAGTCATCCATTGCCTAGTCGGGTGACGGTTTGAGGTCTAAATATTATAAAGCACCAGATATTGGGATTTCAATCCCGCAGCCAATAGAACTACTCAATGTAAAGTTACAAGGTGCAATAAAATCTTACCTAACATACATTAACAGCATCATATTGCGGTCCGTAAATCTCGGCACCGATTGTTGAACTCGATTCGTCGAATCGATCATACGTCGGTACATCAGAAGGTCGTATGTTTATTTTAACATACCATCTGTGATGTTCGTAGAATTTGTCTACTGTAACACTATATCGATTGTATCGCTTCCTTATTGCCGTCAGGTCGGTCGTTAATTCGTTTATTACTTTTATCCTTAATTTCTTTAGTGTTGCCAGCATTTGCTGTCATTCCTATTAAATGGGTCGGGTTTTTGGAACGAGAATTACATCAAAATGGAGCTTTGCAGTGACGTCATAAATGGTAGGGGTAGGATACTACGTCATAGCGTCTTATGAAGAAATGATAAAGTACCGATCTTTATGTAAATTTATAATTAAAAAGTAACGCAGTAAGTACGGTTCTTAACAGTAAACTGCCGTCTGACTTGTAGAATTAATTAAAAACCGGATTTACCGGTTAAATGCGGAGAACAAAACACTGAATTATCTAAGCGGCAAAATCATTATTGAGATACAAACATCGATCAAATTTAAGCCACAACTGTTCGAATATAAAGTTGATACTCCTCTGGAGGAATTCGATTAGTCATCGGTGACATACAAACTGACCAGACTGTGTGACAGAATGAAAGTGAAGTCAAAAACAATGAGGTTTAATTTGAATATAATGTAGTTCATAGCATAATTAATTCGTTTTAAAGAGATGGCGGGACGTGATTGACTCAGTTTCGCGAAACTGAGAGTTTGAGACTGCTCTACAAATTCTCTGAGCTTTTATTCTGCTCTTTCAAGGAACACTAAAACATTTTTATACCGAGATTTTTTTTAGTGCAAGGTCGTAGCGAAGGAAGAAAAGGGGACCAAATGTATCTCCTAAAAAATAACATAAGTTAAACTTTATAGATTACCGTCTCGCGTGAAAGTAAATCAATTTCGAAATCTATATGTAACTGAACAGAACTGCATTTCGCATTCAAATAGCTATTGGTTACGGTCATCATACTTGCAAAGTGGCTATAAGACCATAACGAGGCTTATGACATCATCCTTACCGTTTCCAGTCGTCTATAAATCTAGGCTACAGCTTAGATGTTTTGTTAATAAAATTGTTAGTCTATTGACAGTTAATTTGATTTGGTACTGGGATTTTGGATTGCTTATGTACCTACAGAAAATTTTTGTCTCGTATAAATGCCTTATTAATAAGATTCTTAACTTTTTTTAATCTATAGGCCTTTTTTGACCGGAATCTCATCATGGTAAGTGATGAATTGGCCGTAAGTGTCACACCGATAGGTGCTTGGCGACAGATTTTCAACATGAGGGTAGTAGCCAGTTCATTGGGCACTACAACGTATCATACCACCGTGCTATGGTTTCCTCACGATGTTTTCCTTCACCGAAACCTCAAGCTCATTGTAGGATTCGAGCCCGGGACCTTCGTCTCGGCATCCGACGTCACTGAGCTATTATCGCCTTAAAACTCCAGTTTGTCCACTTGAGTTACCTAATGGGTAAGGTAATTGAAAACAGTTTTTATTGCTTTTGTTATAAACCCTTTACATAATTATTTATCTTGTTCTAGTAGTAATATTGCCTCTTTATCCTTAGTGCCTCCCAGTCTATATGTCCAAAGAACATACATTTGTCTTATTCAGAGAGCGTCATGTCATGTACAATTACAATCAATTCCAAACATTATTACTGTATTCAAACGTAATGCTATTCGCAGTGAATGACGTCATATGTCTGAGCGACGCATTTTAGTTAGGCTTGCGTAGGGCTGCCACAGATGTTTTGTTTTTCATTTTGGTAGAATAGGACAATTGGTATGTAAAGTAGTTTTAATTATTGAAATAACTGTGCTGTGCTGTCCACGCTGTTTTTTCCTAAAGAAAAATACTTATTACGTAGTATCGAAATCAAAGTAGAATTAGTTCCTTGTCGCTGTCCTCCCAAGGGAGAACAGTATGGTGTGCTTTCATGAAGGGTGTGAAGATATTTTTGCAGGGTCAACAAGTAATACCCTGGTGTTGCAAGCACATATCTACAGGCTACGTTATGTGATAAACAGTTTTTGCAACGTTCCGCTTTCATGTTGCAACAACAGTAACATAAAAAATACAGATTTTTTTTCAATTCTCCTCGCATGAACATTGCATTGTCACTGGGCGCATCGAATGGACTGCAACGGTTTTCTCAGCGAACTGACGTTCCACGATTTTTGTAATTCGAACGCTCGTGACTTTTTTTAAGACAATTTTTTGGTGGATCTTTTAAATATTTTTCGCTGCATAGGCAGTTAACCTACAGTTAACTTAGTATTTCTTCCATCTCGATTCAAAAAAATATAAAGTTTAAACAAACGTTCTCTAATTTCGACTTAAGAAAGAAAGAAAGAAAGAAAGAAAATACATTTATTCATCAAAAATCGACGCACATAACATAAAACTGTAGTTAACATTAAAATAATAAAAACAATAAAACAAACTCTTAAATTAAAAACATAATAGATACTTAAACTAAAAATTTAAAATAAAAACTAAAACTGATTAGGGAAACTGTACGCCGCATTTCTGACAAATGAGGTTGACAACTCAGCATTTTGCTGCAATGGAAGTCAATTCCATCACAGCACTGATTTTCAGTGTCAACCCCCGTGACATTCCGATGCAAATAGGACCCAAACTTACATATTTACAAAGTTACCTTCATCATTTTATAAAATAACACTAACATAAAAGAAAATGGTTGTTCTGTTCGTGCGTGCGTGTGTGTGTGTAAGTATGTGCATGTGATATAAATAAACTATAGGAATATACCTACTATATATAGATAATGTATATAGCAATTATTGCACCATATACAAAAGTGCCCTGTTAATAAAAATAAATAAAAGATAAATAAAAATAAATAAAAGATAAATAAAAGATAAGATCGGAGAGTTGCCTTAGGGGCGGAATAATGTAATCTTGTGAACATTAGCCATAAGTGGGATCATTCTTTTGACTTAGACTTTCTTTTTGTTAATTTGTACATGACCATGGATACAAAGTCCTTCAGTCGCATACATTTTATTTATAATATCGATTTAATATAGTCCGCACATTCAATTTCACATAGTCCGCATGATCAGTCACCGTCCAGTCACGTTTTAGTAAAATGGTGGTCATTGTACTAAAACTTATCACGGACTTTTTGAGACAACTTGTAAAGACACGATACACATATTCATTTCATTTCACTTCACCGGTGCACATGGATTGATCTTTATTGGATAAAATACCACCGATGATATGCAATAAAACTCAAAATACACAAATTTATGAAAATAAAAATGAAAACATAACGTCACTCTGCAAGTTCCCGCCAAAAAGTCGGACTTAGACGTTTAATTATTGTGATACCAACATTTTGATACTGGTATCTCAATAGAAATCGAATATTAATAAACCATTATATTTTAATCAATAAAAAGTTCATATAACGTACGATCAACATATACCTACGTTTGACGGCAGTGACAGCCCTGAGTTAGGTTAGGGTTGCCACTTTTGCACGTCAAATTAATAAAACAATACTGCGCAACCCTACCTACCGCTGTCGAGTGATAATTAACTCAATATTGACAAAATCGTAAACATTGCTATTGTGCAAATAAATTACAAACGTGAACATTACATTACGCGGCTAACTAGTTAAATTAAATGGGCAAATAGCTCTGCATATTATCGTGCAATGCAGTGAATTCTAATAATGCCTCTGTGGCCGGCGCAACTTCAACGCAAACATAGTCTAAAAGCTTGTTGATTCATCCAACGTAATGTTTGACTGCGAAAAAAGAGAGACAGCACCAGAGCCGTCGGTTATCAGTCGGTAAATTCCGCTGATCACTCGCGGCCACTTCGCTAGGTAGTCATTCATGATTTCGCTTTCATAAAACTTGTTCCAGGAGTATACTTCTTGTGAAAAAATCTTACAAGTTTGTGAAAATAAGTTACATACATTTGCAAGCCTGGTATCTAATGTCTTTACTTTTACAATTCATAGGTACATTAGATATGGCCAAAGTTCAGGTAAAATTTGTGCAAAAACGCTGTTTCGGAGGCTTTGACTGAATTTGTTTCACACTTTTTTTTTTAATTACGCCTAGATACACGGCTAGATATAGTGCACAAGATACGAATTTGTTCAAAACATCTAACGAAAAATGTTTAACAACGCCATAATACGTACAGAGGTTTTGTATGAAAAGTATGACGAATTGAGTGCTCTTAAGTCTTTGCGCAGTTCTACGCATGTTTGGGCAAGGTTCCCTTCTCACAGTTAGATGAAAGAATATTACGCGTAGAAGGGATAGTGACAACCCTCAGCGTATTTATCGCCCGCTACGAAATGGCGTCCTAATAATCCTGATATTAGTGTCCCGACCTCACTTCAACGGAGCTTCCTTCCGCGAACGCTCAGACTGTGGAATGAGCTCCCTGCCGTGGTTTTCCCAATGGAGTACAGCATGGGGTTCTTCAAAAAGGGTGTGAAGAGATTTCTGCAGGGTCGGCAACGCGCGAGTGATACCCCTGGTGTTGCAAGTGTCCATAGGCTACGGTAACCGCTTACCATCAGGCGGGCCGTATGCTTGTTTGCCACCTTAGTGGTATAATAAAAATAAAAAGATTTATTATATTAAAAATCTAAACCCAATGGATTTACAAATTATATACTTACAAACTTTTGCAATACGAACAATGGTGCCGATTCTGATGTAAATGGAACTTTAGTCACATCACATCTCTTTCTTACCAATATTATTGAAAAAGGATAGAACATATTTAAAGCTGTCAAATTAGTCTTTGCCGTCTTCATTTGCGGGTATTTAGACTTAACCGCAATAGATGGCGACTTTTATATTGAAAACAAGCATTGGACTAATTTGACAGGACTAAATTTCTTACACCCTTTTCTTATGTTCTTTGTTAGAAAGAGACATAGTGAGACTAAATTAGTTTTAACAGAATCAGCACATTTTTCACCTCAAACCAAACAGTTCTCAACTTTTCACTGACAACCATTTTGAAATCCTAAAAATCCACCCATCACTCAATGCACAGTTCAAACGTTTTTCATCACAAATACCTACAATGTAAACACACATGCACTTACATAACATGCAATTTGGCACACATATACCATTCCATTACACGTTAAAGATTACAAAAAGCCGTTGTCTATTTTTCCGTTACATAAAATAACCTTACTAAGACTAGTTCGCGGCGTTTGTTTTAATGTGACATCATTTAAGTCTGTGATAACTAGGTGATACATTAAATATCTGGGCGTGTATTCATCAGCATTAGTCAGGAATGGAAACCTAAAGCTTTTCAATGCTTTTTTCACAGATTACAGAATAAGGCAGATCGAGCGCGCGGAACACGGGAGTGAGGCCAACAAAGCAAATACAAACTGAAAAAGTTCATACCAGGTATGAACTTTTTTTTTGAATTCGTATTCGTATTCGCTTTTGAATTTGTATTTGCTTTGTTTAACAAATTTTATTGAACAAGACCACTTCTTTATAAATAAACTGTGGTTAAACAAAGCAAATACAAACTGGAAAACGAATACCAGGTGTCTGATTTTGAATTTGCTTATTTGGCTTCACTTTCGTGTTCCGCGCGCTCTATCTGCCTTTTATTCTGTAATCTGTGTTTCATAATCAGAAATTAGTTATTGAAATCATATTATGTACGTTATGCACATATCACGAGACCTTACCATGTCCGGTTAAGGTGGTTACCATGTCCGGTTAAGGTGGATGCTCAGCATGAGACGGGAAATTTGAACTTTTTTTTGTTTTTATTGTTTTTTACTTTCGTAGAACAATATATGGCTTAATATTTCAGTGATTCGCGGCGACCGTATTGGTTATGAACGTTTTTTTGTATAATATGAGCCATTATTTTAACGTTCCTTTAAAAACCGTAGTAGGTAGGTAGTAAGATAAAAACCGTACAACTATTTTACTGAATTTACAAAAATAGTTCAAAAGTATCAATTCCACAATATGCCAAATGAACTACTACGGTCGCTAATCACTGAAATTTGTAGCCATATTGTTCTACGAAGGTAAAAATCAATAAAAACTTGAAAAAAAAAAAACTAATTTCCCGCCTCATGATGAGCATCCACCTTAACAAGCATCCTGACATTTAAAAGACTCAACAAAACGGTATCACAACCTAACCACCCAATTAACCTACTGCTTCTTTGTATGTACTAGACAAAATTTGAGTTCCATCAATTTGTACAATTTAACTTTCTAACGCCTACTGATTCACATCATTGACACGTTATTATGGTCGTTAAACTTACTGATACAAGGGTGAAAGTGGCGTGAGATCTTTATAAACTAGGGTGTTGGATCAAGAATATTGGGGGCATCTAGATGAGGAATTAAGAGATGATATCATACAGGGCTTTTATGCAGCGAGCTTTGGCTTAACAAACTTCGCTTTGTATTAGTCATAGTTTATAATAATAAGATGTTCAGCAATGAAATAGCTGAACAGGATCATTTGAACTTGTTGACCGCGGATAGGACGCGTCCTGCCTACAGACAGATGAAAAATAAAGATTTCCAGGTGCTATACAAATACAAGTGATTAAAAAACACCTATATACGCTAAAAATATCCTTATTATGGAAAAATAAATTAAACGGGGGCAAGTCTACTATTACTATGAGAGGCCAGCTGGCGCGGTTGGTTAAGATTCCATCTATCATGGAGCTCTGCCGACCTTACTCATCGCAGGAACACAACACCACATTAAAGTTTTATTAATATCAATTGGCTCAAAAATCAAAGACAAATGTCCAACCGTAACCCGTATCTGGACTATAATTAAAATAAATTGGAATCTGCATCCTGCTGCGGCGTCCTAGTTTCACATGTGTTCTGTTTACGTGTGCTGTTAACACACAATGATGCTGATTCTGTTGTTTACATTACAAGTAAACGAAGTCTCACTACGTCTCTTTCTAACAAAGAACATAAGAGGATGTAAGAAATTTAGTCCTGTCAAAATAGTCCAATGCTTGTTTTCAATATAAAAGTCGCCATCTATCGCGGTTACGTCTAAATACCCGCAAATTAAGACGGCAAAGACTAATTTGACAGCTTTTAATATGTTCTATCCTTTTTCAATGTTTGTAAGAAAGAGATGTGATATAACTAAAATTAGTTTAGTGCGATTTACAACAGAATCGGCACCAATGTGTGTAATAATTTGCATTTCGGGTGAGAATACATACTTTTAGTTCTTGTTATTTGTGTTCTTCAATACAAAGGAATACCTACATTCGAATAAGAGTTTTTACTTAAAAAAATGGCTGTAGGATAGCTTGGTTAAATCGTTCCAGTTCCAAACACACTAAAAAAAAATTCAGGGACGCCTAAACACGATATCGTCATGTGCCGGAAACGCATTCTCTCTGCGGCAGGACTGTAATGAGTGAAAGCCAGCTGAAACAAGACACTAGTAAGAAACATTAGTGTTCAGCTAATGTGACTGACCTCTCTATAATGTAAACAGTTAATTGTAATGCAAATAATTTGAAAACGTTTGACTTGGTACAAGTAAGAACGCGCTCTGAGATTGCATGTCGGCATTGCACTAGACATGAGCGTGTCGGCGGCGGCGCGCCGACTTTTTAGGGCCGGCGTGTCGGCGGCATGATTTTTCATTATGCAAATATTTTTTTAACAAATAATGTAGCACACCAAGTTTAAGTGCCACGAAAAGGAGAAATCTGTTTTTTTTTTTATTGTTAAACTAGCTGTTCCCCGCGGTTTCACTCGCGTTCCCGAGATAAAAAGTAGCGCTATAAACCTCACGGAGCCCGAGACCTTTCCAACGAATGCAAAACCGTGGAAATCGGTTCGTGCGTTCTGGAGTTATAGCGTCAGGAAGGAAAACCCGACTTATTTTTATATAGTAGATATTGCTACTATTGATAATTGCCGGCGCGCCGATCCGTGCGGTCGGCGGCGGCGCGGAAATAATGCCTAGTCGCGCCGAGGTACCACATTACACAGCTAGGCATCTAATAAGGTAAACACATCAGTTTTTGTGATAGCGAAAAGAAATCAATTCTAATTAAAACAGTACGCGGGTGAAACCGCGAGGGTCAGCCAGTAGGACATAACATCGGCTTGCATTCGACCTAACATGCCTATAGATACATTTAGCAGAAGCTGAATAGCGAACGAAAGCGACTGTCTTGTTTGTATGGTAAGTACGTATTACTTACTGGCGCTAGTTGCTCTGCTCTTTACCACAGTAGAAGTAAAAAGAACAGTATGTCGTCTCCGCAGTGTTATTGACTCTGATTACAGAACAGAAGGCAGATGGAGTATTCCGTGCTAATTTGCATTTGATTTGTGTAACAAAAATCACATAATTTTTTTATAAACTTTGTTTGAACAATGCAAATACGAGGTATTTGCTTTTGAATGTTTATTTGCCGTGTTCCGTGCGCTCCATCTGCCTTTTTTGTAATCTGAGGTTATTTGTATAATTACCTACGCCAGCTGATTTCAAATTTTTTTAATTAAATTTTTCTTTATAAATTACAAGTTTGTAAGTTACATGGGTTGGGTGGGACTCCTCTTTTAAGTTTATAAAACCTGTATTAGGGGAGACCCGCTCTTCCGAATTTCATTGTATTACACAAACAATTTTTTAGACGAACGCGCAATAGGGCTACCTGCCTTCTGACTGTCGGTCTTGTGTTACGTATTTGATAATACTACATTAAATTGACATAATTTTAATCATTAAAATTATGTCATTGGGTAAGGGATAAAAACTATAGTATATGTTATTCCAGTTTCCCAATCTGTTCAGTAGTTTTTGCGTGAAAGAGTAACAAACATCTCCACAACCATACAAACTTTCACATTCATTAGTAGTTATATCTAAAGAAAATGAGCTTTAATTAGTTCTAGAGAATTATAAAATCAAAAATACGCGGGAGGGTCGTCCGTACTTAGCTTCGGAACAACCGCGACGGTTGAGTACCGAGGTATACCGAGAATTGGAGGTGCGTAGCTATGAGGTGCATTTGGGCTGTTCGTACGAATATGACATACTGTTCCTCTTACTTCTACTGTGGCATTACATGGCTAGTTCCGTGGTAATAAACCTTTGATTCTTGTGCTTAATTGCTTGTTAAATTATTTTATGTGTGTTATGTAACTGTTTACTTTATGGGAGTATTAATGGTAGACTAACCCCATTAGCACACCATGAGTTTTGGTGATTAATCTGGTTACATTTAATCATCATCAATCTATATTTGTTTACAGCTGGATGGAGATCCCTCTTGATTTTAAGAGCGGTAAAGCATAGTGTTTATTCGCCCAAAGAGTAGCTCGACTGGGGAAGTACCTCCACCTTACAGAATACTGCAGCCAAATAGCGTAATCACTTGAATAACAGTTCCTATTTTTATAATTTTGTTATATGCATCTGCATCTGCGAGCCAATGGTATGATGTTATATTCCTGAATGTGAGTAAGATCTCCAGAGCTTCTTCAGAGGGGGATAGGGTCGGTGATGCCCCTGACTTGGAAGCCCATAGGCTACAGAAATATTTTGGAGAGTGTATGCAGGAATTGTTCAATGAAACCTTATTCCACCATCCCCATCATTACACCAAACCATAAGATGCCGGGAAAATTTTCACCCGGACATTGTTGATGTACCGAAAATACGGACATAGCGTTTTGCATCCTCATTTATAATGCGGATAGCAAGGGAGTGGAACTTGCTTCAGGCGTCTGTGTTTCCTGACGCTTACAATCTAGGAACTCTCAAGGCCAGAGTGAATAGGTTCCTTCTGGGTAAGCGTGTTCCATCTTAGGCTTCGTCATCGTTCTCCTTAGTGCAACCTTCTGAGCCGGTATTAGAGTCAGACTTTTCATAAAATGCCTGCGAAGGTCTATTTGAATAAATGATTGTCCCTTATGGGCGGGTTAGTGGCCTAATGCAAGGCCATTTAATAAAAAAAAAATGCTTACCACCAGGCGAATTTTAATCTCTACATTTCTCATCCAATCACTCTTGTAACAGGTTATTTATAATTGTATGGCTTTATATGAAACCAATAAATCAACAACTTAAAAGCTTCCTATATCACAGAATTACAAAGGTTTTATTATATGTAGGAATTCCCCCAGAAACAAGTTATACTAGTTTGGGGATCAACAATTAATGTAAATAGTGCTTTTATTTTTTAGGGTTCGGTACTCGAAGTGTGCCTAATGAGACACTATTACTAAGACACCACTGTCCATCCGTCTGTCTGTCTGTCAGTGGGCTGTATCTCATGAACAGTAATAGGTAGACAACTAAAATTTACAGAGAATGTTATAACCATCTTAACAACAAATAATAAAAATGAAATAAAATTAGAAATTAAAGGTTATAAGGTCTATACAACAAACTTTTTTTTTTATACCAAAGTTGAGTTAGTTAATGTTGTACGGAACCCTATGTGTGCGAGTCCGACTCGCACTTGGCCGGCTTTATTTGCGGCTTTTGTCCCAAACTACATGTATTATATTTAAAAAAAAAAACTGTCCATTATTGTTTAAATCTTATGTCATACATTTTATAATCACTCTTACATTTTAACTGCTGGTAAAATCCCTCCGTTTACCTATAGGAGGATCTGGGGATAACTTATAGTTATTTATCTATAAAAGAATAATTTATCAGTTTGGAGGCCATTTTCAGTGCGATTTTAGACAACCTAATTTACTCGATTTAAAACTATAATGTTCACAGAGAAGTTGCATTATATTTCATTATATGGTAACGAGGTCAACTCCCTCGAGAAAAAATAAGATTTTGCAATGGTACTAAACAAATAAGGCGAAAACAAGTTGCTCACCCGCTATCCATTTCGGTAACTTATTCTGTGTAAAACGTACATTAAATATTTATGTGATCGTCTAAAAACACTTACCAGATCCCGTGCGGGGTGAACAGGGAGATATTTCTTGTAGATAACACACAATTAGGAAGTATCACTTAAAAAAACAACCAAAACTTTACATCCATAATGACTCAATAAATACTCGCAAATAAACTGCAGAGTTCAAAAGTCGAACAATATCACAGCCCTACACAACACTCATTATTTCGTAATGTCGCCAAAACTGTAAACAAAAGAAGGCGGTGATAGATTAAAGTTTTAAATTAATAAAACGTAAACAAAATAAACAAGACGCACGCAGCAAAACTCGGAATCAACTGAAATGACGTGATGGGATCAATGTTGCCATAGTCATAAAATAAATTTCGTACTCTGAAATTTTAACCAAAATAATAATATTTTATAAAGTTATAGGTAAAACGAATTCATACAGTATTGAAATAAACAGTATTATTTCCAGTTTTGATTTGTATATATGAAAAGATTTCTAATATCAGATTATTTCACAAAGTAGGAAGGTAAATACATCTCGGATATCCATTGGTAACACAAATAGGGCACAAGTATGGTAAGAGATATATTCCAATTACCCGATAATTATAATAAATAATCCCTAACGTTCTCCAATTCATTTTAAATCCAACTAAAATTATGAAAGCAAAAGTTTAAGAATATTTTCTGTGACAACTCAAAAATCTTTTTATAAATTTGAAAGTGGTGTTTTCGTTAAAATACGAATGAAACGTGGTGAATACCTAGCATTCACCACGTTTCATTCGCTCGCACGTCGCATCCTTAGCATTTTATATTTATAATCAAACTATGCTCAGGACTTCATCTGCCTGAATGGTTTTATTTTGATTGACACCTATTACAATTGTTCTAGTGTGAAATATTCAATATGCATCCTACTACATCCTAACCACTTTTAATAATAGTTTATTTACCGCTAAAAGATGTTCTCATTCCTTTTCAGAATAATAATTATGTCCTTACCGATTGCCGACTAACTTGAACTCCTAATGATCCTTAACTACCAAAATCAATTGTGTTAGTTCTATTGAGTCAAAGGCAAACTGCTGCTTAAAAATTAGGCACCTCTGTAAGGTGAAGCGGTACTTTACACTGAAAGAGTTGCCGCAGCTGTATATATAAAGCACAAATCCGTTCGTGAATAGAGTATGCTTTCACACTTGGGGTGGATCTGTGAAGTACCAGCTCCTCCAGCAAAGAGTCCTCTTGACTCAATAGACCGTCCTGCTAGGAGACTCGTCGGTAATTATTCACAAGCTGAGACGAAAATAACGAGCTTTGAACATCAACGTAAGGTTTCGTGTTTGTCTGTCTGTAGTAGTGTAGGATATATTTAGGAGAGTGTGCTACAGAACTGTTCAATTTAATTACTCCATCCATCCCTATTTCTCCGTCGAACCACAAGACGCTGGGAGAATTTACATCCAGACATCCCACTTATGTGGGATGTCGACATGTTCCTTATGCGAACAGCAAAGGAGAGGAACTCTCATCCAGGGTCTGTATTTCCCGACACTTTTAACGTATGTGTATTTAAGGCCACAGTGAATAGGCATTTTCTGAGTAAGCGTGCTATATCCTCATAACTCCTCTTGAGGTCAGTCAGAGGTCAAATGAACACCAATTCAACTTAAAAAACAAAATTGTGTAAATAAAACGTAGGCATGGAATTTGGAGAAGATTGTTTATTTTCAATATAACTAAACATTTCTTTCCAACTCATACGCGGTTAACAGCACGTGACACTTTCATGTTAATCTAATTGATTTTTTCCAGGAGTGGTTCTGATACTACATGCAGATTGTATCCATAATATTGTTGACTTTCCCCTATTTAGGGAAATAATAAACTAGCTGGCAACATTCTTATTGACAGCTAAAAGTAGCTGTTACATTGACACTTGAAAGTCACCGGAGCCACAGGCGGAGCCGGAGCAAAAGGCGGAGCTAGATTGTGGTATACATCGTTAGAGGTCGTTATTTAGCAATGAGGAGTTTTCTTATCTCTATGGTCAAGGACTTTTTGGCGGGAACTTGTAGAGTGACGTTGTGTATTCAGTTTTATTTTCATTAATTCGTGTATTTTGAGTTTTATTGCATATTATCGGTGGTATTTTATTCAATAAAAATCAATCCATGTGCACAGCTAAGTGAAATGAAATGAATTATGTGTATCGTATCTTTTCAAGTTGTCTCAAGAAGTCCATGAAAAGTTTTTGTACAATTTACCACCATTGTACTATAACTTGACTTTTAGTACAGTGACTGACAGTGCGGACTATATGAAATGATTTATTTTGTGACTATATAAACTCGAGAAAACTGAAATAAAACAAGGCTGTAAGGACAGACCTTTGTGGATATCCTGTTGTAAAAATTGATTTTGGAGCCGATTAATGATAATATTGTGATAAAATATAGATAAGCACCCGGGTTGATATGGGTCGATCACGATTTTCGAAAATAACATGGACTCACTACTATTCGTCTCTTTCTCTCTCGCAAAGCGTCATAAGGGGTACATTCCGAATTGGATAATATCGATCACAGCACTCACAGCAATAATTTGCGTACCGAGTTAGATATCACGTTTAAGACAATATTCAAAACAGAACATTTGAGAATTTAATTAAAATCTGAATTAACAATGCGCTAGGACTCCTTATATCTTTTATAATTTGACTCGCAAAAAGGAATATCCGCGTTTTTTATTATTATTCTCTCATGAAATCATAAAAAGTATCATTGCTAAATAGAAAACCAAGAATCATAATAGATAATTGCCGAAAACAATAATGAACCGTCACTTTTGACAGCGCTCACGGTGATATCAGTACCTCTACCTGTGAATAATTTTGTATGAAACGCTTCCAAAAGTGTCCACTAGAGGCGGTGCTCGTCATACAAAATATTCACCGTAGTCGCTAGCGACTGAAGATTACGTTAGTGTAGAAAACTCATGGTAGGGGTAAAGTCTAGAGCATGGTCGGTGTGAGCCATGTGTGAGCATGTGAGCGCAATATGGCGGATTTCATGACGTCATCTATGACGTTTCACGGGACATCGTGAACGCGCTCAAACTAATATGGAACGGGTTTAAGCACGCTCAAATCGATTACAGCGATTACAGCGTCAATTTGGAAAGCAACCAAGGATTCGTCGTTTCAACATCAAGTTGCACCGGGAGTTTAAATTAATAATCGACCGGGAGCTTAAATAAATAAACAACCGGAAGTTTACCTTAAAATCAAACATTTAGTTAAATAGTGCCGTAGACGACAAAGATAGTGCTAAGCATAAATACCCGAAATATTATAAAATAAATTTATTATAATTATTTTCTCAAAAACACAAATATTTACATGCTAAAAAATAAGTAAAAACACCATTCGATTTAGTTGCGCTGCGATGCGACCTACTGCCTTCAGAAAAGGCAGTAATTTTATCATCATCTGATTCTTAGAACTTCTTCATTAAGCTGTAATACGATTTCGATTGCTCCAAATGTAGCATAAATCGAAATAATTTTGGATTGTGGAAAAAGCGCTAGATTTAGCGCTAGACGCTAAAACGAGCCGTGCACTGCCGAAAGCGCTAAGTTGGCAGCACTGCCGCGAGTGACGAACGAAGAGCGGCTCGGCTCATGCTCGATTCGCATAGTCATAGTGTAGACGCACCATTAGGTACCTACCAAGAAAGCTTGGTGATGTGATCACTGCATGCAATAAAATGCAAGCGAACCGCAGTAAGGCAGTTGCCCCACAGCTGAAAAATAAGCGACTGGCTATCTGCTATTTTTTTTTCGGTCACAAAACGTACAGCAATTTCGTGTTACCTACAAATTGATAGTCGACTGTTCACAGGCGTTTTATTATGTAGTGTTAACAAAATGAAAAAAATATTGTTTGCAGGGTGTTTTGCAGTGGTTTGGTACCTATTTGGGAGGCCGAACGAATAGGGTGATAATTTCTAAAGGACTTTTGTCCATCTTTATATAACATTTAAACTATATTATTCTTTAAATAACCATTTATTGGCATGTAAGTCGGTAATCACTTTTACCCAAATCCAGAATTAGATTTGGAGAGATTTATTAGATCAAGCTTTATCGTATCTAATATTCTTATTTAAATACAAAAATATTATCTTTTCTTTAAATCGATCGAACCCATCAGGTGTACATCCTAATACGACCGCGTATTATAATATCGAGTCGTCTTGACTCGATTACTCACTCGCAATTTGTGTGAAGCCTCCAAAGAGATAGGATAAGATAATGGCTCTCAAAATAGTGAAATTAGCTATAATTGCGGCAGCGGCGACTATGTACGTACTATAGATATAATTTTCATAATATGTGCTCTTAATTAAAAATAAAAAGATACATACTTTGAAACAACTTATGCAAACCTTTTTTTGATTTGATTTTCTCCCTATTCTCATACTTTAGACATCTATTGAAAAAAAAAATTTATAATTTAAGAAATTCTATTTCTTTGTCTACTCCAGTGATATTATCACTGGTCTACTCACTGTATTTTGCCAATGTCGAGTTATACTATCAGTTTTAGTCACAATAAATCACTTTCACATAGACCTTCATAATAGTCATTGTTTTACTACAATGGTGGTCATTGTACAAAAACTTTACGGACTTTTTGAGACAACTTAAAAAGTCACGCACGATACACATAATTAATTTCATTTCATTTCACTGGTGCACATGGATTGATCTTTATTGGATAAAATACCCCCGATAATATGCAATAAAACTCAAAATACACGAATTTATGAAAATAAAAACGAATACGCAAAGTCGTTCTGGAAGTTCCCGTACCAATCCCGTACATAGCCCCCATTTGAATGATGTCACTGGTATTAAGTAGCGACCTACCGAATAAAATTGGCAATAAGGTGAGTTGGGGGAAGATCGAACGGTTTTTTGATGAGATGGGCAGTATTGCAGCATTTGAAGTATTGTAGAACAGTCCCTATTAGCTTTAGCCAAAATTATTTTTATAGTGATTAAAGAGCAAAGAGTATATTTTTCTATAATAATGATAAAATCCTGTTAAATCTGTTCCAAACCAGAAAAAAAATATGAAAATATTTTTATCACGTGAAAAAAACAGGGGAAGATGAAAGGGTGATGGGGAAAGATCGAATTAGTTTCTAAAATCGTTCATAATAATATCAGACATTTTTAATGATCACTAGTGTATAGTTTGAAATACCCTGAAAACTAAAAACTGACTGTAGTAGCGAAATACCTTTCGATAACAAAGATAAAAAGATTTCTTTTTATATATTTTTTTTTTCAATTTATTATTACTTTTTTTTTATAAATTCTACTAATACAAGTTCGCCAAATTGCACAAAACAGTTTGTTGGCGAAAGAGGCGCTCGGGATACACACGCATTTTATCTTTATAATCCTAATAATAGCACAAAAAAGCTATCTATATAAAACAAAAAAGAATAGAAACTAAAAAAATACTCAATAACAAGTCTTCCGCTAAGAATATTGAAATATACTATTATTATAATAATGAGAGCAAGTTCTTTTTAAGCTTCTTCCGTAACGTTATAATACTAACATCTGTTTTTATTTCTAAATAAATTACGGGCGTTACATACCGTCTAGTTCTCTGTCCAGAATAGTATAACAATCTTACCCCTACGAAGATGGAAGTAGAGGTTCTCAAAGCTAGCTAGGATAGCTAGTTTTTCATAAAACCACTCACTAAAATCGGCAAAAGCTGAGTCAGGTGTGCGACGTAACAATGCGGCCTTGACAATGATGACATCACTGCAAAAACTGCATTAAATCTGGCGATATTGACAACTTTTTGTGTTACCCCGTTTTTCATCTTCCCCCAACTCACCCTATCAATTTTACAATTATCGTGTCTTATAAATTATAAGTGTCGCCAGATTATTCATTGTTTTATTAGTCATCGTGTAAGTTCTTTGAGTATTTAGTGTTAGTTTGTATAGAGTTTTAAGATAATGTTATCATGTTTTCTATATCGATGGTTATCATGCGTAATAATAGTATAGTAATGATCTTAGAGTTACCCCCTTATTCATAATAAAGTTATCAAACGTTGATTAGCTAAAATTCCGAAGTCTTTATCCGACAAGTGACATTTGGTGATCGAAAGAGTGAGACGGGGCACACTATTACATCGATTTAGTTAAAAAGCGATTATGAATAAGGGGGTTAGAATATTCGGGCGTAGTCGCGCCATTCAAGCAGTTTTTAATAGATGGCGCTGGCTGTTTAATTTTATTTTTAACTAGCTTTATAGCCCGCGACTTCGTCCGCGTAGATTATTTCTTTTTTCTAGATATTAATCATTGTAACAATATAGAGCTTTGTTCATGGCTATTGTCCGCCACTACGTGTGATATTGACAAAAGTTCAGGTAGATTAAGAGCTCATATGCGAGGATGCCACATAAAACTGAAACAGTCCTGCCGCAAATCAACTCTAGCAAATTTCAGAGTTTTTCCCTGTGACTACAAACCTTAATTAGGAACTGTTATCTTTTAAATTCAAACGGAAGGTGATTTGGGATCAATGATATACGCGGCAAGAAGACTGTTTCTCCTCTGGCAGAACCAGTAAATATTTTGGCCTCAATAACATTGCGGCGGAGAGCTGTTACTTGTAGTCTCGTTCCACAGCACAATTTTGGAGGCCTTATCTCTCTTTCCCTCATGTCTGAGGATCGTGGTCAACATCGGGTTTGCTTCTAGAGCGAATGATCTGCCTCCACTGGTTTCTGTCTTCTGGTTTCTGTAAAACTTGGAGGACGATGAGTCTTTTACTTGATCGGACCATCTTGTTGGTGAACGACCACGTAGTCGTTTTCCTTCCGTGTTCCCAACTATGATCAGATTTCCAAACTTTTATCGCCTTTGCGCACCATGTGGCCGAAATACGAAAAAATAAGTTGGTGGCATATGGTGGACAATCGTGTTTTAATTTTGAGCTGCGATAGGATTGATGCATTGTTGCGTTTAGCGGTCCAAGGTATTTCCAACATCCGTCTCCAGCACCACATCTCGAATGCATCAATCCTTTTTCTTTCTCGGGCCAGTATAGTCCACGCTTCCACTCCATACATGAAAATGAGGAATACCTATGCTCGTATTAACCGGATCTTTGTTTTAATACCGATTCCTCTCTTTTTCCTGATGTTGTTTAGGCGAGTCATTTCAATACGCCAATACCATAAGCCGAAATAATAAATTTTGAAATTTTCACTCCGAAAATAAAGAAATTCATATACTAAATTTAATCCCCCTTTTCACTCCTTAAGGGTTCAAATTCCAACAACACCGATATTCGTTGCGTTAGTTTATAACCATAAGCTTAAATAATAAATTTAGTGTACTTCCATACACAAATTCCCTTTTTACCCTTTCGGGATCGGAATTATCAAAAACTTTGAGGCACATATAAATTAAGTTTCAATTGTCAACCTAAACACAAAATTTGAAGGTCCTAACTTGAAACTAATGGACTTTCATATAAACTTGCATCCCCTATTTTACCCCCTTAAGGATGGAATATCCAAAATTCCTTAGTGGTTGCCTACACTGTGTAATAATATATTAAGTGACGTTTACTCTGAAACTGAATGACTTACATACATCCCATACCTTTTCACCCTGTCGGGGGTGGAATTGTCAAAAAAGCTGAAACATGTATAAATTAATTTTCAATCGTTAGCCTAAATACAAAATTTGAAGATCCTAACTTCAAAACTGACGAACTTTCATACAAACTTTCATCCCCTATTTTACCCCCCTAGGAGTGGAATTTCCAAAAATTCTTCCTTACTGAATACCTACACTGTATAATATTAAATTTAGTGAAGTTTACTTTGAAATTGAAGGACTTGCATACACAACTTCATCCCCCTTTTCCTCCCTTCGGTGGTGGAATAATCACAAACGCTGAGATAACTATACATTAATTTTCAATCATCAGCCTAAAAACAAAATTTGAAGATCCAAACTTCAAAACTGACAAACTTGCATACAAACTTTCATCCCTTATTTTACCCTGTTAGGGGTGGAGTTCCCAAAAATCCTTCCTTAATGGATGCCTACACCATATAATAATACATGTAGTGAAGTTTACTTTGAAATTGAAGGACTTGCATACACAACTTCATCCCCCTTTTGCTCCCTTCGGTGGTGGAATTATTACAAACGCTGAGATAACTATATATTAATTTTCAATCGTCAGCCTAAACACAAAATTTGAAGATCCTAACTTCAAAACTGACGGACTTGCATACAAACTTTCATCCCTTATTTTACCCTGTTAGGGGTGGAGTTTCCAAAAATCCTTCCTTAGTGGATGCCTACACCGTATAATAATACATTTAGTGAAGTTTACTTTGAAATTGAAGGACTTGCATACCCAACTTCATCCCCCTTTTCCTCCCTTCGGTGGTGGAATTATCACAAACGCTGAGATAACTATACATTAATTTTCAATCGTCAGCCTAAACACAAAATTTGAAGATCCTAACTACAAAACTGACGGACTTGCATACAAACTTTCATCCCTCATTTTACCCTGTTAGGGGTGGAATTTCCAAAAATCCTTCCTTAGTGTATGCCTACACCGTATAATAATACATTTAGTGAAGTTTACTTTAAAATTGAAGGACTTGCATACTCAACTTCATCCCCCTTTTCCTCCCTTCGGTGGTGGAATTATTACAAACGCTGAGATAACTATATATTAATTTTCAATCGTCAGCCTAAACACAAAATTTGAAGATCCTAACTTCAAAACTGACGGACTTGCATACAAACTTTCATCCCTCATTTTACCCTGTTAGGGGTGGAATTTCCAAAAATCCTTCCTTAGTGGATGTCTACACCATATAATAATACATTTAGTGAAATTTACTTTGAAATTGAAGGACTTGCATACCCAACTTCATCCCCCTTTTCCTCCCTTCGGTGGTGGAATTATCACAAACGCTGAGATAACTACACATTAATTTTCAATCGTCAGCCTAAACACAAAATTTGAAGATCCTAACTTCAAAACTGACGGACTTGCATACAAACTGTCATCCCCTATTTTACCCTCTTAGGGGTGGAATTTCCAAAAATCCTTCCTTAGTGGATGCCTCCACTGTATAAGGTATCTTTGTGCAAAATTTCAAATCTCTAGGTCCAGCGGTTTGGGCTGTGGGCTGATATATCAACAATCAGTTTATCATTTTATATATTATTATTAAGATTGGAACGAATTTTCAAACTTTATGATGATTTTCTTTTGTTTTTTTTTTCTCTTTTCGCTTCGTTCTGGAGCGTGACCCGCTATAAAGTTATCCCGCGCTTTTTAATATACCTAATTTTCTTTAAATTCATTACAAATCTCCAAACACCACCTACACACAGATAAACATACAGTAACACAATTTCACATCATTACACTACAAATTACCAACGGTGTAAGTGCAGTGCAAACATCTCCGCATCGTGGGTAAGTGGTAGAACTATAGTCCTCAATATTTCCATCGATTCCCGCGAGATCAGCGTAAATCAACGGCCACAGGGTGAATGCTGTGCCCGGCGTAATTAGGGCAACTGTACTAGCGTACGGTCCGTGAGCACGGTCTAAATTGAAATACGGTTTGAACGACTAAAATACATACGATGTATTAGTATCTATTTAGGTTGTTCTACTCATAAGTACTTTCCTATTACCCAAAGGTTGCCTGGAAGAGATCGCTTTAGCGATAAGGCCGCCTATGTTGTGTTCGCCATTTTATTCTTTATTAAATGTTTTGTTTTGTTCTTTCATGTAGTGTGAACAATAAAGTATATTCTATTCTATTTTATATTATGTGTTCCGTTTGACGTCTGAAGTCCATTATGAGAGTACATCGTTCTTTTCCGGTTTACGTCACTAGATGTCGCTGTTTCACGTGCAGTCGCACTTCCGCTACGCGCCTACCGCACCCCCACTACCTCGCCTGTCGACTCACTCAAGTCACCGTGTCACTTTGATCATTGTTGCGTCGTCTTCCGAACCGTTCGGACGGTTACTAGTTAATCGCAAATTTATTATTTTTATACGAGTTTTCGAGATATACGTAGAAAATTAGTTAAATTATTATTTTAAAGTTTTACGTGTTTGTCGTGTAAACGTGTGTGTAGTGTAAACGTGTGTGTAGTGTAAACGTGTGTGTCGTGTATACGTGTGCTACGTACAAGTTTTTATTATCATCATGGATAATACTGATGGTAATAATTCTAACGGCGGTACAACGCCGGCAGAAGATTCAAGAAAAAGACCACGTACTTCGAGATCATCGAGTATCTGCAAAAGAAAACGAGCACTTGCATCGAGTTCGTCGAGTTCATCGGATAGCTCAGTGTCCGATCGCAATCGATCAAGGAGCAAGCGCAACCGCAGGCCTAGCCGCGGGCGATCTTCTTCGCGGGACTCTGAGCTGGATCGGAGGTTTGAATTAATTTCGCAGCAACTGGTGAGTCATGTAAATAATATTTTGAGTGCGAAATTACCTACGTCGAATAATATTACTACATGCCCATCGCAAGAACGAAGAAAAAAGAAGTTTTTGAGACCTCCTGAACCATTACATAATCTTGATAGCATTGCCGGCCTATCGGTTGTTGTTAAAGGAGCCGTCTGTGCCTATAGCCAATACAGATCGCCTGTCTAAAATAACTGCCTTGCAACGTTTTGATTCTTCTGATTGGAATTCGGTTCGCTACACTGACGCTCAGATAAAATATGTAGCTTACCCTGCCTTCACTGATTTAAGAATTAATGAGGAACTTAGACGATTAGAGGAACCAATGGCTCCGTTGCGTTGGTTTCAAATGGAGCGTAGTTTTGCTGCTTTGTCTAACGCATTCATGGCTCAAAATGAAGCCGTCAATAAGGCTTTACAGGAACTCATTGATTCTTCAGTTAATCCAAGCGTCCCGCTTTCTGCTAGATTAAAAGAGTTGTTTGATAATCAGTCTACTTACAAAGTGATTTCAAATGATATCCTACAAATTATTTGTGGCAAGCGCGCGGAGTGTTTGGAACTCCGTAGACGGTCCCTTTTGAAATCTCTGAAGTGTAAATATATGCGCGAGGATATAGAAAAGATCCCTCCGTCTTCTGAATACCTATTCAACCCTCAGACCTTGTCCAGTTATATTCAAAAAATAGGTGGCATTGAAAAACTTGAAAGCCAGCCTATCTCTTCTCTAAAATAATATAATATAATAATAATAAAGCTTTATTTAATTCCATGCAATAAGATTAAAAATAAATTATGTACAATTAATTTAGCAATCATTTGAAATTTTAATATTAAGAATTGATATAAACATAGATTTGATTGCTTATGTATTTTAAGGTTGTATGGACCCCTTTCGGGTAAAAGCCTCCTCCAAGGATTTCCACTTGATATTTATGTATTTTTCTTTTATATTTTGTGACCGCAATGCTTCCCAGATGCCAACATGTGATATAGAATCAAAAGCCTTTTTATAATCTATAAAAGCTATATACAAAGGTCTGCGAAATTCCAAATACTTCTCAATCACCTGGTCGACTACTTGAATATGATCCGCTGTGCTGAACCCGCTTCTGAATCCAGCTTGTTCTATCGGCTGGTGTGCGTCTATGTCTGGGGATATTCTTTCCAGCACGCAGGATGCAAATAGTTTGTAAAGACAAGGCATCAGACTTATTGGGCGGTAATTCCCTATGTCAGCAGGGTCGCCTTTTTTATACAGCAAGATAATTTCAGATTCGGTCCATATAGGTGGCACAACTTCCTCTTCCAATATTTTATTGAAAAGAAGAGAGATTGGGGTCAGTAGTAGAGTCCTTGCAAACTTGATGTGTTCGTTTGTGATACCGTCTGGACCCGGACTTTTCTCTGGTTTAAGCTTCATTATTTGTTTTAGGATTTCATGCTCTGTGAACTCTGGGGCTGGGGAGGTTTCCATACATTGGTTAACAGCATTCATTTGCTTTAGTGAGTCTGGCTGGCTATACAGTTTTATGTAAAACTGCGTAGCTGCATTTATGACCTCCATTCGGGACATACTTCTGGTAGAGCCGGGCTGTAATGATGGAATCCATATCTTTGTTCTATTCAGTTCTTTGTAAGCTTTTTTGGCGGATCTAGATTTTTCTATGTGCCTTTGTATGGTATTAATTCTGTAGGAATCGTAGCATCGTCTTATTTCTCTGTTGGTAATTTTATAAAGTTCTTTAAGTTTTTCTTTGTCGGTTTTATTTAATTTAGGCTTATTTTGTAGTATGTTCCTTTCTTTCATGAGCTTTAGCGCCTCTTCTGATAAGATATTGCACTTTATTGTCCCTTTAATATTTTTTAAACTTTCTAATATAGATTTCATGATTTCTTGGCAGTATTCTTCAGCTGTATACATTTTATGTGTCGTTATGAGTTCAGGTATGTAACTGTTTAGGTTTTCAAGATATATCTCTTGCTCTTCCATCGTTTTTAGCTTTCTTATTGTGCTTGAAAAATTGCGCCTACTTTTTCTCATTTGTTTCAGGTGTACTGTAGCTCTCAACAATCTGTGATCCGATCCGAAGGGAAATGATGCTAGCACTTCATAGTTAGAGAATAGGTGGGGTTTTGTGGTCATAATATAATCAATCTCGTTTTTTGTATTTTTGTCTGGGGAGATCCAGGTCCATCTGTTCTTTGGTTTTAACTTGAACATTGTATTCACAATTTTAAGGTTGTACTCAAGTGCATATTGGATGAGTCTCTCTCCGCGAACGCTCATATTCCCATAACCATATTTGCCTGTTACTGAATGTTCATGCTCCTTGGGTATTCCTATTCGTGCATTGAAATCACCCATAGAGATAACGTATTCCGTGGAGGTAGGTAGTATCTCTTCTCTACGAAAACAAAATTCTCCAGAACCTTCTACTTCATTTCAAGGAAAAACTCCATTTCGGAACCGAGCAAAGAAACCTAAACAAACCGAACGCAAGAATTCCAATCCCAAACGAAATAACGAAAGATTCTCGACAAAGAAAAAGGGGGGCCGGAAAGAGGATAACACTAGAAGACCCTATCATAAAAATAAATGACTCTGTAGTTTTCTCGGGAGGTTGTCTAAAACTCTATCGAACAAATTGGTCACATTTCAATCCTCCCAAAGCTATTCTCAATATGATATCTTCTGCTCGGATCCCCTTCAATCGCAAACCCCCTTTGATTTTACCAACCTTAGATGTTATGAAAGACTTCCAAACTCCAGTGTCCATGGCATCAGAAATCCAAATAATGCTTCAAACCTTTGTTCTCGAAATAGCTCCACCTTCTCCAAGTTTCATATCCCCTTTATTTTTGACAATGAAGAAAAATGGAAAGAACAGAATTATATTCAACTTAAAAGCACTAAATCAATACATGAAACCAAAACATTTCCATCTATTCAATCACCACCAAATGCCCAAATTCTTACAACCTCGCGACTGGATGGTCAAACTGGACCTCAGTCAGGCATATTACCATATACCTATAAAGCAAGGTCACAGGCGGTTCCTCCGCATCAGCTATCGGGGTCAGCTTCTGCAAATGACATGTCTGCCTTTTGGGCTGGCCTCTGCTCCAAAGATGTTTGCCTCTGTGACAAATTGGATGGCCGAACAAATGCGTTCGAAGGGTTTGCGTGTCATTGTATACTTGGCCGACTACCTGATAGTACACCAGTCCCGAAGAAAACTGATTACTCATGTAAGAATGTACCATGAACCTTCTGACTTACCTGGGTTGGAGTGTCAACATGGAGAAATCCGTCTTGAACCCAACACAAGAAATCGAGTTCTTGGGAATACACTGGGATACACGAACAAACACAAAGTCCCTTCCCATAGAAAAGGTACAAAAAATTCGACAGTATCTACTAAATCGTCTAGCAGTAGGCAGTTGGACCCTCAAGCAGGCCCAAAGCCTCTTAGGGTACCTCAACTTTGCAGCCTTCGTCACCCTCCGGGGAAGGCTGCATTGCCGAACTCTGCAACGATTCTGCAATCAACTTCGCCACAATCCTCGTGCTCCGAAACTGCATCCACAGGAGGTGGCTTTAGAACTAAAATGGTGGCTACAGAATCTAACTCAAAAGTCTCGAATTTTTCCCAAAGTCATGGCAACCAATTACGTAACTACAGACGCGTCAGATATTCAATGGGGAGCGGTGATAAACAACAAGAAAATGCAAGGGCCTTGGGATCCCCATCAAATAGATTGGCACTGCAATTTGAAGGAGATGTATGCAGTAATAGCGGCAATATCATCGCAGAATGCAGAACTTCAGGATTCTACGGTGATACTTCAGAGCGACAACAAAACTGTAATCTCATACATAAAAAACGAGGGCGGAACCAGATCGAAACTGTTACTGCAACTGACGAACCAACTCCTAGTTCTAGTGGACAGTCTCAATATTGTACTTATACCTCATCACCTTCCAGGAGTGTACAATGTACAAGCCGATCAGCTGTCACGCAACCGGATCATATCCGAGTGGCATCTGAAGGACGCGGCAGTGCGGAGAATTGTCAAACTATGGGGCACCCCAGACATAGACTTGTTCGCCTCCCGAAACGCCCACGTAGTTCCAAGGTATGTTTCACTAGACTCATCAGACTCGAACGCCTTCTTTCACGACGCGTTCAGCAGGTATTGGCAATTCGATCTAGCTTGGATATTTCCACCACCAAGCCTAATGCCTCGAGTGTTACAACACCTCAACTCTGCGGCAGGTCAGTTTGTCATAGTAGCACCCAAGTGGAACAAGCCGTTTTGGAAAGCGGATCTAAAAAATCGAGCCCTGACACGACCAATCAAGATTCGAGATCTGGAGTATCATCTAGTGGACACGGTGACGGGACGGCCCCCAGCTCACGTTCACGATCTCCATCTGGATGCTTGGCTCATTTCGGGTGGGACGCCTTAACCGAGAACTGGTCCTCTCAAGAGAAGGAGCTATTGACATCTTGTTGGCGAGCTTCGACACTTAAGACCTACACTCCTATTTGGAAGAAATGGTCAATATGGTGCCAAAGTAATAATATTAATCATCAATTACCATCACTGGCTGATGTCGCAAGATATTTAGCTAAATTATACTTAACCGATAATTTAGCGTATCGCTCTATCTTGGTACACAAGTCAGTTATAGCATCCGTTTGTGAGACTGTATCAGATATCAAAATTTCATCTAGCCATATTGTTAAACATGTACTAAAAGCAGTCTCTCTAGCCAAGCCTATTCCACCTAAAGTCCCGATATGGGACGCAAGAGTTTTAATTAGATATTTAAAGAATACTAATCCTAATCTTAATAGCTTATTTGTTATTTCTCAACGAACAGCCACAATCTTATTGTTAACTTCTGGACGCAGAGTGTACGATCTGACCCTTTTGCATTCCGACCCCAATCGTTTTATTGATAATAATAATTCAATAACCTTACATCCGGTTTTTGGTTCCAAAACTCGTTGTCTCATCAACAATCAAGCTGGACATTGTTGGCTGCCCCTGATCGTAATATTGATCCCATATTTTGGCTTCGAACTTTATTTAGTATTACAAAAGACTCGAGAGGTCCAATTACAAACTTATTTTTGGCAACACGAGGCCCAACGAGACCTGCTACACCTACCATGATTGGTGGTTGGGTGAAACGGCTTCTTAAAGATTCCGGAATACAAGCTTCACCCGGTAGTTTTAGATCAGCAGTCTCGTCATTAAATTGGGTCGAAAATTATCCCGTTAATGACATTCTAACAAAAGCTAACTGGCTACATGAAAGCACATTTAGAAAATATTATCAGAAGAACATCCAATCCTCACAAAATTTAAATGTCTCTGATAAATCCCTTTCACAATATTTTACTGTACATTAATGATTGTTTTTATTATGTATTGTATTTTAAAGATAGTAGTTTATCATTAATTATTATTATTTTTTACTTTAATTCTCGAATGTTAATTTTTTCTATTCAATATGCGTTAACATTCATAATTAAATAACTGATTATTTTTATAAATATATTACACTAGTATCAACATCAGTTTATTATTTATAACAGCACTAGCTTTTTAGCCCGCGACTTCGTCCGCGTAGATTATTTCTTTTTTCTAGATATGAATCATTGTAACAATATAGAGCTTTGTTCATGGCTATTGTCCGCCACTACGTGTGATATTGACAAAAGTTCAAGTAGATTAAGAGCTCATATGCGAGGATGCCACATAAAACTGAAACAGTCCTGCCGCAAATCAACTCTAGCAAATTTCAGAGTTTTTCCCTGTGACTAAAAACCTTAATTAGGAACTGTTATCTTTTAAATTCAAACGGAAGGTGATTTGGGATCAATGGTATACGCGGCAAGAAGACTGTTTCTCCTCTGGCAGAACCAGTAAATATTTTGACCTCAATAACATTGCGGCGGAGAGCTGTTACTTGTGGTCTAGTTCCACAGCACAATATCATCACAGGCCTTATCTCTCTTTCCCTCATGTCTGAGGATCGTGGTCAAAATCGGGTTTGCTTCTAGAGCGAATGATCTGCCTCCACTGGTTTCTGTCTTCTGGTTTCTGTAAAACTTGGAGGACGATGAGTCTTTTACTTGATCGGACCATCTTGTTGGTGAACGACCACGTAATCGTTTTCCTTCCGTGTTCCCTATGTAACTATGATCAGATTTCCAAACTTTCATCGCCTTTGCGCACCATGTGGCCGAAATACGAAAAAATACGTTGGTGGCATATGGTGGACAATCGTGTTTTAATTTGGAGCTGCGATAGGATTGATGCATTGTTGCGTTTAGCGGTCCAAGGTATTTCCAACATCCGTCTCTAGCACCACATCTCGAATGCATCAATCCTTTTTCTTTCTCGGGCCAGTATAGTCCACGCTTCCACTCCATACATGAAAATGAGGAATAACAATGCTCGTATTAACCGGATTTTTATTTTAATACCGATTCCACTCTTTTTCCTGATGTTGTTTAGGCGAGTCATTTCAATACGCCAATACCATAAGCCGAAATAATAAATTGTAAAATTTTCACTCCGAAAATAAAGAACTTCATATACTAAATTTAATCCCCCTTTTCACTCCTTAAGGGTTCAAATTCCAACAACACCGATATTCGTTGCGTTAGTTTATAACCATAAGCTTAAATAATAAATTTAGTGTACTTCCATACACTACTTCATCCCCCTTTTCCTCCCTTCGGTGGTGGAATTATTACAAATGCTGAGATAACTATATATTAATTTTCAATCGTCAGCCTAAACACAGAATTTGAAGATCCTAACTTCAAAACTGACGGACTTGCATACAAACTTTCATCCCTTAGTTTACCCTGTTAGGGGTGGAATTTCCAAAAATCCTTCTTTAGTGGATGCCTACACCGTATAATAGTACATTTAGTCAAGTTTACTTTGAAATTGAAGGACTTGCATACACAACTTCATCCCCTTTTCCTCCCTTCGGTGGTGGAATTATCACAAACGCTGAGATAACTATATATTAATTTTCAATCGTTAGCCTAAACACAAAATTTGAAGATCCTAACTTCAAAACTGACGAATTTGCATACAAACTTTCATCTCTTATTTTACCCCCTTAGGGGTGGAATTTCCAAAAATCCTTCCTTAGTGGATGCCTACACCGTATAATAATACATTTAGTGAAGTTTACTTTGAAATTGAAGAACTTGCCTAACCAACTTCATCCCCCTTTTCCTCCCTTCGTAGGTGGAATTATCACAAACGCTGAGATAACTACACATTAATTTTCAATCGTCAGCCTAAACACAAAATTTGAAGATCCTAACTTCAAAACTGACGGACTTGCATACAAACCGTCATCCCCAATTTCTCCTCTTAGGGGTGGAATTTCCAAAAATCCTTCCTTAGTGGATGCCTCCACTGTATAAGGTATCTTTGTGCAAAATTTCAAATCTCTAGGTCCAGCGGTTTGGGCTGTGGGCTGATATATCAACAATCAGTTTATCATTTTATATATTAAGATAACACCATCTAGATAATCACATTGTTGCATTTCTTTCTTCACACAAGCCACCAGGAGATAACAAACAAATCTCTCATAATGGACTTCAGACGTCAAACGGAACACATAATATACAAATTTTACCGTCAAATAAATTTTTTATTATGTTTCCTAAGACGTCGGAAGTCCCAGTAATCCCTTCCTGGTTATATACTTTCGTTTAATTATGAGCTTACAATGATCAAAGTGACACGGTGGCTTGAGTGAGTCGACAGGCGAGGTAGTGGGGGTGCGGTAGGCGCGTAGCGGAAGTGCGACTGCACGTGAAACAGCGACATCTAGTGACGTAAACCGGAAAAGAACGATGTACTCTCATAATGGACTTCAGACGTCTTAGGAAACATAATAAAACATTTATTTGAAGGTAAAATTTGTATATTATTAATGCCAATTTCTCGTTCTCGTTTTGTGTACGATATATCTGTGAATGCATTTATATGGAAACTGCTCACTCTTCGTACAAGGTAACATTGTTAACGCTAAGTATCACTCCATAAAACTCTGTGGTTTTATCCAATATTTAATCTTACCGTTTTGACATCGATTACAAATCAAAATGCACGAATTTACCACCGATTCGGAATACACTTAAACTGAGAAGACTCCGGCAAGAAACTCAGCAAGGCTTTTTTTTGTTTGTTTGATCTTTTAAAATTACAACTTTTGTTCCAAATACGTTTACAATATACATTATTATGTTTATTCATACAATTGTCACATAGCCAGGGGATGCAAGTGCAGAGAGAAGTTACTACAACCATATTCTTGTCTTCCACGTAATGAGCCACCTTATTATAGGCTTTGTCAATTAACCTCTGCTTTATAAAATCTATCTAAATTTTAGTTACTTCGAGTGGGATTTTATTATAGAATAGAACGCAATTCCCGGAAAAGACTTATTAGCTTTAGATAGCGTGTATCTAGGTGTCATAATTTTATCTTATTTCTTGTATTGAAGTTATCGCGGCTACTATTAATTTTAATTTTTTTTACGTATTGATGGTGTCTCTCTTTGTCTCGCTATGCATGTCTCTGACAGGTATAGATATGAAGCGCTCGTGGTATAATATGATTAGCCGTTTTTAATCGATCGGCAAAGTTAAGCTACCACCACAGATCATATAATACTACCACCTTAGAAAATATATATGTCTAGAAAGAGTATCCCCATACCAAAGAATTTAAAACGTCCAGAAGGATAGTCGCCTCTATGGGAACATGAAATAAACAAGCCAGAATTGACAGTATTTGACAGTCTGTGTAGTTTGCATAGGGTGGCAGATAAAAATGTTTTCCCTTTAATGGGGGAATTTATAAATTTCGGTCAGGAGATATTTATTATTACTAACTAAATATTACATATACATAAGTATTATTATATTAGGATTTTTGAGGGCGAAAAATCGATCTCGCTAAATCTCATCTCTGGGAAAACTATTGTCAAATATTTGTCTCTTTTACTAAAATGTGCCGAGTGCCGACCAAATATAAGTTTGGTTCGGCGAGTATAGAATCTTTAGGAAAACTGAAAATAACATAATATCCAACATGTATCTATAACAGACAACAGTACATAAACGAATGTGCGACTAATGCATACTAATGTTATCATTATTATGTAGCTTTTGTATTACTCTTTGACAAGTATAAAAATCCGTACTGAACTCTAAAATTATTTGGCTATCTGAAATGAATTGCAACGCCAAAAAATTTATAAAATGTCCACTTTAATTAAATTTTGAAGACTATTTTTTATAAAAGAAATTAGTTATCTAAGTACATTCATAATGGTTGCAACATATTTTCTATTTAATTAATATAAAAACATTTTGAGTCTAAAATAGATGATAAATATATTTATAATCTGTGTTAGCTCTTGTACTATATATCCAATAAAATTAAATTTATTTATTAAATCTGGTTGTGCAGATAATATTTAATGAGGAGTTTTCTCATGATACCTCTATGGTCAAAATACCTGTCAAATCGTGAGGTTCGAATTATCAACAGTTTGACGGGTATTTTGAGCATAAGAAAACTCCTCATTAGAGCAAAATTAATCAGTAGGTACTCGATATCATCTTTTAATAAAATGTGGGAAATTAATTTTCATGTTGTGGCAACCTTCCATAAAACATGGCCGGAAAAGATTTAATAAATAAAAACTGGCGCTCCCAAACGTATATTTCTAAAATAAGTTTACGTAATTAAAAATGACGAAATCGCAATACTAACACATGGAAGGTTAGTTTTTTAGTTTTTTCTTGGTTTTATAAGTGTTGTGACAGTATTTTAATACGCAAGTCGGCATTTTTTATTTAAAAAAATCCAATAAAATGGGGAAAAATATATTACGGTGTCGATATCTTTTTAAACTCCGAAAATAAAAGTGGAATCGGGATAATACATGATAATAAGAATAAGATTAATGGCGCCGATATAAATTAATACTTATTATTTTTACTTTGATGTCAACGAACAGTAATTATTTGCGTTGACGTTTCAAATAAAGTCAAATCAAGCAAATCAAGTCAAATCAAGTCACATCGAGTCAAATCGAGTCAAATCAAGTCAAATCGAGTCAAATCGAGTCAAACCGAGTCCAATCGAGTCAAATAGGGTCAAACCGAGTCAAATCGAGTCAAATCAAGCAAATCCTGTCAAATGGAGTCAAATCTAGTCAAATCGAGTCAAACCGAGTGAAATCGAGTCAATAAGTCAAATCGAGTCAAATCCAGTCAAATTGAGTCAACCCGAGTCAAATCGAGTCAATCCGAGTCAAACCAAGTCAAATCAAGCAAATCCAGTCAAACCGAGTGAAATCAAGTGAAATTGAGTCAAAACAAGCAAATCGAGTCAAATCAAGTCAAATTTTTTTTTTGGCTAGGTTCAGAGATCTTCTCTACGGCTTCTCCGAATGATGTCTATCCATTGGCTTCTTAAAATTGGATCAATTGGTATTCTGTAAAAAAAAGTCTTATTATTTAAGTCAGTTATTACAAAATTAAAAAAAGGTTATTCGACACGCGTGTATGTAATATTATTGGAATTGCAACATATTCACAATTTAAAATAGTGTCCGCCATATTGAACTATTTAGTTATTGGTCCGATTGCTCTCAAAATTGATATTTGAGAGGCTCTTGGACCATATAACATAAATTTCTACTCAAAATTGAAAAAATTTGCCGCCATATTGAACTATTTAGTTACTGGTCCGATTGCTCTAAAAATTTATATTTATGAGACCCTTGGACCATATAACGTGAATCCATGCTAAAAATTAAAAAAGGGGCCGCCATATTGAACTATTTACTTACGGGTCCGATTGCTCTCAAAATTGATATTTGGGAGACTCTTGCACCATATAACATATATCTTTGCTCAAAATTGAAAAAAAGTGTCCGCCATATTGAACTATTTACTTACTGGTCCGATTGCTCTCAAAATTTATATTTGGGAGACTCTTGCACCATATAACATAAATCTTTGCTCAAAATTGAAAAAAAGTGTCCGCCATATTGAAATATTTAGTTACTGGTCCGATTGCTCTCAAAATTTATATTTGGGAGACTCTTGCACCATATAACATAAATCTTTGCTCAAAATTGAAAAAAAGTGTCCGCCATATTGAAATATTTAGTTACTGGTCCGATTGCTCTCAAAATTGATATTTGAGAGAACCTTGGACCATATAACCATGGTAAATTTATGGTGGGCGACCATAAATCGCGGGGGTTGGTGTGTGCGTCCCTTCCGTATGAAATAACTAGCATCCACCCCGTGAATTTATCCGCCACCCCCTACTTTACTCAGGCGTGAAATTTCCAAAAATCCTTCTTAGCAGTAGCGGTAGGGTTTCCGGAACCGGAACCTTTTTTAGGAACTGGTAATTTCGGGATTTTGTCTAAAAGGAACCGGGATTTCCCGGTTCTTTCGGTATTTTTGGTTCTCTAGTTTTTGTTATATAAAAACCCCTAACACAAAAAAAGATGCTTTAAAAAGTTAAATATAATATTTAATGGCCCTTTAATCACTATACATAGTATAAAAGTCGGTTTCCGCGTCTGTCTGTCTGTTTATCCGCTAACTCCTAAACCACGCAACGGATTGTGATGCGGTTTTCACTATGAGTTAAATAATTTTCTCAGGAAGGTTTATATAAATAACACATCTGTGTTATATATACAGAACATATAAAAAAGCAAATTTTTCGTAAATACATAGAACAATTAATCGGAAGCAGTGGCAGACTTGAGGAATTTTTCTATTTATAGATTGTATTTTGTACATATGTGTTGTAAATAAAGATTATTTGTGTAAAACCTTATCAGACAGGGCCGATGAAGTAGGTATCAAAACAACACATTCAATTAATCACTTTATATTATTATATTTGATTTTAACAAATAACAATTAATTACAGTATAATTTAAACACGCACAGTGAACAGTCAACACAACTTAATTTATTGAAAATCTCAAATTGAATGAATCTCTCGACTTGCCTCGATTACTTGGAACCTCGGTCGCCCCTCCATTTCACCATTCTTTAATGGCGCGAATGCAGAGAGACTTTGGCGCCAGCAAACGATGCAAAGTCAAATTAAATACTTATTATACAAAATATCTAGAATACATTTTGATACACTATGAATTAATTAAATTGAATTTAAATTATTATTAATTGTGAACAATATTTATAAAAATACGACAAGAAGCTTACAGATTCGTCCATCCTGACCATCAGTCATGACCTCATGACAATTGTGTATCTTGTCTAATCAATTAACAGAAAATACACATTGTGAACTCAAATTACTTAATACTTAGCAACGTCAATTTTATTTATAATTAATAGAAAGAAGAAGAAAAGAAAGAAAAATATTTATTCTGAAATAACACAACACAATTATATAAAGCAGCCAAAAGATAAAAAAAAAAAAAAAAAAACAACAGAGAAAAAATATAATAATTGTCTTGTGTGACATCAGAAATGGACAGCGACTCAGTTGCAAACTGTAAGCCCAGTACACGTACCAGACTACAGCACTCATTTTCAGTCGCTGCCATAAGTGGACTAAACAATACAATACATAATTACGCAATACAAAATTGATATAATATTTTTTTTTTAAAGTTAAGTACATCATTTACCAACTACAGTACACATAAACAGATAAAAAGAAGTTATTTATTAAAATAAAAAAATATTATAATAATATCATTTACATTTAATAATATCTATAACAGCGTGGCATAATATTTATACATAACACAATGTACCAAATATTTATAAAAAAGAACATGATTAGAGAGAAAGTGCACTACAAACTACACTGAGTTATTGATCCCATTTATAAGTATGCGGCGCGAATGGAGTTAAATCTAAATGAGTGAAATTTTAGCTTAATTGAATTTTCAAAAGATACGTCTTTAGATGTTTACTAAACGTCTTAACATTGTTTAAACCACGGATCGGCGGAGGCAGATCATTCCAGTTTAATCCATTTGATATAGGTACATCATTCTCAAATCACTCAAAAATTTATAAATTACCTATAAAATAATAACCAAAATATAACCTTGAAAAAAAACATACGATTTCATTCATCCATGTTGTTAATCTCACTGAAAAAAAAAGATTAACATCCTTCCAACATTTCATCCATGTTATTAATCTCACTGAAAAAAAACAATAATTAACATCCATTATATCCATTATATCCATTATATCCATTATATCCATTATATCCATTATATCCATTATATCCATTATATCCATTATATCCATTATATCCATTATATCCATCATATCCATCAATCCATCATGTCCATCAATCCATTATATCCATCAATCCATTATATCCATCAATCCACTATATCCATCAAACCATTATATCCATCAACCCATTATATCCATCAACCCATTATATCCATCAACCCATTATATCCATCAACCCATTATATCCATCAACCCATCATATCCATCAACCCATCATATCCATTAACCCATCATACCCACCAACCCCTTATATCCATCAACCCATTAAATCCATCAAACCATTTTTTTTTGTTATTTTTGTTACGAGTATGTCTCAATTATATCATACAAATCACATAGGTGCCAAATGAACAGCAACGCCGAATCACAGGCGGCGGTTAAGTAACCTGATCCTGGGCTGCCACTAGCCAAGAGGGACTAAATCACCTTCGAAATGGTGGTCATGATGCCTTGGGAAAGCGTCATGTTACCAACCCCCTTTAATATGAAAAAGTCTGATAATGGGAATGCGATGTCATTTGATCCGGCTAACCCCCGGCGCTCGCAGGTGCCCGGGCCTACGAGTGGGAAATGTTACCGAAGACCGACTAGGCCCCTTTGTTAGTGAATGTGCCTGGCAGCAGTAGCAGCAGCACTAGCAAAAAGCTTGTCCAGCAAGCCTTCCATCCAGGCTTGTTTACAAGACCAAGATCTACTTCCATGGGGAGTAATCAACAAATCTGAGATCGACCAACCTCCGACAATCAACTGTTGACTTCTGACACAAAGTCGGAGACCACCAATTTGACCTCCAGCATAGCAAATAGTTCCTATCAGCAGGAATCCAAAGAGGAAAAAAAAAATTCAAACAGCCTCTCTCCCGAAATAGTAAAAACCTCAAAGATTCACAGGTTTGACAAGCGATCTTACTGAAACTCATGTTATACCCAAAGATAAACTACCTTATAAAACACCACCAATAGTATTGTATGGTATAGAAGATGTCAATAAACTTATTGAACTACTTGAAACTGTTGTTGACAAGAAACCGTTTACTTTTAGAATCGTCAACCGAAGCCAATTGAGAATAAGTAGTTAAGACATTGAAAGCTATAAACAAATTATAAAAGTAGTTAAAGAAAATGGGTTGATCGACCACACATTTAATTGGAAAGACCAGAGGTGCTTCAGAGTCGTGATACGAAACCTGCATCCAACAACACCAATCTCCGCAATCAAAGAAGACATTGAAGCTACAGGAAACACAATTACTGGAGAAATCATCAATGCAAGGTATGGGCCTGACAAAAACCAACATACACATTTTTTTGTGAATCTTGCACCTGGACCAAATAACAAGGCTATGAAAGAACTGAAATACATATACCACCAGTCTGTTGTCATAGAGGATCCGAGGAAACAAAACTCGATAGTGCCATGCCAAAGATGCCAACAATATGGGCAGTCGAAAATTATTGTATGCGCCCATATCGATGTATAAAATATGAAAAGTCACATAAAACATCAGAATCCGAAAAACATGACCGCACAACACCCGCCCAGTATGCACTATGCAATGGTCCACACCCGGCGAACTACAAAGGATGTGAAGTATACAGGGAAATCCTTCTAAAACGTTCGAAGTCAACATATCGAACGGCAAGAAACTATCAAATGAAAATCTCTTCAACTGAAAAACAAAGGATAAAGCAGTGCTAAACTTAGTTGGGAAGACATTTGAGAATCCCGAAAATACAACAAATAAGTATTCTGACGCCACACGCAACAAAAAAGAACCAGTAACTCACAACCTCTTCTGAACTTGGAACAGATATTAATTAAACAGACTGAGAAATTTGACTTAATCCTTCAACACATGGGTACGCTAATGATTGAGCATCATTAACACAAATCGTAGACAGACTATCAAAGTGATTGCAGTTCGAATGGCAACATGGAACATAAATGGACTGACCCCAAACAAAATTGAAACGGAGACGTTAATGATCCAACAAAATTTGGACTTGTTATTAATATCTGAAGCTCACTGCCCTTCTGCCTCAAATCTCAAGTTTAAGAATTATTGAGTGTTATATAACCCTGCACCCGGATGGGACCGGACATGCTGGCAGTGCGATTTTTGTTAGGAAATCACTGAAACACCACATAATGCCTGAATATACCTGCCACATCCAGGCTACAACAATAGCAGTCGAAGACAAAAATGGCTTTCAACAAAAATGATTTTTAATATCTCTTCAGTGTACTGTCCACCCAAACATAAGATATCCAAAGACATTTATATAGGATTATTTGAGACACTTTGCAATTGGTTTCTAGCGGGCGGAGACTAGAACTCCAAAAACACGCACTGGGGATCCAGGTTAACTAGCACCAGAGGTAGACAGCTAAAGCTCAGTATAGATACTAATAAATTATCTAAAGTTTCCACGTACAAACCAACATATTGGCCAGCAGACACTTCTAAAATACCGGATCTGCTCGACTTCTTCACAATGAAAGGTTTTTCTAGTCTATGTTAAATGAGAGTCCTGTTACGACATTTCGTCAGAACCACACGCCAGTACTGCTCACCTTAAGCACAAAGATTATATAACATGAAAGTCCAGAAAGGTTGTATAACAAAAACAAAAAGTCTGTCTTGGAAAAACGGAGGCTGCGCCGTGTCTGAACAGACTACCATCTGATAAAACAAATTTTAACAGGCTCGCGTCACGTCTTAGAGAAATGCTAAAGACTTGGTACAATAGAACTCTAGAGGCTCAACTGGAATCGCTCGCACCCACTGCAACCAAGGATCACTTACTGTGGAAATTTACAAAGTTGTTTGACAGACCACAGCCGGCAAAACCTCCGCTGAGAAACAACAATGGCTGGGCCCGCACATCGCAAGAAAATGCAAACTTGTTCGCAGAACATTTAATGAATGTGTTTAGCCCGAATCACGCCAGCGATACAGATTCCGAGAAAGAGGACGAATCTATTCTTACCCGACCTATACAGATGTCGCTCCCACCTGCACCGGTCACAGTAAAAGAAGTTTGGAGGACTATTAATGACCTCAAAGACAAAAAGGCACCAGGATATGACCTCATTACAAAGGACATTTTGAGACAACTTCCTTAACAACTAATGGAATACTTAGGGTTCAACACTTTCCAGACCATTGGAAGGTGTCACAAATCCTTATGATACACTAGGTAGGGAAACCAGTAAACCAAACCACATCGTATAGACAAATCAGCCTTTTACCCATCTTGTCAAAAATTTGGAAAAAATTGATCCTTCATCGAATTATGCCTCTACTAGAGAACAGTACCTAATACAATCCCAAACCACCAATTTGGCTTTAGGCAGCAACATTCCACTATCGAACAAGTACATAGAGTAGTTGAGAAAATAAGAAAATCTCTAGAGGAAAAAGAGTTATGTTCATCTGCATTCTTGGACATCCAGCAATTTGATAGGGTCTGACACGAGAGTCTCCTTTGTAAGATAAAATCAAGTATCCCCGCACCGCTACTTCATCCTGCTGAAATCTTATCCCTCAGAGAGAATCTTTCTAGTGAAAGAATCTGAATCGTCTTCTAAATTCTGCCTCAAGGTTCGGTTTTGGGACCGATTCTGTATACATTATACACTTCAGACCTACCACAGATAGACGGGAGTCATGATTGCTATATATGCAGACGACACTGCCATAATGTCGAGTAACAAGCGGCCTGAGCTGGCCACAGAACAACTTCAACAAGGACTTGACGCCATTACAAAGTGGCTTAAAAAATGGAGGATTAAAGCTAGCGCAGCAAAGTCAGTGCAGATCACTTTCACTGCTTTGATAATAATACATTACCACATAACGACAGTGTAAAGTATCTGGGCATACACCTGGATCGTCATCTGACGTGGAGCCAACATATCAAGAGCAAGAGAGAGGAACTCAACATTCGGCACAGAAACCTATATTGGATGCTAGGTCGAAATAGCATGTCATCTATCGATAACAAGTTACTTATATAAAAGTCTATGTTAAAACCATCTTGGACATATGGCATACAGCTTTGGGGCAGTGCAAGTAACTCTAACATCGCAATATTGCAAAGAATGCAGAACGCAATTTTAAGAACAATAGCGCACGTCCCTTGGTTCATTACTAACTCGGAAACAACGAACATCTAAATATGAACACTGTAAAAGCGGAATTTCAGACGTTGGAAAAACACCCGAATGTACTTGCGACGAATCTACTCTCGCGTAGCTACCAAAAACGTGTGTATTGTCATGTTTTGGCGATGGTACTGGAGAACGATGCCGCTCATCCCTTGATCTACTATACCCCATATGTGCTTCCCTGGATCTGTTGCGGACAGTTGCGGTGCAGATGCTCTATGATAGAGGTTTGAACGACTGCGGCTTCTTGAACGATTTGTCGTTGGTGACCGTGATCGTATTCTTATTTCCCTGGATCGCGGCGGTGTATAGAGCTCGTCGTCGAGGAGTGCGTATTCTGCTGCGCCCATGATCAGCATTGGTAGCAAATTGAGCCTGGGATTCCGCGCCAACTTCCACAGGTGGAAGTCATTCTTCATTGTTGTCAGTTTCTTAAAAGAAAATTTACGGACATCATATGTTCCACAATATTTAAATATTACACAGTAAAATATTTTGTTATTTCTGAATCACTGTATACACGTATAATGCATAACCAAAAAAATTTTGGCCAATTATTACCAGGAATATAAAAACTACTTCATATAATCAAAGCATATCCAAGGGGTAGCCCCGGCTATTTGCATTGAAACAAATTTAAAAACAATGCAGTCGAGGGTAGCCCGGCCATACATTATTGATAAATCTTCAGGTTAGTACACACGGCTACAGATCAAGCTATACATTTCCAATATAAGCTGACCTCTCATTGTACGGAAATCCTATACAATGCGAGATCAGCTTATACTGGAAATGTATAGCTTGATGTGTTGCCGTGTGTACTGTACATACACTCCTTTGCAAAAAAAACGGGCGGTTTATATTTTTCTACATTATTGGTGATTATTTAGTTCTAAAGTGGTTTTAATAGCCAAACTATGTTACTAAAACTTAATAAAGGGTCTGGGTATGATAAAAAGTTAATTTCAAATGAGAATCTTTTGTTTTTAAAAATAATGATCCCTTTTTCAGTTTGTGACTTTTTACTTAGTTTTCGCGGGTTCGCAGTTAAAAGTTTATCAGGCAACTTAAACTAACTTTTAGTAGAAATATTTATGTTTGTTGCATAATCCTGCCTTATAGTGACTTAAAACAGATATCTTTGTGTCGATTGTAATGGCAGAGAAAGCAATAGGAGCTAGTAAAATGATAGCGCTGCTGGAAGAGGAGTGTAGCCAATGTTACGTCTCACAGCGGTTAAACGTGAGTCGTTCTACCGTCCAAAGAACCTGGACTCGATATCAAGAGACGGGTTCCGTTCAGAGAAGGCAAGGTTCTGGGAGAAAACGTCGCACATAACCCCGAGGCGACCGCTTTTTAGTGACTCAGGCGTTGAGGAACCGCAAATGCAGTTACATAGACCTACAAGAAACCTTGAAGAGGTAAGAGGAGCACAAGTTAGCCTATGGAAAGTGAGGAGGAGGCTTTTAGCAGCTGATATACACAGTTGACGACCAGCGCGGGCCCCCAAGTTACTCCGTGAGCACCGGATAGCTCGATTGAGGTTCGCTAGAAATTGCCTATCTTGGACACTAGGTAACTGGAGTAGCGTACTCTTCTCCGATGTTGCTCGAATTGGTCTGAATGGTGAGGACCGACGTCGGCGAATGTTACGAAGACCAGGGGAACGCTATGCCGACGTGTGTTTTGAAGAAATCACCCCTTATGGTGGAGGGTCATTTATGTTTTGGGCGGGAGTAACTTCCCGCTATCGTACCGAGATAGTATTCATTGAAAATGGCTCATTCAATGCCTTAAGGTACACAACAGAAATCCTTTGTCAACATGCACAACCCGCACTGACTGTAATTGGTGAAGATGCCATTTACATGGACGATAATGCTGTGGCCTACCATTCTGGCGACGTAGATACTTATATGCAAGAGGTCGGTATTCGTCATTTGGACTGGCCAGCGCAGAGCCCCAACCTTAACCCCTTTGAGTACGTCTGGGACCACCTAAAAAGGCGAGTACGATCTGTCCAACCACTTCCACAAAACATCAGGGAGCTTAAACGTGTGATCTTGGCTGAGTGGGAACACATTCCACAGAACACAATCAAAAGCCTGGTGGAAAGCATGCCAAAACGATTACATGCCGTAATCGCTGCAAGGGGAGGTCATACTCGTTATTAATTTTTATTTAGTATGTCTTTTTTTTTATAAAAATACTCGTAGTATTAATTTCATTATACCCATAAAAATGACCATTTTCTGTTTACATTGACTAAAAACCCGATTCCAGTATTTAAAGTGTTAAATACTATATTCCCATTGATAATAAGAAATTTATAGTAATTTATGCTAATGACATACTAAAAAATATTAAGAGTGCGTACCAAGCCAGAAAAATATGGCAATGTCAGATGAAACAAACTTATGTCTAATCTTCGCGTGCAGATGAGATGGAGATAGCGTGTGCCGCGGAACAAAAATGAACTAAGCGCTTTTTATCTAAATAACTCGTAAAGTATAGAATATTTTAAAAAATCGTTAGTAGCAGCCCTAGGTCATATGTTAGTGATATTATTTATCGAATTTTTGTCTTAATTAGATACACCATGAACGAATAAAACCGAAAATTCATTATTATTAGAGGTAGCTTTGTGATTTTTTTCTATCGAGGAAATTTCATTCCATTATGTTTTTGCTCAGGCAGAACCCTTGCGTATATAATGAACATACCCATATAAAAATATTTTTTCATTTAAATACTATTTACTTGGTTAAATTTCAATTCTACGATTGTTATTTTGCTTTATACGCAGTCTTAATATTATCCATAGAAAAGCAAATGACTGTAAGGTGCCCGTTTTTTTTGCAAAGGAGTTTAGATAAGAAACTACAACATCAAGGCATATCCAAGGGGTAGCCCCGGCTATATGCCTTGAAACAAATTTAAAAACAATGCAGCTGAGGGTAGCCCGGCCATACATTATTGATAAATCTTCAGGTTAATACATAGATAAGAAACTACAACATCAAGGCATATCTAAGGGGTAGCCCGGCTATATGCCTTGAAACAAATTTAAAAACAATGCAGCTGAGGGTAGCCCGGCCATACATTATTGATAAATCTTCAGGTTAATACATAGATAAGAAACTACAACATCAAGGCATATCCAAGGGGTAGCCCCGGCTATATGCGTTGAAACAAATTTAAAAACAATGCAGCTGAGGGTAGCCCGGCCATACATTATTTATAAATCTTCAGGTTAGTATATTGATACATAAGTGTTAGATTTACAAACTCAAATTATATCCAAGAAATGGAGTGGCTTTAGCTATGTAATCTGTCAGAAACTCATAATGTTGCAGCCAAAAAGAAATTCATGCATTTGTCTTCCATATATAACTTATAGAAGACAAAGTCAGAGTTACAGCCCCGACCTTAATCACCACATTCTGCACCCATTGTACCGATATGACAAAATTACCAACTTACCGGATTAAATATGGTGCAAAATAAAGAAAATAAATAACTAAAAAAAGTAAAATTATTATCTTTATACCTACGCACCTTTTTAATCTGATCCCGCTTCTGAATTTGTAAAACCTTATCAGACAGGGCCGACGAAGTAGGTATCAAAACAACACATTCAATTAATCACTTTATATTTGATTTTAACAAATAACATTTTTTTTTTTTTATACGACTTAGTCAAAATTCATAATTCAAATTCAAAAATGATGGTAAGCGGTTACCAATAATTACAGTATAATTTAAACACGCACAGTGAACAGTCAACACAACTTAATTTATTGAAAATCTCAAAGCGAATGAATCTCTCGACTTGCCTCGATTATTTGGAACCTCGGTCGCCCCTCCATTTCACCATTCTTTATGGCGCGAATGCAGAGAGACTTTGGCGCCAGCAAACGATGCAAAGTCAAATTAAATACTTATTATACAAAATATCTAGAATACATTTTGATACACTATGAATTAATTAAATTGAATTTAAATTATTATTAATTGTGAACAATATTTATAAAAATACGACAAGAAGCTTACATTTGAGTTTTATCTAATGAATTATTTTTAAAAGTTTCATCAGTGAACCTTTTTTTAACATATATACTATAATTTGAATGTGTTATGTTTAAAACATATTATTAATTGCACCTCTGTTTAAAAATTACGCAAACATAAGTCTCTCCTCTAATTTACTTATTGCACCTCTAATTTACTTATTGCACCTCTAATTTACTTATTGCATATCAGAAAAATTACTGTTGTACAATTAAACTACCTATTCATCAAATCATGTTCTATCATCCAGAACCGACTTGGGGCACTCCAAATACAGTTCGTTAGGTTAGGTTACAACTGTGACCAGTATGTCCTTTTTTAAATTTAAGGAATATATCAAAAAGCGGTTGTTGAGTAGGGCCTATTATAAAGTGTCTCACTATATTGACGACAAGGATGTATGGAAGTAGCTTCTCTCTGCACCTGCTTCACTTAGCAGCTAGTTCAAGGTCCATTTTAATTCAAAGTACCTATGTTATTATTATTATAAGTTATGTTTTTTAGGTTACAGATAATTACTTATTGTAATTAATTCAATTCAATGTTCTTCGTTTATTTGTTTTGATATAAATTCATCGATATATTATGTCTGTCTAATTGTTATATTCTATTCCATATAAATTATATTTAATCTAATGTTGTAAATAGTCACAGTGATAACAAATTGTGTGTTTAGTAGTTTCCCTTTAGTAATTTTTTATTTCTAAGGCAGACTTAAGAGGACTCAATTCGTCATACTTTTCATACAAAACCTCTGTACTTATTATGGCGTTGTTAAAAATGTTTCGTTAGATGTTTTGAACAAATTTGTATCTTGTGCACTATATCTAGCCGTTTATCTAGGCGTAATTAAAAAAAAGTGTGAAACAAATTCAGTCAAAGCCTCCGAAAAACAGCGTTTTTGCCTGAACTTTGGCCATATCTAATGTACCTATAAATTGTAAAAGTAAACAAAACATTTAGATACCAGGCTTGCAAATGTTTTGGAAATTCTAAATAACTAAATTTTTTATCACAAACTTGTAAGATTTCTTCACAAGAAGTATACTCCTGGAACAAGTTTTATGAATGCGAAATCATGAATGACGACTTAGCGAAGCGGCCGCGAGTGATCAGCGGAATTTACCGACTGATAACCGACGGCTCTGATGCTGTCTCTCTTTTTTCGCAGTCAAACATTACGTTGGATGAAACAACAAGCTTTTAGACTATGCTTGCGTTGAAGTTGCGCCGGCCACAGAGGGCCGCCTTAAGTAAGTCATGCTCACTTTAAGGTCTCTGTTTGCGGCGGCATCGTGTGACGGGTCGCTCACTTCCCTCCATCCAATATGGCGAGGAGGGCGATGGCTGCCACACGCGTCATACTTGTGAACAGGTGCTGCTTGTGGGGGCTGGTCTGCCATTTATTTATTTACTTATTAAATATAGATTCAGACTACTTTGTAGTTTTGCCGCCTCGCCGGGGCACGCAATTGTTGTCAGTGCGATTAGAATGTAAATATTATGTAATGAATCTAAGCTTGTTTTGAAAAGAGTAATTGCTGAGTTTATTGCCGGCTCTTCTCAGCAAATGCAACCTTCCGAACCGGTATTAGAGTATTAGAGTCAGACTTTTCATAAGTGCCTGCGAAGGTCTATTTGAATAAATGATTTTGAATTTTGAATTTTGACAATATCGCGCGCCGAGCGTGCGAAGCGAGCGTTGCCGCGGCAACGGCCGGCGAGTGCTACTTAGATGATCATTCAGTTCAAACAGTTTTGCATAAACCATAAAACTGATACTCAGTTTGATTTATTTAGTGTGCAATTCAGTATTTTTGGTTCTAGTTTTGATTTGTTGTGTTGGAATAGAGGAAATTACTAGTTACATGCTGTTTAAAAATATTTGTGATACCTACTTCATTGCGATTTGCGATAGCTTAATTCAGCCCTAGAACTAGAAGTTGCAAATAAAAATAAAACCGCAAGCTATCGTTTATATCCGATAACCGATACAATATTGCAAGACGACACTATAAATAATGTTCTCCTACATGAGTCGGCCACTTCATAATATACAAAACAGTACAAGTTGTGCACTGCGACAGCACACACTTCTGTTGTTGCATTTTATAAATAGAGATATTAAAATAAAAGTGATTCTAAAAGTGTTTTAAAAGTGCCTCTACATCTAGGTAAGTAATGCCCGATTTATCAGATTATCTAGTTTTTTAAACAGTTTAAAACTTTGTGCAACGTTCTTTGAAAATCGTTTATGAAATATCGTACGTAACAGATTTTTTCATGTTTGCAAAGTACCTACATATTTTTTTTTGTAAAATGAGTTCTCTAGCGAATTTAAATATTATTTATTTCCATTGCCCTTCACAGGCACTTAAGAATTAAATGTCTGACTCGATTGGACGGTCTGGAATATTAGGTACTATTAAGAGCTTGCAATAAACTCGGCAACTAGGTACAGTATGCATAATACCAAACTAATATGGCTTACCGATGTACCTGCGCAGAAGATACATTTTCAAAGCACGGGAAACGCTATTGGTCAGCAGCTGCTTTTTAGTAAGAAATAAAAGACGAAAACATTTCGAACCGATTTTCGCTTATTGCGTCATACGCACGCAGCTAGGTTCACCGCCTCACTAGAAGGTCACCAGCCAAGCGACTATGGTGGAAGCCAATATTGTTGGTCACTCAACAAATCGGGATCCTCTCGGTACCTATCTCAAGACTTGCTTGTTGATGATCACTTGCTCCTAGTCTTGCGCGTAATAGTTCGCGACCGGGAGCGGTCAGTTCGCTCCTCCTTGGCGAACTAGGTCGCTCTTTTAGTTCGTCAGCTCCCGCCTCGAACTAGAGAAAGGCAGATCATTCGCCCGCTTTGCTACTGCTCCTGCACGCTTTCTTTAGTTTGCTAAAAGTATCTATTTTTACTGTAACTTTTTACGTTTCATACATTGTACGCACGGCTACAGATCAAGCTATACATTTCCAATATAAGCTGACCTCTCGTTGTATGCAAATTCTATACAATGCGAGATCAGCATAGACTAGAAATGTATAGCTTGATGTGTAGCCGTGTGTACTCATGTTTAATATCTTTTTTTAAATGATGTACTTACCTAGTTCAATATAAAAATATTACTTGTAAAGTATTCTAATTTTAAGTGTGTTAAAAAGTGTTTCAACTTGTATATTGTGTAAATAATAGTGTAATTGGTGCAACATAATGTATTTCTTATTTTAGAGAATAAAATTATGAATAATCGACTAATACAAGTGCATAGTAACGTGAACGTGACTAGCTCGGGCGGCGCGGCGCCTCGCACTAGTGTTGGGTGCCTCGCACATGTGCTAGCACAATTGTAGCTGCACACTTTTTCTGTAAGAGTCCCTCACTCAGTATATTGAAATGTGCTACCACAATTTCGATGCCTCGCGAGATGGGACGTGAGGGCGCGCGAGCAGCTCCTCGCGAGACAAAGTGTATTATCTAGTGTCTGACTGGATACATAGTTAAGCTCTTTCAATTTTTTAGCGGTCATCAAAAAAGAGGAAGAAGGAAGAATACCATTATAGTACACTAAGAGACAGTAATAGCACAACGCACACCACCACATGTGACAAACACAATCGTGCGTAACACAGTTCGAGCGGCAGCCTCGCTCGGGCCTCGCCTCAATCGTGCTAGCACACTGTGTTGCCACAGCTTAAAAAAACAGCCTCGCACACAGCTCTTTTTTAAAAGGTGTGCTACCCAAGACTACCTCGCACTCGCTCATTCTCGTTTACAAGTCGATCTTACCGACGCGTACTAAGAAACTGAGGAGCGAGGCTTCTGGGAACTAGTTCGCGTACTTCGTCTGTGGGAGCGCTCTTTCAAACTAGTTCGTTTGCGAACTACACAATACTACTTGCTCCATGACATTGGAGAGAATGGGAGGTGATGAAGATAGGCCTGCAATTCGTCCATTCTGATATATCGCCCTTTTTGGGCATTAGGTGCACGTGAGCAATCTTCCACGAAGACAGGACATTGATTTTCCCACCTTCTCCCACCTTCTCCACCACATTGAAAAAAAAAAAACTAAAATGGCGGCGGCTAGCTATGCCACAAAGGTTCTATCCCCTGTGTCCAATTTTTAACCGACTTCAAAAAAAGGAGGAGGTTCTCAATTCGGTTGTATTTTTTTTAATGTCTTTTTGTTATTATTAACCGATTTGGAAAATTCCAGATCAGAATTTGATTACTTAAGTACTTCTTAGTGTACTTTTTAGTCGGTTTAAGTTTTTGTAAAACAGTCAAATTATTTCAATACAAAGATAGCTCTTCTCCGTAATGATTTTGTAGCAGCTAATAAAGTACAGTATTACCCAACTGATATGGCGCGTCGTGGATCTTCGTTCGCACAGAAAAGAAAGTATGGCCCCGAAGATTTGCGAAAGAATGCTTAAAACTTACAATCAACCTTAGATCACTACTATAAGGTTCATAATACACTGCAGCTGTTAGTTCCGTCTCACTCGCAAGTCACGCCCCTCCGCACGGCGCGCGCTAACATGGCGGCAACTGCCGACTACGCCGACTAATAGCGTTTCCCGCGCATTGAAGCGCTCGTGGTGTAGCATGATTAGCTGTTCTTAATCGATCGGCAAAGTTAAGCTACGCCTGTCGAGGTCGGTACCTGGATGGGTGACCGCCTAGTGGTATTTCAAATCGAGCGTTTCCGTGCTTCGGAAGGCACGTAAAGCCGTTGGCATAGGCTGATGATGATGATGATGAATTAATTTTCCTCACAAAATGTATGCGAAACGTTTTTTTCAATTTCTGTCATTTCTAGTACCCTAACCTAACTGGGTCTCATAGAGTCTTTTGGGTCGGAAACAGGATCGAATAAGCTAATAAAAATATTTTTCAAAAATCGCCGTTTTCTCGCTGACTGTACCTTTTTTTTCCAAAATCTGTAAATGCCTGTGTCAAAAAATAAAGGACAGTCACTTAAGTCCATATTCGCGTGACTTCAACCCTTAAGGTAGGTAGCTGCCCTTACTACCCGACCCGACCCGTCTAAAATTTCCTTCCCTACATGCTTCTGTCTCTGTCTACGTTTAAGTTGAAAATCTTACACCAGAGGCCAGACCAAATATCTACCTTTGTATTCCATCGAGAATCAGTTATCTGATTTCTATTAAGTGAAATGTGTTAGAATATTTCCAGTCTAAAATATTTCTTCTTGTTACAGATTTTTCAACCAAACGGAGGGTTACATCATTCGAGGAGAATTCAATAATCTCTATAACTACTGGCAATACGACATGAATTCCGAGGAAGAAGCACCAGTACAGAGGTTTGTAGTCATCTCAGCGTAAAGAGGATAAAGATTTAAATATACAGGGTGTTATTTTGGTCGGCGACAAGCGACCCAGGAGCGGTAGTACAAAATATATATTCCCCAAAAATGGACTTAATTCCATTAAATACTGTAAATATGTTGCGAAATACCTTATTCAATTTGAAATAAAATTACCGCTAAGTATGGTTACTAGGCACATGCACAGACTAGAGCTAGGCGCAAGCCGCCATCGCCCCACCCCTTTACTCCCTTGTACTCCCGTTGAGTATTATGTCTACACTTTAGCTTATTACATGATTTTCAAAAAAATTTTTTTTTTATTTTTAATATTAAAAAAAAATAAAGTATTTTTTTAGCACCAGTATCATTTGTATTATCGACCCTGAGTCGCTCGTCGCTGACCAAAACAACGAACTGTATAAGAATTTGAACATCGGCGTAAGGTTTCATGTTTGTCGGTCTTCTATAGGATATATTTCGGAGAGTGTGCTACAGTATTGTTCAATCTAATTCCTCCATCCCCGTTTCTCCATCGAAACACAAGACGCCGGGAGAATTTCCACCCATAAGTTGTCGACATCTCGCGTACTCGGACACAACGCTTCGCTTCATCGTTTCTTATACGAACATAAAAGAAGTGGAACTCGTGGTCTGTGTTTCCCGACACCTATAACCTAGATTTATGCAAGGCCAGAGTGAATAGGCTTTTTCTGGGTAAGCGTGCTACATCCTCGGCCTCGTCATAACTCCTCATGGGGTCAGTCGAAGGTCAAAGGCAAGCCTATTTAACGTAAAAAAAAAAGAAAAAAAAAAGATATTTATTTAAGAGAATATGGTAACAAATGTTATGGTATTAATATATAGTATCACATATTCTGCCAGTTATAGTACGCATATTGTGCAGTTCGCAGGCATACTTGCTTAAAAAAAATTATAAAGAATCATGGCGAGATCCATATATTGCACTGAAAAAAATGACCTACAAAACGTTATGTAAATTGACGTTTTGCTGTCGGTCTTTAGTTATCGGGAAACTAACTTTAGTTACATTTAATCAAATAATTTAGTAACGAACAAACAACTAGTTTTGTTACTGGTAAGTTTAGTTCGCAAGTCACTCTGTTTAGGTTATTGGTCGTCAAATTTTGTGTTACTGTAGTTCATTTTTTTCAGTGTGATGTGTACAAAAAAATAAAACATTTTAGAGAGTTTTGAATCACTTCCAATGTTGAGATTACATTACAAGCAAAATATTAATATACTTGAAATATTTTATAAACCCCGCAAAACATAACAACAACATAGTAGTTTTGGTCGCGATTCGCCCGCGCCGGCATTTCAACGTCTCTAAAAGTCTTTATTTTTTCGTACAAATCTCGCCATGATTCTTTCAAATTTATATAAATACACAAATGTAACTCATAAAATTAAATTAAATTTCGAAATAGTAAATTTATTTTATTAGAACTGAGTAGAAATTCTTCTCGCCAAGCCATGTTTGAAGCCTGGATTTAAAATTAAATTAATTTCGTAATGTCATTTGGTAAAATATTATAAATACATCTCCCCAAAAAATTGTACTAGGCATAACAATGCTATTGCTTGGCAGGATTGACAAAAATATGGATCAAGCTATTAATCACGAAGAACGTGCTAAAAAAACGGCAGATACTTATTCCAAGCCAAAGTATGAGGAGGAGTCAGGACCATCCCATGAATCGGACACAACGGATGGGTAGGTACTCAAATTAGACTGAATAGTTTGATGGCTTAGTGATAGAAGGTTACCGGAAAATGGACACAAAGTGTTTTCTTATCTGTAGTTTACAACTTCATGTTCTAATCTGCTTCTTCTCTCTCTCTCTCTCAATGTCAAAGCCATTTATTCAATTTAGGCCCTTATGAAAGCATTTACTGAAGTTACCACCGGTTCGGAACACGGCCTTCAACTGAGAAGAATCCGGCAAGAAACTCAGAAAAGTTACATTTTTTAAATACTTATGACTCTTATATCTTTACTAATAATGAAGCAAAGACCTCAAAGCTTTGCATAGCAGACCCTCCCTTGTGGAAGTAGCTATCACAGGTAAAATTGGTTTACGAAATGATCTATATGCCCAGTTTGTCAATAAAAAAACCTATCATTGGTAAGCAAAACGATTCGTTTTTGTTTATAGAAACCGGGCATTATAAAATGCGCTGGCTTCACGTTTATGCAGATTTTAATACTTGTATATTCCTTTCAGACGAATGCTCTATCGATCAGACTCTCATACTAAGTATCCGGAAGAGAAAACTAAATCCCACGAAGTCGACCAGTATTAAAGTGGTATGCTCTTGATTCAAATATGCTTGTATTAATATATTACTGATGATCGCCCAGAGGTCGAAATTCGATCATAACCCATAACTTCCCATACAGAACATGCATTTGTGTGCATTTTTTTTTTATACCACTAAGTGGCTAACAAGCATACGGCCCGCCTGATGTTAAGCAGTTACCGTAGCCTATGGACGCTTGCAACACCAGGGGTATCACTCGCGCGTTGCCGACCCTGAAGAAATCTCTTCACACCCTTTTTGAAGAACCCCATGCTGTACTCTATTGGGAAAACCACGGCGGGGAGCTTATTCCGCAGTCTGAGCGTCCGCGGAAGAAAACTCCTTTGAGCCCGCACAGTTCGAAACAATTCTGGTTTCAATGTGTGTGGATGGACTCCCCGTCGATGGTGAGAGTTGCGATGGTGGAAGGTAGCCGTGGGCATCAAGTCGAACAATTCCTTAGAACACTCTTCGTTGTACAAGCGATAGACACACATAAGGAGGCAAAGTCTTCTTAGACTGAGGGAATCTAAACCGCTTGTGAGCTCAGGATCGTCAACAATTCTGACGGCACATCGCTGAACCGAGTCTAAAGGCTCAAGCTGGTATCCAGGAGCTCCCGTCCATAGATGACAGCAGTACTCTATATGTAGCCGGACCTGCGACCCTGCAGCCATCAAAAATCATACAAAAAGCCTGCAGCCTTTGCCCCGATGTGAAGTACTGCCTCGCTCTGTTGAGCACTCCAAGCTTTTTGGATGCCAGCTTAACCTTGTCTTCCAAGTGACTTCGGAACAAAACGTCGTCAGAAATGTCGACGCCAAGAATCCCGATGCTTTGGCTGATCCACAATTTCAGAACACTTCCTTGAAAGTGTTCTGGAATTGTGGAGCCACAGACCATGGGGTTTTCTTAGCGGTGAACGCGCAGGCTTGAGTCTTAGTGGGGTTGAACTGGACTAGGTTTAGCCGACTCCAATCGGAGACACTAGTTAGTGTACTCTCGATTTCAGACACTAGCCGTTTGCGGCTTTCCTCCACCTCGGAACGAGGGATATTTGCACGGCCTGTGTAATGGGCGTCCCCAGTACTGTCGTCCGCATAGCAATGAACACCGTCAATAGACAGCATATCATTGATATGCAGAAGGAACAGTGTTGGGGACAGCACGGAGCCTTGCGGGGCGCCTGCATTTATGTCCATGCTATCGGAGCAGGTACCGTCACCGATGGCCCTAATGCATCTGCTGGACAGAAAGCTGGCGACCCATTTGCATAGTCCCTCGGGAAGCCCGTATGCTGGTAACTTCGATAGAAGACCCCTGTGCCAGACCCGATCGAACGCCTTTGCCACATCTACGCTCACTGCCAATGCCTCACCTTGACTCTCTATGGCGAGTGACCAACGGTGTGTGAGATACACTAGAAGGTCACCAGCCGAGCGACTTTTTTTTATTATTATTATTTATAGGCCTGTGTTTGACCACAATCTCACCATGGTAAGTGATGATGTGGCCGAAGGTGGTGCACACACAAAGCTTAGAAGGAACTGGCTCTCAAGTGCGGCTGTCGGAACACACGATAGATACTTGGCGACAGATTTTCAACTTGAGGGTGGTAGCCTGTCAGGCGGGTACTACAAAGTACCCTATCACCGTGCTATGGTTTCCTCGCGACGTTTTCCTTCACCGAGAGCTCAAGCTCAGTGTCGGATTCGAACCCGGGACCTTCGTCTCGGTATCTGACGTCAGTCACTACCACTGAGCTATCATCGTCTTCGACTGTGGCGAAAGCCGTATTGTCGGTCGCTCAAGATGTCGTGATCCTCCAGCAGGGCTATTTTAAAACGTTGGATTCAATATCGGAAACGGATTTAAAAATTTCCGAGGCGAATTTCATCAATTGCTATTTTAATTACCGAAAACTTTTCGATGAATCGAATTGATATTTCCGTAAAGAAACATCAAAAATATTCGAATTCGGAAATTAAAAAAGCAATTGCGGAATATCGCCTCGGTGGTATTTGTATCCGTTTCCGATATCGAATCCGAGCGTTTTAAAATAGCCCTGCTGGTATCTCAAAAGTTGCGTATTGATTACTCGCTCCATGACTTTTGAGAGAATGGAGGTGATGGCGATAGGCCTGTAATTCTTCGGGTCTAATCTGTCGCCCTTTTTGGGCACTGGGTGCTCGTGGGCAATCTTCCACGAAGACGGGACTTCCTTTTTGGTGTAGGGAAGTGCGAAAAGACGCGTCAATACTGGACACAATTCAGGAGCACACCGCTTCAGAACCACTGCCGGTATGCCGTCTGGCCCACTCGACTTATGGATGTCCAGAGAAAGCAATGAACATAAACATGTCTGTCAAAGTCAAAGTCAAAGTCAAAGCCATTTATTCAATTTAGGCCCCAGAAGGGCACTTATGAAGGTCAAATTTACTGAAGTTACCACCGGTTCGGAACTCGGCCTTCAACTGAGAAGAATCCGGCAAGAAACTCAGCAAGGTTACATTTTTGCATTACATTACTGTATGTCCTGAGTCTGGATGTAATTATGTATATTAAGTATGTATTTACGATCAAAAAAGTAGTACATGTATATATATCATTTATCTGGTTTCCATATTACAAGCTCTGCTTAGTTTGATATCAGATGACCGTGTGTGAGGAATATCCCAGGATATATAGGTATTTATATAATTTAAAAATTATTGACACTACAAACTTCAAAAAATCTGTACTTATTATCTTTCTATCGAAGATATCTAAGGCACAAAGCTTTCGATGGTGAGTGGTATATAATGCATGGCTTTTTTTTTTCAGACTTCAGCTCAGAGATAAGACTGCTACCCCGATATTAGGGATTTCGAGATGTAAATTACAGTATTATAATAATACTAGTTGCACCCGCGTACCGAGGGATATCCTACCCAACCCTATCCTGCCCTACCGTTAAGTTTTCTTAAATTTTTCCGTAAGAACCTTCTCCAGAGTATTAGAAAACTTAAAAATAAAAGATGGATGAAATCGGCAAAGTCGGTATGGCGTGACCAAGGGAAATAGGGATTAATTTATTTCAAATGAAATATGTCTTTATTTATAACAAATATGTACAAAATACAATCTACCTATATATAGAAAATTTCCTCAAGCCTGCCGCTGCTTCCGATTAACGGCAGGGTTCCCAGAAGGCTGGCAGCGTTTCCTCTTTGGATAGCCAAGCTGACGCGTTGGCGGAAAAAGCTCCCCGCCCGCTGGTCTCGGGAGGTCTCGATCAATTTTGATGACAAGGTGCGAGCAAAACGGCGAGCTTCGGACCCCCATGGTCTCGACCGCAAAATGCACAAAAATATAATTGGGTCCAATCGATGCGTATTTTTTGAATTATATACACTATCTAAAGCTTTGTTAAAGTCGGTAAAGAAATATTATATTCCTGAAGGAGATTAGTTAGGTAAGGCAATCAGATCACTTTATAGTAATAACGGCTAAAATACTAATATACATATATATATTTATAGCCGTAATTTTGTTAAAATGTGAAAGTTCACTTAGTTGTACCTGTTGATTCTCGCGAGAGACGCGTGACAATTGTATACAATTTTTTAACCGCGATAAAAAAATAAACTTTTAGATCTTAATAAAATATTCTGTACGCCTCTACTGTACTAGAAAAACTGTATTATTAATTTGTATTTTTTTATTATTGCCTATTATTTAAACATAAGAAAACTATTCGTAAACTTTCTAGGAAGTTTAAATACAATAACTATACGCCTATTTTTATTTAAAAAAAGCACTAAACATAGGAGCACGCCAATGATATTATAATAAAAAGAGGTAGATAATTAACGCACTCTAATTGTTGCAGACAAATTCAGACAATTGTCGCAATTTTGCTTAGCGGCTACATATAGCTATCTCTTCTGTACCATACGTTCCGTATTATCTATCGCATTCACCTAATTCAACAATAACTGAACGCCGCTTAGTTTGAGGGTAGCTTAACCACAGATTACCATAGCTTAACTCTATTATAATATCATTGGAGCATGCTATTGTTGCCGTTTTGACAGCCCATATCTATCTGAGCCAAACACTGACACGCATAGCGAAACGAAGAAAGACATCCTTACGTCAAAACGGACAAAATAGCGTGCCCTTAGTAGTAGTAATAGTTTAACATATATTTAATGTATGAATTACTGAAAATTGATATTTATTTTCTAGTCTTCTGGCCAATGACATAAATAGTTATATAAGAAAAAGTATAACAAAAATTATGTATATTCCTCGCTATGATTATGGTAAATAAAGTATATCTGTAATGTAAAGTATTATTTTATTCACACCCATTAATCCAAAAGATGTAGGCAGGGTAGGGTAGGTACAATACTACGTAGTAACTTTTTTTTTTTACTGTTTATAGGCCTGTGTTTGACCGCAATCTCACCATGGTAAGTGATAATGCGGCCGAAGGTGGTAAGCACACAAAGCCTAGAATGAACTGGCTCTCAAGTGCAGCTGTCGGAACACACCTGTGACTCAACTATAGTTTCAATGCTAATCAAAGCGTAGACGATCAGAAAATTTCACAACACGACACGTTACTCTCTCGACATAATGATAACAGTTTTGTCGATAAAAGTCTTCCATGGTAAACATTTATTTTAAAAAGTTTCAAATACATAGCTCTTAAAATTTAGATTTTATTGATATCTAAAAAACCCTGATTTCGTCACTGACTCACTCACTGATGGTCATCAAAATTCTTAGGCGTCGTCCAAAACGAGCAAACGATGCGATTTCGTCGCACGATCGTGCTGGTATGCTATTCTATTCTGTAAAAGGTAAATCCTCTCGAAAGTCATCTCGCAACTCACTTCGCAACCCGATTTGGCGGGTGAATTATGTTTCAGAATACCAAATCCTATTGAAAATCTTCAAAATACTCACCAGTCGTAGTTCATCTCAGTTCCGTCATCACTCGGTAGCGCTAGTGTCGAATTCAATGATTTTAAGAATAGGAAACTAATCTCATCGCGGATTCAGAAGTGATATTGCAAATGAACTTTACAGAATAGCACTACTGCTGTTCCTGTGCGCGCGAGATGACTTGCGAGCTCCAATTAGGACACTCTAAAGCGTTTTGTGCGACGAAATCGCATCGTTAGCTCGTACGATCATCGCCAATAGGCTACTTTCCTGAAAAAAACTAATTAGTCCGTCATTTACATTATCAAAAAATATTAGACACGTATTTTTTCTTTTGTCAATTAAACAAAAAAATACGAAGATATCGTGTGTTGAATTTCCACGTGACGTCACGATGTGGTACACTAGGAACAAGTGACGTCACGAGCCCCCACTCCCGAACTTAGTCGCGCTTTATCTTCGTCAATTGTTAATGATTTGGTAAAGCAAAAAATACGTGTCCAATATTTTGTGATAATCTAACTGACGGACTAATTAGAATTATTATATTTTTACCCAGGCAACATCCCTATTAGGACGACGCGTTAGGGCACTTCCTGAAGTTCTAAAAAGCTGAAATTTAGTATATAAGCAAGTATTAGTACACAAACAACAACAACAAATCTAAAAATTGGAAATTTTAACCCCCAACCCCATAAACTAGGGGATGGAAGTTTGTATGAGGCTTCCGTAAATCTTGATGCTAGAGGTCTGAAAATTGATATAGAGACTCCTTGTTATAAATAATGAAATACATATTTCAGGGTTTTTAATAAATCACTGTTTATATTAGAGGATGGAAGTTGGTCCATACCATTAAATTAATAATTAAAGGGTTATTCCCATAATTTAAGGGGTTTTCCCATAAAAACCCCTTAAATTAGGGGATAAAAGTGTATATGGGGCTTTCGTCAGGTTTCAGAATATTACTCATTTTTTATATTTATGAATAATATTACTATACTTCATCATCATCAGCCTATAATGTCCCACTGCTGAGCACAGGCCTCCTTTCACAAATGAAGGTGAAAGGGAATGGGCAATACTCCACCACGCGTGCCCACTGCGGATCGGTGGAGGTAGGCTAGTAGTCAACCTACTGTTGGAATTTTTCAAGCCGCCTAGGAGGCATCCAACTAGCTTAACGACTATCACAGTTAAGTGATAACCGGGACCAACGGCTTTACGTGCCTTCCGAAGCACGGAAACGCTCGATTTGAAATACCACTAGGCGGTCACCCATCCAGGTACCGACCACGACAGGCGTAGCTTAACTTTGCCGATCGATTAAGAACGGCTAATCATGCTACACCACGAGCGCTTCTAATTACTATACTTATTCGTTAAAAATAAAATGTCATAAGCAACTTACAAAAAGTAGTGTAATCTAAAAACATTTTCATGTAAAACGTTGCCAACACGAGACCATATGGCTGGTAATTCACTATAGTATATATAACTTAGGATTAGGAATGTCAGCTGACACTGTAATAATTATAAATAGGTATGTCTAAGAACACTAGGCCCATTAAACCTCTTCATTATACCTATAACTAATAGGAAAACTGCCCAGCTCTAACAACCACCAATTGTAATTTAATTATTTCATTATACAGGTCGTTGTTTTGGTCAGCGACGAGCGACTCAGGGTCGATCATACAATAGATACTGGTGCTAAAAAAATATAAAAAAAATACTTTATTTTTTTTTATTAATAAAAATAAAAAAAAATATTTTTTGAAAATCATGTAATAAGCTAAATTGTAGACATAATACTCAACGGGAGTGCGAGGGAGTAAAGGGGTGGGGCGATGGCGGCTTATGCCTAGCTCTAGTCAGTGCACGTGCCTAGTAATCATACTTTGCGGTAATTTTATTTCAAATTGAATAAGGTATTTCTCAACATATTTACAGTATTTAATGGAATTAAGTCCATTTTTGGGGAATATATATTTTGTACTACCGCTCCTGGGTCGCTTGTCGCCGACCAAAACAACACCCTGTATTATAACAAATTTTTCATTGAACACCATTAACTAATCAATGTTACCAATAATATTTAATAATGTTAACTACCCTTAGTATAGACACACATTGGTGCCGATTCTGTTGTAAATCGCACTAAACTAATTTTAGTCACATCTCATCTCTTTCTTACTAACATGATTGAAAAAGGATAGAACATATTTTAAGTTGTCAAATAAATCTTTGCCGTCTTATTTTGCGTGTATTTAGGCGTGACCGCGATAGATGGCGACTAAAATATTGAAAACAAGCATTGGACTAATTTGACAGGACTAAATTTCTTACATCCTTTTCTTATGTTCTTTGTTAGAAAGAGACATAGTGACATTAAAATCCAATCATAAGCAATGCTTGTTTTATTTATATTTTAGTCGCCATCTATCGTGGTTACGCTTAAAATATGTTCTATCCTTTTTCAGTAATGTTCGTAAGAAAGAGATGAGATGTGACCAAAATTTGTTTAGTGCGATTTACATCAGAACCGGCACCATTGTATCACTTAGCAGTGTTGTCAATAATATACTCCCCAGGTCAGGGGTGTACATGGCCAGTAGCCTGATTCTCGTAACAAAACGTCAACGACTTCTAAACGATTTTACAATTGAATTGCAATTGAAACTGCTTTTCGTATTCTCGTAACACATTATGCACGTTTGAAGAACGATCCTTTCGAAGTTCGAGTGACGTATCGTTGCAAGCGTATTCCGGTAATTAAATCGAACTCGATAATCGAAAAAGTAACATTTTAATTTAAGAGGATATATGCTACCCGGCCGCGCTCGAATTTAGGTATTTGCCAGCGCCAAGCCGAGTCAACGCGGGGCCAACATTGGTGCGGCTCCTCCGCCAACTTACTTACTGCGCGCGTTATTATTTGATACTTTTCAGTATGGCTTCATGTCGATCGATGTAGACAAAACAAGATGTAGATGTAAACAAGGTATCTGGTAGGTTGAATTAGGTTATAAGTAGTTATATAGTACAATGTACTGAATATTGTTTTTTTACACTAGTAAACAAAGTAGTTCAGGTACCTATATAATTTGTTATCCAATTAAACTTTTATTTGGTTTTATTTTGTTAAAATAATTCTATATTATTATTAATATAATTATAATAGCAACCCGCCCCGGCTCCCCACGGGTGCAATGTCGTGAGGTGCCGAGCGATTTGCGCGCCCGCCCGCGCGCCCCTCTCGACCCCCCCGGTCACGGTATCGCGAATTGAGAGATTTGAGAGACTCTTGGACCATATAACATGAATCTTTGCTCAACATTGAAAAAAAGTGTCCGCCATTTTGAACTATTTTATTACAGGTCCTATTGCTATCAAAATTGATATTTGAGAGACTCTTGTACCATATAACATGAATCTTTGCACAAAATTGAAAAAACAATCCGCCATTTTGAACTATTTTGTTACAGGTCCGATTGCTCCCAAAATTGATATTTGAGATACTCTTGAACCATATAACAAGAACCTTTGCTCAAATTTGAAAAAAGTGTCCGCCATTTTGAACTATTTTGTTACAGGTCCGATTGCTCCCAAAATTGATATTTGAGAGACTCTTGAACCATATAACAAGAACCTTTGCTCAAATTTGAAAAAAGTGTCCGCCATTTTGAACTATTTTGTTACTGGTCAGATTGCTATCAAAATTGATATTTGAGAGACTCTTGGACCATATAACATGAATCTTTGCTCAAAATTGAAAAAAAGTATCCGCCAATTTGAACTATTTTATTACAGGTCCAATTGCTATCAAAATTGATATTTGAGAGACTCTTGTACCATATAACATGAATCTTTGCACAAAATTGAAAAAAGTATCCGCCATTTTGACCTATTTTGTTACAGGTCCGATTGCTCTCAAAGTTGATATTTGAGAGACTCTTGTACCATATAACATGAATCTTTGCACAAAATTGAAAAAAGTGTCCGCCATTTTGAACAATTTTATAATACGTCCGATTGCTATCAAAATTGATATTTGAGAGACTCTTGTACCATATAACATGAATCTTTGCACAAAATTGAAAAAAGTATCCGCCATTTTGAACTATTTTTTTACAGGTCCGATTGCTCTCAAAATTGTTATTTGAGAGACTCTTGAACCATATAACAAGAATCTTTGCTCAAATTTGAAAAAAGTGTCCACCATTTTGAACTATTTTATTACAGGTCCGATTGCTATCAAAATTGATATTTGAGAGACTCTTGAACCATATAACATGAATTTCCATTTTGTACATGAAAAAATATCAATGTCTATAAAAGTAGAATTGTATGACTCAACCATACGGCGCAAAGGGCAGCGTAGTCCAGAATTCGTACGACAGGTATTTACTGCAAAGAGAGTTCCTGCACGAGCACTACGTTTGTTGATAGTTCGAAGCACTACGTAGCATAGTTTACTCGTGAGGTCTATTGCGTCCATATTGTTGTGGACAATGCCATGCAGAGTATTCGCTTGCAGATTCACGTCTAGCTTCTAAGGAGAGAAGTTTGAACTTATCTAATAGTTGTGAGTATGATAACTGTGACCAAGCATCTATAGTACATAGATCGCAAGAACTTGCGATCTTGCTTACAAGAATCTCTCAAATATCAATTTTGATAGCAATTGGACCTGTAACAAAATAGTTCAAAATGGCGGACACTTTTTTTCAATTTTGTGCAAAGATTCATGTTATATGGTACAAGAGTCTCTCAAATATCAATTTTGTGAGCAATCAGACCAGTTAAAATAATTCAAAACGGCGGACACTTTTTTGGATTTTGAAAAAAGATTCGTGTTTTGTAATCCCAAGGCCTGTCAAATCTCAATTTTGAGAGCAATCGGACCAGTAACTAAATAGTTCAAAATGGCGGACACTTTTTTCAATTTTTAGCGAAGAGTAATGTTATATGGTCCAAGATTCTCTCAAATATCAATTTTGAGAGCAATCGGACCAGTAACAAAATAGTTCAAAATGGCGGACACTTTTCTTAAAATTTGTGCAAAGATTCATGTTATATGGTACAAGAGTCTCTTAAATATCAATTTTGTGAGCAATCAGACCAGTTAAAATAATTCAAAACGGCGGACACTTTTTGGATTTTGAAAAAAGATTCGTGTTTTGTAATCCCAAGGCCTGTCAAATCTCAATTTTGAGAGCAATCGGACCAGTAACTGAATAGTTCAAAATGGCGGACACTTTTTTCAATTTTTAGCGAAGAGTAATGTTGTATGGTCCAAGATTCTCTCAAATATCAATTTTGAGAGCAATCGGACCAGTAACAAAATAGTTCAAAATGGCGGACACTTTTCTTAAAATTTGTGCAAAGATTCATGTTATATGGTTCAAGAGTCTCTCAAATATCAATTTTGAGAGCAATCGGACCTGTAACAAAATAGTTCAAAATGGCGGACACTTTTATCAATTTTGAGCAAAGATTCATGTTATATGGTTCAAGCGTCCCTCAAATATCAATTTTGAGAGTAATCGAACCAGTAACAAAATAGTTCAAAATGGCGGACACTTTTCTTAAAATTTGTGCAAAGATTCATGTTATATGGTACAAGAGTCTCTCAAATATCAATTTTGTGAGCAATCGGACCTGTAATAAATAGTTCAAAATGGCGGACACTTTTTTCAATTTTGTGCAAAGATTCATGTTATATGGTCCAAGAGTCTCTCAAATATCAATTTTGTGAGCAATCAGACCAGTTACAAAATAATTCAAAATGGCGGACACATTTTTGGATTTTTAAAAAAGATTCGTGTTTTGTAATCCCAAGGCCTGTCAAATCTCAATTTTGAGAGCAATCGGACCAGTAACTAAATAGTTCAAAATGGCGGACACTCTTTTTTCAATTTTGAGCAAAGATTCATGTTATATGGTCCAAGCGTCCCTCAAATATCAATTTTGAGGGCAATCGGACCAGTTACAAAATAATTCAAAATGGCGGACACATTTTTGGATTTTGAAAAAAGATTCGTGTTTTGTAATCCCAAGGCCTGTCAAATCTCAATTTTGAGAGCAATCGGACCAGTAACTAAATAGTTCAAAATGACGGACACTTTTTTTAATTTTGAGCAAAGATTCATGTTATATGGTCCAAGCGTCCCTCAAATATCAATTTTGAGAGTAATCGGACCAGTAACAAAATAGTTCAAAATGGCGGACACTTTTTTTCAATTTTGAGCAAAGATTCATGTTATATGGTCCAAGCGTCTCTCAAATATCAATTTTGAGAGCAATCAGACCAGTAACAAAATAGTTCAAAATGGCGGACACTCTTTTCAAATTTGTGCAACGATTCATGTTATATGGTCCAAGAGTCTCTCAAATATCAATTTTGAGAGCAATCAGACCAGTAACAAAATAGTTCAAAATGGCGGACACTCTTTTCAAATTTGTGCAAAGATTCATGTTATATGGTTCAAGAGTCTCTCAAATATCAATTTTGAGAGCAATCAGACCAGTAACAAAATAGTTCAAAATGGCGGACAATTTTTTTCAATTTTGAGCGAAGAGTAATGTTATATGGTCCAAGAGTCTCTCAAATATCAATTTTGAGAGCAATCAGACCAGTAACAAAATAGTTCAAAATGGCGGACAATTTTTTTTCAAATTTGAGCGAAGATTCATGTTATATGGTTCAAGAGTCTCTCAAATATCAATTTTGAGAGCAATCGGACCTGTAACAAAATAGTTCAAAATGGCGGACACTTTTTTCAATTTTGAGCAAAGATTCATGTTATATGGTTCAAGCGTCCCTCAAATATCAATTTTGAGAGTAATCGGACCAGTAACAAAATAGTTCAAAATGGCGGACATATTTTTTGGATTTTGAAAAAAGATTCGTGTTTTGTAATCCCAAGGCCTCTCAAATCTAAATTTTGAGAGCAATCGGACCAGTAACTAAATAGTTCAAAATGGCGGACACTTTTTTCAATTTTGAGCAAAGATTCATGTTATATGGTTCAAGCGTCCCTCAAATATCAATTTTGAGAGCAATCAGACCAGTAACAAAATAGTTCAAAATGGCGGACACTCTTTTCAAATTTGTGCAACGATTCATGTTATATGGTCCAAGAGTCTCTCAAATATCAATTTTGAGAGCAATCAGACCAGTAACAAAATAGTTCAAAATGGCGGACACTCTTTTCAAATTTGTGCAAAGATTCATGTTATATGGTTCAAGAGTCTCTCAAATATCAATTTTGAGAGCAATCAGACCAGTAACAAAGTAGTTCAAAATGGCGGACAATTTTTTTCAATTTTGAGCGAAGAGTAATGTTATATGGTCCAAGAGTCTCTCAAATATCAATTTTGAGAGCAATCAGACCAGTAACAAAATAGTTCAAAATGGCGGACAATTTTTTTTCAAATTTGAGCGAAGATTCATGTTATATGGTTCAAGAGTCTCTCAAATATCAATTTTGAGAGCAATCGGACCTGTAACAAAATAGTTCAAAATGGCGGACACTTTTTTCAATTTTGAGCAAAGATTCATGTTATATGGTTCAAGCGTCCCTCAAATATCAATTTTGAGAGTAATCGGACCAGTAACAAAATAGTTCAAAATGGCGGACATATTTTTTGGATTTTGAAAAAAGATTCGTGTTTTGTAATCCCAAGGCCTCTCAAATCTAAATTTTGAGAGCAATCGGACCAGTAACTAAATAGTTCAAAATGGCGGACACTTTTTTAAATTATGTGCTAAGATTCATGTTATATGGTCCAAGAGTCTCTCAAATATCAATTTTGAGAGCAATCAGACCAGTAACAAAATAGTTCAAAATGGCGGACACTCTTTTCAAATTTGTGCAACGATTCATGTTATATGGTCCAAGAGTCTCTCAAATATCAATTTTGAGAGCAATCAGACCAGTAACAAAATAGTTCAAAATGGCGGACACTCTTTTCAAATTTGTGCAAAGATTCATGTTATATGGTTCAAGAGTCTCTCAAATATCAATTTTGAGAGCAATCAGACCAGTAACAAAATAGTTCAAAATGGCGGACAATTTTTTTCAATTTTGAGCGAAGAGTAATGTTATATGGTCCAAGAGTCTCTCAAATATCAATTTTGAGAGCAATCAGACCAGTAACAAAATAGTTCAAAATGGCGGACATTTTTTCAATTTTGAGCAAAGATTCATGTTATATGGTTCAAGCGTCCCTCAAATATCAATTTTGAGAATAATCGGACCAGTAACAAAATAGTTCAAAATGGCGGACACTTTTCTTAAAATTTGTGCAAAGATTCATGTTATATGGTCCAAGAGTCTCTCAAATATCAATTTTGTGAGCAATCAGACCAGTTACAAAATAATTCAAAATGGCGGACACATTTTTGGATTTTGAAAAAAAAAACGTGTTTTGTAATCCCAAGGCCTGTCAAATCTCAATTTTGAGAGCAATCGGACCAGTAAGTAAATAGTTCAAAATGGCGGACACTTTTTTTCAATTTTGAGCAAAGATTCATGTTATATGGTCCAAGCGTCCCTCAAATATCAATTTTGAGAGCAATCGGACCAGTTACAAAATAATTCAAAATGGCGGACACTTTTTTGGATTTTGAAAAAAGATTCGTGTTTTGTAATCCCAAGGCCTGTCAAATCTCAATTTTGAGAGCAATCGGACCAGTAACTAAATAGTTCAAAATGGCGGACACTTTTTTTCAATTTTGAGCAAAGATTCATGTTATATGGTCCAAGCGTCCCTCAAATATCAATTCTGAGAGAAATCGGACCAGTAACAAAATAGTTCAAAATGGCGGACACTTTTTTTCAAATTTGAGCAAAGATTCATGTTATATGGTACAAGAGTCTCTCAATTATCAATTTTGATAGCAATCGGACCTTTAACAAAATAGTTCAAAATGGCGGACATTTTTTTTTCAATTTTGAGCTATGATTCATGTTATATGGTTCAAGAGTCTCTCAAATATCAATTTTGAGAGCAATCGGACCAGTAACTAAATAGTTCAAATTGGCGGACACATTTTTTGGATTTTGAAAAAAGATTCGTGTTTTTTAATCCCAAGGCCTCTCAAATCTCAATTTTGAGAGCAATCGGACCAGTAACTAAATAGTTCAAAATGGCGGACGCTTTTTTAAATTATGAGCTAAGATTCATGTTATATGTTCCAAGAGTCTCTCAAATATCAATTTTGAGAGCAATAACTAAATAGTTCAAAATGGCGGACTCTTTTTTAAATTATGAGCAAAGATGCATGTTTTGTGGTCCCAAGGTCTCACAAATATCTTTTTTTTTATACCATAAAGTCGGTAAACAAGCATACCGTCCGTCTGATGGTAAGCGGTTACCGTAGCCAAAATATCACTACGTATAATATTGCCCTTAGTGATATGATAGGTAATAATCACAGACTACGGAGGACATATTCTCGCTCACAAAAAACTGTGTCTATGGAGTCGGCCACCTCTCACGCACACCTTAGTTGGCTATTCCGCGGGAAATTAGACTCTGTCGCCGTTTACACAGAGTCGATTACTCGCGCTCAACTAATGTGTGGATGTGTGCGTGCCGGCTTGTACGTACAGCGTGGTGGCCGACTCGAGTGACACATTTTTTTGTTAGCGAGAATATATCCGACTTTTTTTTATATCTGTGGTAATAATGCATTCTAGTGGTGAAAGATCGGTACAGTAGTTTTTGAGTTTATTGAAATTACAAACAAACAAAACATACAAAAATACATCTTTTCTTTTATCGTATTATTATTAGAGTATATAAACGGAGGAAAATTCAAACATAAGGCCGCCCTTATAATCTGACAAATTTATCCATTACTTCTGATTGGCATTGATCGATCGTGCTTTTCTTGGGTCGATGATTTCCGGTAGAAGACATTTATTAACTATAACAAACAAAAATAATAATATTTGTCAGCTATAATTCAAAACAGTTACCATTTATCAATATAACTCAACTTACCCTAGTGGTATCAAAAGTGGTAAGAGCGCGCTATAATGCGGGCGATTGTACCAATACTCTCAATCGTAATAATATGTTGGCGAACTTAGCGCGCGGAAAACAGAGCGATACGTCCTCTCTCTGAGACGGCGGAGCCGGGTCTGCCGAGCCGTGGCCTCCGCAATCGATTTATATAGCAGTTTTAAAATATTCGGTATAAAATAATTATAATATTTTTACGGATTTTTTTAATTTACTAATTTTAAGCATGAACTGCTGCGTATTAATAAATAGTAACTATGAAGTTTGACAAACGATTTCCATATTAAAAACGGCGCTAAACATCGATAAAAATCTTAATTTTTACGCAGTTTTATTTTGTCATTTTCATAACAAAAATGTACTAAACGTTATGATGCTATCTTCAAGAAAAATAGAAGACAATATGTACTTTTCAACATGTATTTTTGTATTTTTTTGTTTCAAGTACTTTCAATACCTATTTGACTGCAAAGACAGCATGTTCCGTAAAATTCAAAAAAGGTCTCTCAAGGAACTGCTCTAAACTAAATAACAAATAGTCAATTTAATGTTATTTCTTCAAGAAAAGTAGAAAAATAAATGTCCTATTGGATTTACGACAACACAAATGAATAACTATCAATATAACTGAGTATTTTCACACCGAAAACCTGGAATATTGCGGCATTGTGCGTTATTACGTTATAAACGCTCTTAATTGATAAATCAATTAGGATTAATATGGCCATATTATTTTTTTGCCCACATGAGTAGTTAGGTAATTGCTTGCTTGTCGTGAGTGTCAATCCTATTGAGTTATCGTTCGATTGAAGTAGCACGGGAATACGAAATTAAAACTAATGTTTAGTTGGAAGTCATTTCTAAACTCTAGCGACTTTTGGATCGTTATATATTACGAGAAACGGGCTACTGGGAAAACTAAAAAAAACTCTACAAGTCCTAACTTCACAAATTCTACACCTCAGTCAAAATATGTGGCTTGGCCGTTTCGCTACTGTCACTTGGGCGTAAGGTGAAAAATTTATTCACTGTTCATTACTTTTCTGTTTTTTTTTCTTCAATGGCGTCACACGTCTTGTGTATTTTGCCAATTTCCAGTTATATTATAAGTTCTAGTCACAATAAATCAGCTAGTATAATATAATAGCTAATTTATAAATACTAGCTGTCTCCCGCGGTTTCACCCGCGTTCCCGGGATAAAAAGTATCCTATGTCCTTCTCCATACCCTAGGCTATCTGCATGCCAAATTTCATGATGATCCGTTGAGTAGTTGAGGCGTGAAGGCGTAACAAACAAACAAATAAACAAACTCACTTAGGAGAATAGTTAGGATTACATTGCTTTATTCCCAAAACCAACATTTACTAAGCGTCATTGGTAAATCCTAGCTTGTATCAAACTCTAATGGTAAAACCCAGAAAAATCGTCACATTTCATATCAAACCTAACATTTATCAGTTTATATTGGTAAATACTAAATGTACTCGTAAAACCTAGGATCTACCGGTATACGGGGTTTTACTGTAACATATAATATATTCTATAGCTAAACACATAATATTGGAGACGTCATGTAGGGCACTAGTTGAATTAGAGATAAGGCGTCTGTCTTACCCGTATCTACCGTATAGTCTATCATGAGTCTATGCTAGTCTGTATATACAGACTAATTCCGACAGATTTTCCGCACGCGGATAAGGGGATTTTGTGTGGGTTTCTGCAGCAACATAAACATCACAAAGTCTAGGCTCTTGTCTACGGGATGAACATCCGAGAGTTTGGCTCTGGGATGTTATGGATATGATATTTCGGATTTGAATATACACCTTGACTTTTTATTCGTCTTAGAAACGCAGGCCACATAATGTACCCAATGAATAGGTACAAATTATTAAAAAAAAATTTTTTTGAACATTTGTATCATAAAAAAAATGTCAAATATTATTCATTATGACGCATGACGTAGTTTTAAACACCCTGTTACGAGCGCAGTCTACTCGACTCGTGCTCTGGGTTGGTATTTTCAACCATTTTATAAGTAAAATTTTATTGTCATAATTATACTAAATTTTAATTCATTTTTTTAATATACAAATGATCAATAAAGTTTTTTTTCTTAATGATTAGTACCTTTTTTTATTTTTATTTTTTTTTGCTTTTTCGGTCCATTCCTTACTCATCAAACAAAATCCAAGTTCTTTGCATCAAACCATCATCATCAACCGTGTTATCCTGATGAATTTCAAAAAAAGAACATTTTTATGCAGGCGCGTTTCACTATCACAGCGCCGTAATAAAAAAAAACTTAGAGGTTATTCGAATGATCACGTCGTATCCCGCCATTTTGGATCGATATTAAAATTGCAGATTTTATTACTTTGTTGTTTACAAAAATGACCATGGGTGTAGATAAAGTCTTGTATGCAACTGTACATAATTAGTTATTAAAACCCTCATGTGATACTATTATCCCACTATCCACCATAAGGGGTATTAAACCCACATTCGTGTTTTAATACCCCTTATTATACAACAGTTGCATAAATAACTATTAAGGTGGCCCTCTGTGGCCGGCGCAACTTCAACGCAAGCATAGTCTAAAAGCTTGTTGTTTCATCCAACGTAATGTTTGACTGCGAAAAAAGAGAGACAGCATCAGAGCCGTCGGTTATCAGTCGGTAAATTCCGCTGATCACTCGCGGCCGCATCGCTAGGTCATCATTCATGATTTCGCATTCATAAAACTTGTTCCAAGTTCCTTGTTCCTTGTTCTTGTGAAAAAATCTTACAAGTTTGTGAAAAAATAGTTAGTTATTTAGAATCTCCAATACATTTGCAAGCCTGGTATCTAAATGTTTTCTCTAATTTTACAATTTATAGGTACATTAGATATGGCCAAAGTTCAGGCAAAAACGCTGTTTTTCGGAGGCTTTGACTGAATTTGTATCACACTTTTTTTAAATTTCGCCTAGATACACGGCTAGATATAGTGCACAAGATACTAATTTGTTCAAAACATCTAACGAAAAATGTTTAACAACGCCACAATAAGTACAGAGATTTTGTATGAAAAGTATGACGAATTGAGTCCTCTTAATACATATCCATAGTGATGTTCAGAGGATCATATTTCACGGTGCCCTAAAGCTTATGATTGCTGACTACTGTTACTATGTATTGCCTTGTGTTTGTGGGATATCTATCTCTTCCCACGAATACAAATTATAGTCACTATGTATGATCACACGTTTAATTCAGTGATTATGTCACCGTATTTTTTGAAAACCGTTAGTTTATAATCTACCTAGCGAGATTGTAAACTCACCGATAAATTGTGAACTGTACCATACTGCTTACAATATTACGTATTCATTTCCGATAGTTTATAATCTATCCGCAACAAAATTTCCGGTTCCGGTAGCGTAAAAGTAAACACGTACGTTAAACATCTCTACGAATAATTAATAAATAACAGTGCTAAATAGTGTTTCTTAAGTGTGTTTTGTCAAAAACCTATTGAAGTTACCTGCAAGAATCTGTAAAAGATATAATCACAGTGCAAGAACTAAGTTTGCGTGGAAAATTCACAATAGACAATTTGGACTTCATAACCCAAAAGTGCAACTCGTCCACCATATTTATTATCACGACGATAGTACCAACATTACCACAGTGATATTGACATTTGCAGTGTTACCAGTAATAATATTCAAAAAGTACGCAAATTAGAGTTGCCATAACAAAACTTTAATTTATCCTACAATAAAAGTATTGCCATAGTAATTTCCCAAAATGGACGCAAATATGGAACTTTTGCTTTTAAAACTGGAAGAAAAACTAAACCAACAAACATTAGTTATAACCACAACAGTAACGAAAAATGTGATGGAAGCTTTAGACCAGAAGATGAATACTATAATCGAAGAAAACAATAACCTTAAAATTAAAATAACGAAATTGGAACAAAAACTTAATTTTATAGAAAAAGATAAACGAAAGAACAATTTGGTATTCTTTGGTATTGAAGAAAAAGGAAAAAGAGAAGGCGAACTTGTAGACTACATAAAAGAAATCTTAGTAGAATCAGGAACACATCTAGACTGTCAAGAGATTAGCAATATTTACAGGATTGGGGTGCCATCTAATAAAAACCGCCCTGTTATAGTCTCCTTTACGACCATTTGGAAAAAGCATCTTATATTGAAAAACAAGTCAAACCTCCCTACAGGTATCTACGTTAAAGAAGACTACCCCAAAGAGATACTAGAAGTGCGTAAACAACTACAGTCGAAAGTTGAAGAAGAAAGAAAAAAGGGCAATATAGCATTTTTAAAACACGACAAATTAATTGTAAAGAAACCAAATGAAGATGCTAGTCGTGAAAAAAGGAAAAGAGAAAAGACGAGCTCACCGAACTCTCCATCACAGAAGAAAATTAACTCTTCTAATAAACTACCTACGACTGCTCCAAAAGACATAATTAAACCCAACATACTGAACTATGTTGCTCGAGGAAAACCAACTTCAGTACCAACAATCTCAAAAAACATGTAGCCGCCATCGACAACCGGAACCTCAACTTAACAAACCCCACAACATTAACCAAACCAACACTTGAAAACTGCACCCCAAGCCGGCTAGTCACCGTGGGGGAAGATGACTACTACCCTCCAATTAGTCGATCTCCATCGAAAAAACCCTATAAAACATTCCACAGAACTGAGAACATCATATATATTGCAACTTATAACACGCTTTCCTTAAGGACCAATGAAAGTTTGACAGAACTAATATCAGCATTAGAAAATGTTAACTGGTCAATAGTAGGAATGAGTGAAGTTAGACGTCTGGGAGAAGGTATAGAGGATCATGGTGAATTTATTCTCTACTATAAAGGAGACACACCAGGCCAATATGGTATAGGTTTTTTGATTAAAAAAGAACTAAGAGACTATATCAACGAATTCATCGGCATATCGGAACGCATTGCAATTCTAAATCTAAAACTACCACCCAATGACGAAATATGGTCAATCGTTCAGGTTTACTCTGCAACGGAACAATCCAATAATACAGAAATAGACTCCTTCTACTGTACTCTAACAGAAGCAATAAAAGAACATACACACTGTAACTTGATAGTAATGGGAGATTTTAATGCGAGAACAGGAAGTAGAAGAGATGGAGAAGAGTTAGTATTAGGCCCTTATTGTTCAGGAAAGAGAACAAGAAATGGCGAAAAGCTTATTCAGTTGGCGTATGAAAACAACTTGAGCGTACTTAACAGCCAATACAAAAACAGAGAAAGTAATAGGTGGACATGGGTATCCCCAGATGGCCGCTATAAAAACGAGATTGATTATATTTTAACCAACAGAAGTAAAACTTTCCAAGATTGTAGAGTTATAAATACCCTAAACTTTAATACTAACCACAGAATGGTCAGAGCCAAACTAAAGCTAGCTATATCTGGAAAAAGCAGACCTTTCAAAATAAAACCTAAAACCATACTAACATCGGCGAATGCTGAAGAAGTAAAAGACAAGTTGCAAGGCTTCATAGAAAGCATAAAAGAATTAAATACACAAGAAAAATATAACAAATTGCAAGAACTATTTAACATAAAAACAAATTTCAAAACGAAGGATACACAAAATAAAATAATATGGCTATCCGACAAAACAAAGGAACTGCTGAAAGCCAGAGCTGACCTTATAGCTACGGCGGTAAAGACAAAAAGCATAAGAAGAGATATAGCTGATATTAGTAAAAAGATTAAAATAAACATGAGAAAAGACAGACAGAGGTACCGGATAGAGATACTGGAAAAGTGTATCCAGAAGACTGGAGGCATTAAAAAAGCAACCAAACAATTGACAGAAAAAAAATAGATTGGGTACCTAATTTAAAGGATAAAACTAGCAAATGTGAAACCAGAAGATCAGGAATTATATCAATAGCTACTAACTTCTTCCAAGACCTGTACTCAAATCAAAACCCAACGCACACAACAGATTTGACAAGGGTGGAAGAAGTACCAGAAATAATGCTTGCAGAAGTAGATAAAGCTATAAAAACACAAAAGAAAGATAAAGCTCCGGGTTCTGACGGTATCAGCAATGAATTCCTTATTGAAAACAGAAATCATTTGGGACGTATACTTACACACATATTCAATGATGTTTTGAAAAGCGAGATAATACCTAAACAGTGGACAACATCAACAATAATACTTTTACATAAGAAAGGGGATAAAAACAACATAAATAATTATAGACCAATTAGTTTGATGTCGAATATCTATAAAGTCTTTGCTAAGGTGATCTTAAACCGAATAACCAAGACACTGGATGAGAACCAACCTAGGGAGCAAGCAGGGTTTAGAAGCGGCTATTCGACCATAGACCACATCCATGTTGTCAAACAGATTTTTGAAAAGAGTAAAGAATTTAACATTACCTTCTACTGCTGCTTTGTAGATTACTGCAAGGCTTTTGACTCGCTCGAACACGAGATGATTTGGCAAGCACTTCAGAACCAGGGGATTGAAAATAAATACATAAGAATACTAAAGAACGTCTACAAAAATAGTAAAGCTAAAATTAAATTAGAGAAAGAAGGTAATGAAATAAACATAGAAAGAGGCGTACGTCAGGGAGACCCTGTGTCACCTAAGCTGTTTACAGCTGTTCTGGAGGAGGTCTTCCGTAAGCTGGATTGGGAAGAATGTGGAATGTCAATCAACGGTCAATACTTGTCGCACCTCAGGTTTGCAGATGACTTGATAATCTTTTCACAATCTAGTGACGGTCTTCAGGCAATGCTCAATGACTTGGATAGAGAAAGTCGTAAGGTAGGGTTGATTATGAACACACAGAAAACTAAAGTCATGACAAATGGACAACACGTATCAATCTGCATCAACAATAATCCTATAGATTTTGTGGATGAATATATCTATTTAGGCCAAGTAATCTCACCAATAGACTTAACTACAAAAGAAATTGAAAGACGCATAGGAAACGCTTGGAAAAGATACTGGAGTCTAAAGGAAATTATGAAAAATAACGAAATGTGTATGGCCATCAAACGAAAACTCTTCGATACCTGTATCTTACCTGTTCTTACGTATGGCTGCCAAACCTGGGCGTTAACTAAATCACATACCAAAAAATTAGAAACCTGTCAAATCGCCATGGAGAGGAGCATGATGGGGAAAAGACTGTCTGATAGAATAAGAACCACAATTGTGAAGAAACATACAAAAACAAAAGATGTTACAGTCTCGGTCAGAAAGCTTAAGTGGAAATGGACAGGACATACAATACGGGGTAAAGAAAAATGGAGTGAAACTATTATGTACTGGTACACAAAGGATAGGAAGAGAAATCGCGGCAGACCTATCAGGCGTTGGGCCGATGATATAAAAGCAGTCGCTGGTGGCATGTGGGCCAGAACAGCCAGGAACAGAATGTTGTGGAGACAATTGGAGGAGGCCTTTGTCAATGGAAGACAAACAGACAGGGTTGTCGAGGCAAATTAAAAACTTAAATTACAAAAAATTTAGATATTTATTAGAAAACTTATTCAAATTTAATTATATAAAATCAACAAATTTAATTTAATCATGTATTATCTTGTCTGAAAATAAAGGCTATTATTATTATATTATTATGATTACTAGGCACGTGCACTGACTAGAGCTAGGCATAAGCCGCCATCGCCCCACCCCTTTACTCCCTCGCACTCCCGTTGAGTATTATGTCTACAATTTAGCTTATTACATGATTTTCAAAAAAAAAATTTTTTTATTTTTATTAATAAAAAAAATAAAGTATTTTTTTATATTTTTTTTAGCACCAGTATCTATTGTATGATCGACCCTGAGTCGCTCGTTGCTGACCAAAACAACGACCTGTATATTATAGCTGCGTGTGCGGTCACTCAAAGATTAGTATTGAAAATATATCGTAATATGCCTTGCTATGATTTATACTAATATATATTATAGCTACGTCTGTGATAGGCTTTATTGATGCGCCAGAACACCTTGTTAGGTTTAATTTTTAGTCCATAATGTCCTCTAGATGGCGTCATGTCAATTTGATGGGGCTTCTTTGAATAAAATTTGCTTACTTCAATTATTATCATCGATCAAAGCTCAAACAAAGTTGAAACAATTGAATTTCCGCAGGAGGTTTTAGTGTTGCATGTGTCTATTGGCTACGTTAACCGCTTACCATCAGGCGGGCTGTAGTGCTGGATTGTTTTTGCTACCTAAACTAGCCATGATGTGCCATTATGGCCAATAGGTAAGTATTATAAAAAAATACATCTGATAACTCCATAGCCTGATCCGCGCATATTGAGGATTTCTAAAACGAAGACTAGTTTATTCATTCAAATATGCCCTTATGAATAGTCTGACCCTAATACCAGTTCGGAAGGCGGCATTTGCTGAGAAGAGCCGGCAGTAAACTCAGCAATTACTCTTTTCAAAACATGCTTAGATTCATTACATAACATTTACATTCTGATCTCACTGACTACAATTTGCGTGTCACGGAAAAATCTGCAAAATAGGTTCAATCAATAATGTAACAAGTTATTTGTTAAAAATTTCATTTTTAATACAAGCTTTTTTTGAATGACTGTACTTTTTGTTGATTGTACTTGCGACAAAGTACTTATCTTTGTACTTATATTTTTTTAAATCAATAAATTAGGTGTTGAAGCCTGGCTCGTTTATTGTCTCTGATCTGAAATCTTTGATGATTGTCACTTTTGAGGAGCAGTAATTAATCGATAAAATATCTTGCTCAAATTTTTATTTGTTGTGTGGATTCTTATTGAAGCATAAATAAATGTCTAGGAACTTGATTTTGATGTTATTTTGACAGTCAATGATTTCCCCTACCTGGAAACTTAGGTGGAAATAGGTGGCCACAACTGGATCAATAGTGACTTTACACCTTGCATCTTCAAAAAGTTATAATAAAAAAAAATGTCTCTCGATACAGTCTTCAACGAAATCTAAAAGATAAATAAATAAACTGCTTTATTAATACAACTAATCAACACGATACTAATTTTTGAATTAAAGGCGAATTTTTTTACATAAAAAAATCCTTAAAGTGGCCACAACCGGGGCTCTTGCCCTATATATATTATAATCACGCCGGGCACAGCATTCACCCTGTGGCCGTTGATTTGCGCTGATCTCGCGGGAATCGAGGGAAATATTGAGGACTATAGTTCTACCACTTACCCACGATGCGGAGATGTTTGCACTGCACTTACACCGTTGGTAATTTGTAGTGTAATGATGTGAAATTGTGTTACTGTATGTTTGTCTGTGTGTAGGTGGTGTTTGGAGATTTGTAATGAATTTCAATAAAATTATATTAAAGGCGCAGGATAATTTTGTAGCGGGTCAGGCTCAAGAACGAAGCGAAAGAGGGAGAAAAAAACAAAAGAAAATCATCATAAAGCAAAAGTTTGAATTTTCTTCAATGGCGTCACACGGCTTGTGTATTTTGCCAATTTCCAGTAATATTATAAGTTCTAGTCACAATTAATCACTTTCACATAGTCCTCAGTCAGTCACCGTCCATTAAAGTCATGTTTTGGTATAATGGTGGTTATTGTACTAAAACTTCACGGACTTCTTGAGACAACTTGAAAAGTCACGATACACATAATTAATTTCATTTCACTTCACTGGTGCACATGGATTGATCTTTATTGGATAAAATATCACCGATAATACGCAATAAAACTCAAATACACTAATTAATGAAAATAAAAATGACCACGTAACGTCACTCTACCAAGTTCCCGCAAAAAAGTCCAAAAAGTTTGAATTATAAATTCGTTCTAATTAAAAATAAAATTAAACAGCCAGCGCCATCTATTAAAACTGCTTTAATGGCGCGACTAATACATAAATACCATAGATAAATACACATAATGGCCCTGATTCTGTTGTTCACAACTAAACTAATTTTAATCTCACTATGTCTCTTTCTAACAAAGAACATAAGAAAAGTATGTAAGACATTTAGTCCTGTCAAAATTAGTTCAATGCTTGTTTCAATATAAATTTAGTCGCCATCTATCGCGGTTACGCCTAAATACACGCAAAATAAGACGGCAAAGATTAATTTGACAACTTAAAATATGTTCTATCCTTTTTCAATAATATTCGTAAGAAAGAGATGAGATGTGACTAAAATTAGTTAAGTGCGATTTACAACAGAATCGGCACCAATGTCACAGATACAACATATTAACTTTTTACAACGCATAATTGGAAAAAATAGCAACATTTAACATACAAAAAACGGAAATTATAACAACATGAAACACACTTATCGATTAGGGACTATGTAGTAGGGAATATATTTATATCTTGAAGCTGCAGACTTAGCACAAAGTACCTTATATTTAAAAAAAGCATGAACTGATGTTAACTTGCGGATCGGAGGTGGTAAATTGTTCCTATCCTATCGGAAGGCAGCAGATTCATGTATTGTGTTTAGGTAGATAGACAGACAGACAGACGCGGCGGGGGACTTTTTTATTATATGTAAGGATAGCATGGATTATTAAAACTCACGGCACAGCTAGCGACAAAAATGAAATAACACAAAGCAAAATATTTGAATTTATTAATTTGACCAAACGAAGCATGAAAACCAATGAATTAATAAAAGTGATTTTCATAAATTACATCGCTTTCCATCAATCTTATCATAATTATATTGGATTTGCATTATTATGAGATAAACAAATACTAAAATAAGCCAGAAGCGGCTGTCTTTTCACTGTCTTTAACTGTTACCTTAATTTTAATTACCGAGTAATTATCGAGGCGTGGACTACAGCTCACAGAGACTAGTTAAAACTATAATGAACAAAATAACATCACGACAAGTACTATCCCGCGATTAACCAAGTTTGACGCCTGGTGAAGAGGTGATTGCTTCAGACGGTACAACTTGACGTCGTAGCGTGTGCATCGATCATACTACTATCTGGAATTAAAAAATACACAGACTATTTAAAATAAATAAAAAAAAAACCTACATATTGACAAAATAAAAAATAAAAAAGTTAAAATAGATGTTCGTACGGTGGTACCTTGTGGTGGTAATCTGTTGCCAAGTAAATACATATATTTTGGCAGCTGGACCACTAATTTTTCTCAGTACTAAATAAGTGAAAGTGATATTTGATGACCTGATTCTTCAAGTGTCCCTTCCAACCTTCAATTGTCCAGTCCTCATTACACAATTCGCTAACTTTTATAACAGAGAAAAAAATACCTACCCAAGATACCTTTAAAACATATATAAGAGCTCCGGTTTTGGCCAGTACCTACCCCGGTTTTGGCCACTTGCATTGCATTGAAACCTGAGTCGTTTATTGTCTATAGTAAATAAAATCTTTGATGATTATCGCTTTTGACGAGCAATTGTAGTGGCGCCGTAAGTGTATAGCAATTTTTTGTGACACTGTAAAAGCATTTGCAACCTTTGGTAATTAATCGATTATATATCTTGCTCTAATTTTTATTTGTTGCATTGATTCTAATTGAAGTATACTGAATGAATGTCCAGAAACTTGATTTTGATGTTATTTTGACAGTCAATGAATTCCCCTAGCTCGAAACTCAGGTAGCCAATGGGTGGTCATAACTGGATTAGTAATGATTTTACACCTTTCATATTAAAAAAATATTATTAAAAAAAGCATGTGTCTCTCAATAGACACTTCTACAAAACCTGAAAGCTAAATAAATGATCTACTTTATTAAGTAACTAATCAATACGATATCCATTTTTGAATTAGAGGCGAATTTTTATACATAAAAATTTTCGTCTCGTTGGCCTGGCTTTATTTGTTTATTACTCATATATTATATTATACAGGTCGTTGTTTTGGTCAGCGACGAGCGATAATACAAATGATACTGGTGCTAAAAAAAATATAAAAAAATACTTTTTTTATTTTAATAATAAAAATAAAATAAAAAATTTGAAAATCATGTAATAAGCTAAAGTGCAGACATAATACTCAACGGGAGGACGTGGGAGTAAAGGGGTGGGGCGATGGCGGCTTGCGCCTAGCTCTAGTCTGTGCACGTGCCCAGTAACCATACTTTGCAGTAATTTTATTGGGGTTGTCTCCACCGATCCTAGGATCAGATTGAATTTGCCACGGATCACGGCGAGTTGTATCCACTGATACCTTGATCCGTTTCCAGCAAAAAATTAAATAATATTTTTACCCACCGATCACGGTATCCGTGGCTACAAGAAATAAATTATATTATTTTTCGAAACTGATCACGGCATACACAGAAGAAATGAAGTATGTATATTATTTTTCGAAACTGATTTACTTTATATCTAATTTCTCAAACGAATAGAAGTTATAACTGAAAATCAAATATGAATGTAGATGAAAAAGTCATAAATTAAATTAATCAACTTGTAATACGGTACCTCAGCATCCAAAATTTCAAAGCAAGTTGCTTATTATTATTATTATATAAAATTCAAAGTCCTGACTGACTGACTGATATATCAACGCACAGCCTAAACCGGTGGTCCTGGAAATATGAAATTTGGAGGGTGGTGAAGAGTGGGTATCCACTATGAAAGGGTTTTTCTAAATTCCATTCCTCAGAGGGTAAAATAGGGGAAGTTAGGGGGTTAAAAAGCGGGTTTAAGTTGTGTATGGACAATTCTTCATTTCCAAAGTAAACATCACTAAATTTATTATTATATAGTGTAGGCATCCAGTAAGGAAGGATTTTCGATATTCCATCCCTACGGGGATGCAAGTTTGTATGAAAGTCCATCAATTTCGGAAGTTAGGACCTTCAAATTTAGTGTTTAGGCTGACGATTGAAAATTGATTTATATGTGCCTCAGCGTTTTTGATAATTCCGACCCCAAAGGGGTGAAAAGGGGGATGAAGTTGTGTATGGAAGTACCTACACTAAATTACTATTATTACACTATTTAAGTTTAGGGTTGGAAACTGACGCAACGTATCGGCAACGAATTTGAAAAATTCTAACAACACCGATACATTGCGTCAGGCACCCCTTAAGGGGTGAAAAGGGGATTAAATTTTGTGGGAAATAGCCATGAAAAAACCTCTATATTCTAACAGTGATACATATGTAGGAAAACGAAATGCTCTACACGGACGAAGTCGCGCGCTAAAGCTAGTATAATATATAATAGTAAAGTTTACAATGACTTTTTCATCTACATTCATGTTTGATTTTCAGTTATAACTTCTATTCGTTTGAGAAATTAGATATAAAGTAAATCAGTTTCGAAAAATAATATACATACTTCATTTCTTCTGTGTATGCCGTGATCAGTTTCGAAAAATAATATAATTTATTTCTTGTAGCCACGGATACCGTGATCGGTGGGTAAAAATATTATTTAATTTTTTGCTGGAAACGGATCAAGGTATCAGTGGATACAACTCGCCGTGATCCGTGGCAAATTCAATCTGATCCTAGGATCGGTGGAGACAACCCCATTTTATTTCAAATTGAATAAGGTATTTCTCAACATATTTACAGTATTTAACGGAATTAAGTCCATTTTTGGGGAATATATATTTTGTACTACCGCTCCTGGGTCGCTTGTCGCCGACCAAAACAACATCCTGTATTTATTATTTATATTGATGACATTATCATAACCATTGTATTATTACACAATGATCATAACAATATAATTATTTTATTTTCAATTTTATGAATGACAGATCCAGGGATCTGGCATTCATAAAATCTCGTCGTGAATCATCGTTCGTACAGAAAATAAAGTATGGAAAGCTTGTACAGTAGCAAACACCATTTACACGTTGCGCTTGTATATTGTATAGTATATATGAATAAGCGCACGGCGGCGGCCCAGATTACCATATATAATATATAAATACCATATAATACAATCCTCTGTGGCGGCGGCGTGACATCGCACTGCATTTGCATCATGAACAGTCTGTCCGTCTCTCTCACGTGCGGTCAAGCTTATAAGTCTCGAGACAGTAACTATTTAGTAATCTGTGCCCTTGGTAATTTTAATCGACAAAATATCTTGCTCATGTTCCTATTTTATGCATTTTTTATACTACCATTGATTCTAATTGAACTAAATGAATGTCTAGAAACATGATCCCACCAAAAACATTTTTATGTAAAATGTTGCCGCCAAGACATATAGCTCGTACTGTAAAAAAGTTATCAGACCTCATGTAGAGCCAAGCTTATAACTCTACATGCATTTACTCTACAAGCCCTAACTTCACAAACTCTACACACCGTAGTCAAAATATGTGGCTTGGCCGTTTCGCTACATTCATTACTTTTTTGTTATTCAATAGTTCTTGTAGTATTGAAACGGCCAAGCCACATATTTTGACTACGGTGTGTAGAGTTTGTCAAGTTAGGGCTTGTAGAGTAAATGCATGTAGAGTTATAAGCTTGGCTCTACATGAGGTCTGATAACTTTTTTACAGTACGAGCTATATGTCTTGGCGGCAACATTTTACATAAAAATGTTTTTGGTGGGATTTCACTTCTTTTTGTAAGTTGCTTATGTTTTTTTTTTTGGAATTTCCAAGTTTTATATTTTTTTTGTTATTTGTGTACTAATACAAGCTTACATACCAAATTTCAGCTTTCTAGGACTTCAGGAAGTACCCTATGAGTTTTGATGATCATCAGTGAGTCAGTGACGAAATCGGGGTTTTTTAGATATCAATAAAATCTAAAGTATAAGAGCTATGTTATTGAAACTTAATATGTTTAATAAGTTCGCTATTCACATCATGTTCCGAGAATTTTGTTTATCTGGTATAATCCAAACACAAGTTATGAGGCTTCAAAAAAACGACGAAGCGCTTCGAGAAAAGGTAGGTAGTGCCCTTTCGCTTCGCTTGGCTGTCTTGGCGGGGGGCACTCCCGTGCCCCCAGATTTTGATGTTATTTTGACAATGAATTTCCCTAGATGGAAACTTAGGTAGCCAATGGGTGGCCATAACTGGATTAGTAATGATTTTACACCTTTCATATTTAAATTAATATTTAAAAAAAAAAACTGTTTCTCAATACACACTTCTACAAAACCTGAAAGCTAAATAACTCACTTACTTTATCAATGTCGCATACAATCAACACGATATCCATTTTTGAATTGAGGGTGATTTTTGTATATAAAAAATTCCTTAAGGTGGCCAAAGTATTCACAAAATAATCATCATCATCATCTTTTAAAGCGATCCAACATTAGCATGAGTTGTTTTTCTGAAAAATGACAGATTTTCAGTAGCCTCTCTCCAAAGTGGCTAAGATGATGAAAGTGCGAGAAATTTGGATAATAAAATGAATCTGACCTATCTGGGCGTTATTCTTTTATATTTCCTTAAACCTATTTAACGGGCCGTTCAGTCTCGACACTTACAATTCGTGAATAGACATCGGCGGAATAGTACCTAAGCATGGCGTTAACAGTGAATTTTCTTATCTTTGCGGTGGCGGCATTTGTGTACGTAAACATTTATTCGATTATGTACAATTAATTTGAAAGAAAATCGTATATTCTCCTTTATAGTGATTTTTAACCGACTTCAAAAGTAGGAGGTTCTCAATTCGAATGTTTTTTTTTATGTTTGTTACCTCATAACTCCGTCATTTATTAACCGATTTGGAAAATTATTTTTTTATTTCAAAGGGTACACTTCCCGTACACTTCCCGGTATAAAAATAACTGTATTGAGAACCTCCTCCTTTTTTGAAGTCGGTAAAAAAATATGCATCTATTGGACCCAATTATATTTTTGTGCCTTTTGCGGTCGAGACCATGGGACCGTGGGGGTACGAAGCTCGCCGTTTTGCTCGCACCTTGTCATCAAAATTGATCGAGACCTCCGGAGACCAGCGGGCGGGGAGCTTTTTACGCCAACGCGTCAGCTTGGCTATCCAAAGAGGAAACGCTGCCAGCCTTCTGGGAACCCTGCCATTAATCGGAAGCAGCGGCAGGCTCGAGGAAATTTTCTATATATAGATTGTATTTTGTACATATTTGTTGTAAATAAAATAATTGTATATCCCTGTTTAAAAAATACAAGTAATGTTTTTTTCTTGACAAGTGTGTTGAAAACCGTATGACACGCGTGTGCATTGATCATTACACTCTCGGCTCCCTAATCGCGTTCGCCTACGACTACCGCCTCGTCTGTAATTACCAACTTTGCACACATGTATCTCAATGTACTATTTGACGGGTTGGCGCAGTTGGGTAAGGTTCACCTTACGCGCCATAGGTCGTGGGTTCGATTCCCACACAGGACATGCATTTATGTCCATGAACATGTCTGTATGTCCTGAGTCTGGGTGTAATTATGTATATTAAGTATGTATTTACAAACAAAAAGTAGTATATGTATTATATCAGTTATCTGGTTTCCATAGTACAAGCTCTGCTTAGTTTGGGATCAGATGACCGTGTGTGAGGAATCTATCAGGATATTTATTATTATTTATTTATTTATGTAATTATTCACAGTGTCTTCAACTATGCTGAATCTCACATATTGTGGGGATCAGATGTGAACTGGTCGAAACACTATAGCGGTATGTACAACAGACTAAACGGGAACGAAAGGGATCCAGATGAAGATGCACTGGTTCTTTTACCAAGGTATGTGTTTATTCAAGGAATTTTATACATTCGTATTTTTATTTGATGGGCCAGTTGGTTCATAGCAGGTTTAACGATATACTTTTCATACAAAAACTCTGTACTTATTATGGCGTTGTTAAGAGGAAAGGATGGCTGCAAGAAATTTAAAAAATAGGTTTTTAACATATCTATTGCTGTCGCGCTGTGCCCGAGCTATCCCACCCGAGGGCGATAACAACTACAGCTTGGACCGATTATACCTATTTAAATTAGATGAAATCGCTATCTCGTAATCCCCGGTTTCCTCCTCCAAAACTGGATCGATTTAAAAAAAATTCAAGAACCGTAATAAGAAGGGCTTTGGCTATGTCTGTCGGTTTTCCTTTGTTTTATTATATTCGTCAAATTTGTTCGCTGGACGTCTGATAAGGGCGTTAAAAATGGTAAGTTTTTGTGATTTTAGAAGGCTCCTAATTCTTATAAATGAATTTATGGAGAAAAAAAACCGAGGGACATAAAGTGGTACCTACAGATTGCATGGTAAAATAATCATTACTCTAGTGTCATTATCCAGAGAGGAAACTGAGGATTACGTTTGTATGGAACAAACACCACCAGCATTTCCTCAGATGTTTTAAGCAAATATGTATCTTGTGCACTATATCTAGGCCTGTATATAGGCAAAAATAAAATAAAAAATGAAACAAATTCAGTAAAAGCTTCCGAAAATCAGCGTTTTTGCCCAAATTTTACCTGAACTCTGGTCATATCTAATGTACCTATAAATTGTAAAAATATTTTGATCCGATATTGCAAATGTATTGGAGATTCAAAATATCAAACTTTTTCTTCACAAACTTGTAAATTTTTTTCACAATAAGTATACTCCTGGAACAAGTTTTATGATATGCGAAATCATGAATGACGACCTAGCGAGCGGCCGCGAGTGATCAGCGGAATTTACCGACTGATAGCCGACGGCTCTGATGCTGTCTCTCTTTTTTTGCAGTCAAACATTACGTTGGATGAAAGTACAAGCTTTTAGGCTATGCGTGCGTTGAAGTTGCGTTGACCATGAAGGGCCCTCTTAAGACTCATGAAGCAACTCCACTCCATTTGCAGGACATGCATTAATATTCTGTGTGCATGAACATGTCGGCATGTTCTGTCGGTAACCTTGCAATCCTAAACCCACCGCGGGTGCATCGCTGATGCGTGGTTCACTTATTAGTCATTCAAGATCTATTGAAAAAGATGGCCATCGATCGGCGTATTAATACTACCTAAAATGCATCAGTACTATTGCATCATCAGGACTATTGCATGTCGAAACAATTGAATACTTGAATTGGTCAAAAGAATTAAAATGGACTGGAAGCTGTATTGTAAACATCAACTGCGCTCTGCGGGTGGATTTCATTTATTTTAATGATCTGCCCCCCTAAAAAGGAAGCTAAAGCAATATTGCTAACGCAATTCATTTTTTCAAATTTACGGCAGATCTTATTGAATTCATAAATTCCGAATCTTTTATTGAATTGAATTGTATATAATGAGTGACTAGTATACCAAAAAATATTGAAATTACGTAGGATCTGCCGAGAATTCGAAAAAATGAATTGCGTTAGCAATATTGCTTTAGCTTCCTTTTTAGCCCCACTGAGCCGTAATCTCAAGCCAAGCAAACTTATGATATGGAAACTAGATAAAGGCAAATTTTATTTCATATTTTAGTAAAACTTAATGTACCGAATAAACCAACTTTAAAGGTTTAATATGAAGGCTATTCAGTAGTTTAACTTTATCTTAATATTTAGGACGTAAACTTCAAAAAAAGAAACTAGATATAGCGCCCATATTTTGAAAATATTTAAATAATTAATTTTTGTCACATATTATGTTTAATAACATACTCGTATGTTGGTAAATACTACTAATTTGACGAGGTATTTTTTTATAAGGAATAATAAAAATAAGCCAGATATCAAAGACTTCTTTCTATATAGAATTTGTAAGAATTTTAGCATTTCCAGTAAATAAAAATGCATTGACTTTTATAGTGCTGGGCACAATTTAATCAATGTTTATTTCAACGAGAATAGTAAAAAGAATTACTCGCCAAAAGTCTCAACTGTTGAGCTTGACGACGTTTTTCCAAGATATCTTCATCATTGGCTGATTTAAGGATGGCCATAATATGACTTATCCGAGCTGCAGACATCTGAAATATGTATACCAACTCTATAACCACTATAAAATTAGTATCATCATCATATTCTGTCACGAGATGTCCTCTGCTAATTATGGCCTTTGTTTCCCATTGATTTCGACAAAGAGCAGTCTTGGATTTATAATAAATAATTTATAATAAAACAAACTTACTTTAAATATCATAACTTTACACAGAAACTATCATAAATGAAAGTGATCCACAAAGTGACAGGTTTTTTTTTTATAATGGATACAAAATACGACCTAAATAGGAGGTTCCTAAAATTAAACATTGATTAATTGACCAATTGAAAAATGTAGCACCGCACTACGAATGTATAGAGAATAGACCGCGTCGACGGAATGACGTCATGCGTCGTCGTCGTCAGCTGTCAAAAAAATAACAGAATTGCACTACTGGGCATATAGATCATTTCGTAAGCTAATTTTACCTGTGATAGCTACTTCCATATGGGAGGGTCTGCTATGCAAAGCTTTGAGGTCTTTGCTTCATTATTAGTAAAGATATAAGAATCTTAATTTTAATAAATCTTAACCGATACCGGTCCGTAAACTGTGCCAAAGTCATCGAGGAACAATCCCAAAGTAGACTGAATCGATATTTAATACAATTAAATTTAAACAAGCAGCACCTGTTCACAAGTATGACGCGTGTGTCAGCCATCGCCCTCCTCGCCATATTGGAGAGAAGTGGGCGACCCATAGAATTCCAGTTGCGATTTCCTTGCTCGGTCGCCCCCTGATTTAGGTGATTCTTTAGTTTTGGGACAATAACGTAGTCCCAATATAAAACAATCTTGGGACAACCTATCATGATCAGGCGATCGTGATAGGTCGTGAGATCGAATCCTCCAAAGTACTTTCGATGGAAAACATGCAAAAGAAACCATGGCATACCATGCATAAACATAGGATAGCGGTATGTTCATCAATATCTTCTGAAGTGGTGATTGCAAGACCTTACACCTGCCTCCCACAAACCACCAAAATGATGCACATAAGGGTATAAAATTAAATGTTATATCCTGACTAACTGCGTCGTCGACAATGGCCCTGATTCTGTTGTTCACAACTAAACTAATTTTGATCTCACTATGTCTCTTTCTAACAAAGAACATAAGAAAAGGATGTAAGAAATTTAGTCCTGTCAAATTAGTCCAATGCTTGTTTTCAATATAAATTTAGTCGCCATCTATCGTGGTTACGCCTAAATACACGCAAAATAAGACGGCAAAGATCAATTTTTCAACTTAAAATATGTTCTATCCTTTTTCAATAATGTTCGTAAGAAAGAGATGAGATGTAACTAAAATTAGTTTAGTGCGATTTACAACAGAATCGGCACCATTATCAGGCGAACAGTTTAAATGAATTTAGTGAAATCCCCATCAAACCAACAAAATTCTTCCCGTTGTCCGACATTGTTCCGACGGGCTTTCCGCGGCGGGAAATAAAGCGTTTCAATGCTAACAATATATAACAGAACCTATAACATCATGTTGAATCAAGAAATCATTCACCAGTATGGTGTGTTGCAGAAGTTACTATTTTAAGCCAATTCAGTTCTACGCTTTGTGTGCTTTCCACCATCTCTGGCATCATCATCAATTACCATTAAAAAAACCTATTCAAAAAAACTCATTTTTGGTCAGTGAAAATTGGAAGGTAAAACTCATGTGACTCCATTATATTCCAGTAACGAATACTTTATGAGCGAGAATAATGATCACATTGACCTGGAAAGACTGGGAGCTGAACGAGAGGTTCGCAATCAAGCCTCGATACGGAGAAAAGCAGGAAAATTTAATCTTCGAAGCCTTTATGAATCAGAACTTGGCAAATCGCATGATCCGGAACCTGATAGGTACGTTTTTATTGAACTAAGGGATGAAGATTTTTAGAAAACAAGGTTTAAGGCTAACGTAGAAAACAAGCATACGGCCCGCTTAATAGTAAGCGGTTACCGGAAGCTTGCAATAACAGAGGTATCAATCGTTGCCGACCCTGCAAAAATATCTTTATACCATTCAATGCTTTATACCGTTTTTGAAGAATCCCATGGGGACCTCCTTGGGGGCTCTTTCCACATATATAGATCTAAAACCGCTACACTGAAATAAATAAACTACAAGTGACTACGAAATTTTATTTAACAGTAACACAAAATTTCACGACCATTAACCTAAACAGAGTGACTTGCGAACTAAACTTACCAGTAACAAAACTAGTTTTTGTTCGTTACTAAATTATTTGATTAAATGTAACTAAAGTTAGTTTCCCGACAACAAAATTTCAACTTACATAACTAGTTTTGTAGATCATTTTTTTCAGTGTTTTAATTTTACTAATTTTACTAATTTTTTTGAGTTTACTGTATGGGGTTCTTCAAAAAAGGCGTGAAGAGATTTCTTCAGGGTCGGCAATGCGCGAGTGTCTGGTGTTACAAGCTTCCATAGGCTATGGTAACTGCTTACCATCAGGCGGGCCGTATGCTTGTTTGCCACCTTAGTGGTATAAAAAAAGCCATATGGACGCTTGCAACACACGAAGCATCACTCACGCGTTACCGACCTTTCCCCCCTCCCCAATGAGCTCTGACGACCTTACTCACGCACAGAAACACAACATAAAGTTATTTGGCTGCGGTATTCTGTAAGGTGGAGGTACTTCCAGTGTCGAGCTGCTCTTTGAGCGAATAAACGCTACGCTCTACCTCTCTGACTGTTCTACCTTCTTCTTCCTTCTTGTGTTCTGTGTTATTTCTACTTTGATTATGATTTATCAATTGCTGCTTTCTTTTTCAATTATTATTAATCTTATTTTTAAAGTGATTCATATTGTAGTAGGGGCGTCCAACTTAGGTTACCGCTGAAAATCAGCGTTACCACAATAACTTTGCTGAGCGGCTACACTTCTTTCGCAGAATATTTTATTTATAATTTAGTTCAAAGTCAAAGTCAAAGCTACTGAAGTTACCAACAGTTCGTAGGTTGGCCTTCAACTGAAAAGAACAGGCAAGAAACGCAAATAAAATTTTTTTTTGGACAATCTCACTATATTGTCTGTTTTTTCTTAATGTTTAAGTATGTAATAATAGTACATTATGATACATGTGTGCAAAGTTGGTAATTATAGACTAGGCGGTATTAAGCTGCCGCAGGCGAACGCGATAAGGAACCCGAGGGTGTAATAATCAATGCACACGCGTGTCATACGTCGTTTTTCAACACACTTGCGAGGAAAAAAGCAGACAGCATTTTTTTAAGTAGGTTTTTTGATAATAAATTTCTGTTACATTAGGATTGTTATTATTAAATTTTGGTTATTAAAAAATAAGAAAAATTTTAACTTATTAATTTCTTCTTAAAAAAAGATATAACGTAAACACTTTTGCTTGATAAAGTTAAATTTTAAAAATATATCAGCTTTTGCTAGTTATCACAAACTTTTTTTTATGTGTGTATGCAGAAGATGCAAGTGGTCCATGCTAATAACAAAGAAATCAAAGTGGGCCCTAGTCAAGAAAAGGTTGGGAACCACTGTTCTATACACATATCGCAGTGAGGTATAAACTTAACATAATTAGGATTATACATATCATAACAATGTGCGGTAATGTAAAGTAAAAAGCACTAGTGCGTAATAAATAAGCCACATTAATATACTAAAAACGGTGCAATATATGTCACTTTACGAGCAAGTGTGTTGAAAATATCATTACTGATTTGTTATTCTGTCAAATAAAAGAGTTATTTTATTCAATGGAATTATAATAATATAATGGTGAGAAGCGCTCGTGGTGTAGCATGATTAGCCGTTCCACCGTCTTGGTCGGTATTTCAAATCGAGCGTTTCCGTGCTTCGGAAGGCACGTAAAGCCGTTGGTCCCGGTTATCACATGAGGTGAGATACCCTTTATTGGACCATCGACTTTTAACAGCCATGAAGCTCTGTTTTTCACAAGTGGAGATATATTATAATTTCCTTCTTTTCAGTAAAATCCCGTCTCAAGAAACCGAAACGAAATATATACCGGAGAAGACGGATACAGAACACAAAATCCGTTATGTATGTTATTTTTTTTTTTATACTACTTAGGTAGCAAACAAGCATACGGCCCGCCTGATGGTAAGCGGCTACCGCAGCCTATGGACGCTTGCAACACCAGGGGTGTCACTCACGCGTTGCCGACCCTGCAGAAATCTCTTCAGATCCTTTTTGAAGAACCCCATGCTGTACTCCATTGGGAAAACCACGGCAGGGAGCTCATTCCAAAATCTGAGCGTCCGCGGAAGGAAGCTCCTTTGAGACCGCACAGTTCGAAACAATTCTGGTTTCAATATGTGAGGATGGACTCCCTGTCGATGGCGAGAGTTGCGATGGTAGAAGGTGGCCGTGGGCATCATCTTAAACAATTCTACAGAACACTGTCCGTTGTACAAGCGGTAGAACACACATAAGTAGGCAGAGTCTCTCCTCAGACTGACTAATTTTATTATTTTTATTTAAACTAACCATCGAACCAATCGACATCTCTAATAGCTTGACAACACGCTCCGTCTTGCATGCGCAGTTCAAAACTGCAGATATGACTGTACCTACATACAAAAAAGACGAATCCACCACCACACGTGCAAGTAAGCATGTGAAAACTAGACTGTGCAAACCTCATCGTGTTTTGGGAACTCACATTCAAATCACACATTTTGATACGTGTGTCGTAATAGAACATTATGATACATGTGTGCAAAGTTGGTTATTAACACTCAATGCCCACGCGTGTCATACGACGTTTTTCAACACACTTGCGAGGCAAAATACAGCTTTGTATTTTTTTAACTAAATTTTTTGATAATAATCAACCACACAATGAGAATAATAATAATAATTTATTTATTTCTTCAAATATGGTACACAAGATGTTATAGGTAATTGAGGTGTTCAGCATATTCTACCTGTTCTAGGTGTTGAAATATTAAACATGATATAAATTTATTATGATAAGATACAAATCACCAAATAATATTATAAACAAATCAATTAAGGAAGTACATAAAAATAAAAGTCTAATTGGTGAAAACTATATAAAAAATATTAATAATTAAAAGAACGTTAACAAATATGGCTCGCATAGAATTAAAATGTACTAGAGTGGCAGTAACCAAGTGAGAACAGTAGACATGGGTTTGAACAAGGCAACGATCCCACCGCAAGCGCTAGTAGTCGTTGTCGAGTACTAGCTGTGCGCGTCAGGTGCGAATTGCTCGGATGTTTTTTTTTGTTTTTACCGATAAAAATGGTTAAATGTGCAGTTCGATTGTGCAGTAATGATAGTAGGACACACTCAAAGTATAAATCTAATGTCACTTTTCATCGGTAAGTCGAAATATTAATGCATTTCAAACAATTAAATTACGCGTCTCGGGGGTGAAATAGACGCGAGGGGCGGGCACGATTTGGCCTCCCGCGCTGCCCCGCACTGCCGCGCCGCAACTAGTGATGTAGCGCGACGGATACTGCAGTCGATAAATATTCTAATAGTTCATAAACAAGTTGTAGGCCTTTTGAGAACTTAATGTTTTATTTTTATAATGGAATGTTAATAGTATACCTAAATATTAAAGTAATTATTCGGTTTTAATAATTAATTGAATTGTTCAGTCGGAATTTGTGTTTTACGACTTTTTTGAGGCTGAACAAAAAATTCTAATGGGTATAATTACTTTCTCGGTAATATTATACTGAAGTGTCAGTTGTTTAACAAGCTTTTATTAGCTTCACGTGTAGGTAACTAAGTATGTAAACACATCTATGATGTCGATTTTATTTAACCTACTTCTAGTCACCATATCGTACGACAAAATTATGTTGGTAAAACTGTGATAAAATGGTGTGGGGCGCTTTTTAACACGCTTTTATAAGCTTCACCTGTATGTATATATGTATGCATATAATGTAATCTTCAAACGTAATTTTCATCGACTTCTAAACGTCAGATTAAACTGAAATTTGCACGCTTATCAAGTACTGATGACAATACATTAATTTGGGACCATTGAGCTGATCTGATGATGGATCCGGAAAGTAGACACTGGTACTCCGTAACGGAATAGCGTATGTTAGCCGTGTTTGGACTTGTTGAAATCGTCTTCAGATGCATTTTGACCAGATATGGTTCTATTTCATTATTCTATCTACATTCAGTAATTTACGAGATTAGAGGCCTATCAATTAGCATATCTAGAACTTATGTGCCAGAAATATCATCCATCATCTCATCATCATCATCATCTGTCAGTTTAGTTCTGAAAAGCTAACATGCGAGCCGTGAGATAATTTTGTCATCGAATCATCTCGTGTATAGTATAAATCACATGAATAAATGCCGCGCTTTTTCAAACTGAACTTCACCGCGCATGACATAATATGGTAAGAAAATTATCTCAAGGCGCGCATCATGCGCATGTAACCCTGCTGGATACGTTATCAGGAAGCAGTGAAACTGGTACTAAGTTACCTCAAAATGAGCAAAAATTCGTATTTTTATGTTTGCATCCAGGGTCATTCGCAATGCGTAGGCACCTAATAAATTTACCAATTGTATATTTTACGTTATAATTTTAATATTAATTGTATGGTTACATGCGGTTGGTATATTTGCCAGAACTTACTAAATAGGTAAGCAACATACATACCTATACATACTACAATGAATTATGCGGCTATCGATAATTCGGAGCACAGCGCAGTTACGTCCCTATTGTCGCATATTCATCAATATAAATATCTATAGCTCATCTGCCTACGCTGGTACTGGGTGAAACTGTGCGATACTCGCATTCTATACTTAGTTATTTTATTTCTATGATGGCTCGCAAGTTATTTTTTTGACAGAGGCGAGCTGTCAAACTATTTAACCCGTTTAAATTCAGAATGCTTGGTCTACACACATATCACTTGCAGTGAGGTACAAACTTATCATAATCGAGATTATACGTATCATAAAACTGTGCGGTAATGTAAAGTAAAAAGCACTAGTGCGTAATAAGTTGCATTAAGATACTAAAAACGGTGCAATAAATGTCACTTTACGAGCAAGTGTGTTGTAAAACAATTTTACCGGACTGAAGCGCGGCTTGAACTACACGCTCCAGAAAAAACTGTGCAAACCAAAACTGCATAGATCAATCGGTGTCAGGGCTATTTTCCGACTTACATATTTTCCTCTTCAACATGTCAACGAATGATTGCACGTACAAGCCGTGCCTCCGGGCATGCACGAGCTACCGTCTACATGCACAGTTTACCAGTTTACCTGCGCAAACTGGGTTGTGCAGCCAGGCTTGCATGCAACACAAAAGAAAGGAAATTCACGGCATTAGCTATGGAGGAGAGCAAATTAAATTATTCGATTTAATTAGGGTGACTGGTAATTAGTAAACGATACTTAGACACATGATTGTACTCATAATTTTTCTTCACGTATGTTTTTTTTTTTCAGAATCGCGAGCAAAGGCCCAACCATTGGTATAACCATTATTCCAGCAACAGTGCCTGGTAGAAGCTATGCACTGAGAAGACCGCTACCTACCTACCTAGTTATTGCAGTATTATTATTAACTGAGATTATATGATATAAATATTAACGTTTTATTATTCAGGACATGGTTTTACATTCCTGTAGAATTTAAATGTATAGAAAAAAAAACAAAAAAAAAAAATGTTTTGTTGTGTTAAGATATTTCAAGCCAGATATATTTTTGTGTCTCAAAATGTACAACGAGAATACAAAATTACTATTTTTAACCGACTACAAAAAAAAGAGGAAGAAATGTTCTCAATTCGATGCAAGTTTTTTTTTAATATTTGGTACCTCATAACTCCGTTATTTATTAACCGGTTTGGAAAATTCTTTTTTTGTTTGGAAGGGTACATTTCCCGTTTGGTCACACTGTCACCAGAATCTGATTACTATTTATTGTACTTTGAAGTCGGTTTCAGTTTTTTTTTATAAACAGTTTTCAGTTATGTCTAATAATATGAATAATAACTAATTGTTATAGTTTTTTGTTGTTATTTTGTTAAAGATGATTATAATGTATTTCAGTTTATTGTGTCCATAGTACAAGCTTGGCTTGGTTTGAGATCTGATAACCGTGTGTGAAGAATCTCCCACGATTTTATTGCTATAAAATGACAAATTATTTGAGATTATTAATACTAGAAGACTTGGAAAATTATTCGAAATAGTTTACAGGGTTTTTTGCTCATACCAAAGATCTTATTCTAATTATTGAAATCTCACCCACTAGTTATCCATTTCTAAGCTAATTCTAGTTTTAATAATAATAATGATGATCCAGATCTCCTTTGGACAAATATTCCTTGAGTACCCGACGGTACTAAGAAAGGAGCTCCAGAAATTCAATTCCCCATTAGACAAAGTAAAGGCTGTAAAATATTCTTGTAATATCAATATATTTCAATACACTATTTATACAATTATTTAATTAGGACAACCAGTAGTTGTTACATTAAAATAATCTTAAAACTTGCTAAAATAGAAAATGACATAAATGTACAACTTTTTAAGGAGTCACAACATTCGTTATACGTTTTGATAACATAACAAAAAAAGTATTTCAAAAGGCTGGAAACATAAACTAGAAAAAAAAGTTAAAATATAAGGAATCTCTCCTAGACAAAGTACTTTTCTATGCGTTTGAACGAATAGAAACGCTACAAAATGTATGAGATTGACATAACGATTCGCTAGATCCTAGCGTAACCAACTGTCAATCTCATACATTTTCTGGCGTTTCTATTCGTGCAAACGCATAGAAAAGTACTTTGTCTAGGGGGGCTGACAATAAAAACCATTTTACTTCTCAAGTTTATTCTTATACGGCCTTTTACAGCCTTTTTGCTTTTTAACCAACGAAAAAACGAAGGAGGTTTACAAGTCGACGCGTTTTTATGTATGATCACTCATAACTTTTTAAAAAGTAGTTCGATTTTGATAATTCTTTTTTATTGGATACGGTATACCTCGGAGTTGGACCGCAAAACCTTATAAAATTCAAGTTATATTCAAATTAATTCTTTGCTCTTCAGTTTTTTCGGTGGTTTAATTTTTTATTAAAAAGTTTTTTTCATGCCATTCTTACTCAATGCTGTTTATGATAAGTTACTGTAATTGTGACTTTACCTACTTACGTGACAGCTTAGGCTGGACCGTCACCATTTAGGCGCCTATCCCATAAAGAGAATTCTATAGTTCTGCGTTTCGCGTTCATCGTAAAATATGCGGTGCCGTTAAAAAATTAAATATTAGTACGATAGAATCAGATATTTAAAAATTTAATTCGCAACAAATATCGCCTTCGTACCTATACTTGTTTTTATTTATTATTGTCATGCTGTTTATGATTATGTATACATAATATTTGTAATAATAAATGATTCAATGATATTGTTTTTTTTTTTAATTTAAATATATTTTATACCTTTTAGATTTTCCATCCTTTATAGTAATTCAATTAAATAATTTTTGGTATAGTTCATGAAGCTTGAAAAGAGGTAAAGGTTTCTTCAGATTTTTTTAAATAACGATCCCCCTTATTCATAATCGCTTTTTAACTAAATCAGTGTAATAGTGTGCCCCGTCTCACTCTTTCGATCACCAAATGTCACCTGTCAGATGAAGACTTTGCCCCCCCTTACTCATAAAGCGCTATTTAACTAATATACTGTTTAAATGATCACGTAAATAATGTCACATTATTTGACAATGACAATAGAGTGACGTTATTTACGTAACCCTTTAAACAGTACCGGTCTTACTCATAAAAATCTCTTAAATAACGGATTAAATAGTATATAGCTAAATACTATTTAAAATGTTATTCAGTGTTTAACTTTTCTTTACTCATAAACGCATTTTAATTATGATTTAGTTATTGTAGGATTTAAAGAGCAAAAATAATATTATATATGGCGACACCAACGTCAAGACCATAAATTTGACAGTTATGGAGGTTTAAAAAAAAAGAAACAGCAACAATTTGAAAAGTTTTATTATGTGTTTTATGATAATATTATATTGTATATGATCTGAATCTCGGAAACAGCTCCAATGGGTTTCAGGGGCGATAAATCGATCTAGCTAGGTTTCATTTTTAGAAAACGTCATTTTACCCGTGTTTTCAGGCAATGAAAAACTGCTTCAATATCATTAGAATACAAAGGTAAATTTCGCCACCATTTACAAGGTTATCATAGCCAGGTGGGAAATCGGGTGGTCCCGAAACCAGAAGACCCTGTTCGAGTCCAGATGATAAATTTTTCGCTTATTTTTTTCAAGTTCTTTTGTTAGAAAAACTAATAAGATTTACCAAATAAAAAAACGAGCAAAGCTCGGTCATCGAGGTACAAGTTTAAGTAATTTATGGTGTTTTTATATAATCTAACATCATGCGGCCTTACTCATAAACGCTATTTAAAGTTAAGTCATACTTAAAACAGTTATTTAAAAAAATCTTCACTCATAAACGGTATTTATCCCTATTCACTGCTTAAAAACGTTATTTAAAGAGCTGTCAAATTAAACAACCTACGACCCTTGTTTAACGGGCTAAATAGCAAAATGGCCGCCAAATAAACAGCTGTTGCTTGATTGCTGTAAAATATTTTTCATTGATTTCCGAAAATAAGCTGGATATATGATGTTAGATTATATAGAAACACCATAAATTATTTAAACTTGTACCTCGATGACCGAGCTTTGCTCGTTTTTTTTTTGGTAAATCTTTTTTTTCTCATAGTTTTTCTCACAAAAGAACTCAAAAGCAAAAAAAAAATATCATCTGGACTCGAACAGGGTCTTCTGGTTTCGGGAACGCCCGATTTGGCTATGATAACCTTGTAAATGGTGGCAATATTTACATTCGTATTCTAATGATATTGTTCAACCTTATTCCACCATCCCCATTTTTACACCGAACCACAAGAAGCCGGGAAAATTTTCACCCGTACGTTGTTGACATACCGAATATACGGACACAGCGTTTTGCATCCTCATTTTTAATGCGGACAGCAAGGGAGTGGAACTTGCTTCCGGCGTCTGTGTTTCCTGACGCTTACAATCTAGGTACTTTCAAGGCCAGAGTGAATAGGTTTCTTCTGGGTAAGCGTGTTTCATCTTAGGCTTCGTCATCGCCCCTTATGGGCGGGTCAGTGGCCAAACGCAAGCCCATTTAATTTAAAAAAAAGCAGTTTTTCATTGCCTGAAAACACGGATAAAACGACGTTTTCTAAAAATGAAACCTAGCTAGATCGATTTATCGCCCCCCGAAACCCATTGGAGCTGTTTCCGAGGTTCAGATCATATACAATATAATCTATACATATAAAATGCTTTGTCCTGAATGACTGACTGACAATCAACGCACAGCCTAAACCGCTGATCGTAGAGACCTGAAACTTGGAGGGTGTGTTCTTTGTATGACGTAGGCATCCGATAAGAAAGGATTTTCCGAAATTCTACCCATAAGGGGGTGAAAAACGGGGGCAAAGTTTGTATGGGATAACGTGATTCCTTGGTCCGATCTACTTCAAATTTTGCATAAACATTCTTTAACAGAATTGATGGAAGACGTGTTTCATATTTTATTGAAACTCACCGCCTAACGGGATTAAAAAGGGGTCGAAAGTTATTTTAGGGGTGATTTGCATCGAAGTTGATATCAATACTCCTTAGTGCTTTTGATTTAAATATTCTTTGATATTTGACATTCCAATTTTAAAAAGAGTATTGCATTGCACCATCGACGGAGAATTACAGGTAGACAGGCCAAGATACGCATATGCCAAAACGTGTATGTGTGAGCAGGACTAAGCGTATTTTTTTGTCCCTATCTCGCGTATAGGTTTTTATTGTTTGACCTCAGTGTCGTTGAGGCCAAAAAAGTTTGTGTATATATGATATTTGTTGATGGGAGCAGTGAAACTGTGAAAACCTAATTGTATGTCATTAAGTATGTATTTACAAACAAAAAGTAGTATATGTAATTATATCAGTTATCTGGTTTCCATAGTACAAGCTCTGCTTAGTTTGGGATCAGGTGACCGTGTGTGAGGAATGTCCCAGGATATTTATTTATTATTTATTTGTGACTGCGTTGCTAGACGTCCCGATTTTTAGCCCAAAATTGAAAGTTCCGCGCGTGACAGCTTCAGTCCCGCTTTTCGAGGATTACTCGACGGTTAAATCATCGTTGGACGTAGAAGTGGGAAATTATAAAGACACCACTGCACAGAAATGGCAACAGCTTTCCCGTGACGCGTCTTAACCACCACAGTGGTGTTTAAGGAGAACCGTGCCAATGTGCGCTAAATGTCACTGTGATATACAAAAAACAAAATTTACGGCCGTATATGCCGCATATTTTGCCGCTCGCAAGAGACAAAACCTAAAGGGTACTTCCCGTTGACCTAGAATCATACAATTTGGCAAGAAGCAATTCCATGTAGCACAAGTAAAGGAAAATCCGAAAAGCGTTTTGCAGTAACATGGCAAAAAAAAGAAAAAAGAAAAAAATTACCATTATATTACAACATAATCGAAAAAAAGGGGAAAAATCTCCGAGAATCGATTCCCGTGATTATTGAACTATTAACAAGTTTCTACGGAACTCTCGGTGCGTGAGTCCGACTCGCACTTGGCCGGGTTTTTTTAGTATGTCCCGCTTTCGGCGATAGAATCCCGCTTTTTTTTACTCAAGCAGTTACAAAATACGGCTTTGACCGAAAAAAAAACTGGCAACGCTGCTCTGTATATATTCTCAAAGATATTGTTTGGTGTGTAGTGATAGTGAATTGTTGTGTCATTGGCTGTAAAAGGCGTAGTGAACGAAATGAACCAAACATAACCTTTCATCGGTCAGTAGTTTTTTTTAACTGATACAGTAAGTAAATCAAAGGATTACTATACTCAAGTGTATTTTCTGTCAATATCATGTAAGTTGTTCAGATAATTTCTTCTAAATACGATAAAAATTCAAATATATATGTAATTATGTCGAACTATCGCTATCTTCTTCGCTATACGCTGACAGCCTATCTACCTACAATTCTCTATCTACGCATTGCACCAAGCTTTTATGTGAGTTCAACTTTTTTTTAATGAAATCGGATTGAGTTTTTAAGGCGCCGATCCCACTGACAAGAGTTCTAGAGTTCCGAGTTCCGAGTTCTGCATTCCGCGTTGATTGTAAGCTATGTGGCGCCTTTGAAAGTAAAAAAAAGTGTATGATGGATGTATGATCAGTAGCGAATATTGCAGAACTCTAGAACTCTAGACTGCTTGCTGTGTCCACAATAGTCAACACGGAATGCCGAACTGGGAACGCGGAACTCTAGAACTCTTTCTGTGGGATCGGCGCCTAAATATTTTTGTCTGTCTGTTCCGGTACATAGCTAATGTTATAAAGAGTAACTTAACTACTTTTATTTTCGAAAAATAATTAGTCCGCGCAAATAAATTCAAAACGTTCGCGGGTGAAACCGCGGGGGTCTGCTAGTATTATCATAAAACAGATAATAAAACTTTTCAAATTAATGTATTTTCTTTTTTTTAACTGTCAAATTTATGGTCTTGACGTTGGTGTCGCCATATATAATATTATTTTTGCTCTTTAAATCCTTCAATAACTAAATCATGATTAAAATGCGTTTATGAGTAAAGAAAAGTTAAACACTGAATAACATTTTAAATAGTATTTAGCTATATACTATTTAATCCGTTATTTAAGAGATTTTTATGAGTAAGACCGATGATATCCAGCTTATTTTCGGAAATCAATGAAAAATATTTTCCAGCAATCAAGCAGCAGCTGTTTATTTGGCGGCCATTTTGCTATTTAGCCCGTTAAACAAGGGTCGTAGGTTGTTTAATTTGACAGCTCTTTAAATAACGTTTTTAAGCAGTGAATAAGGATAAATACCGTTTATGAGTGAAGATTTTTTTAAATAACTGTTTTAAGTATGACTTAACTTTAAATAGCGTTTATGAGTAAGGCCGTTATATTAGTTAAATAACGTTTTATGAGTAAGGGGGTGAAATTTTAGCTAATCAACCTTTGATAACTTTATCATGAATAAGGGGGGAAGTCGGTAAACGAGCGTACTACGGCCCACCTGATGGTAAGCGGTCCACGTAGCCATTATGGTTTAAACGAAGGTATTCCATGGCTCTCAACTGGGGGAAAAACGTTACTTGTTTACCCTCAGATTTTAGTTTTATTTTAGCATTACCATGATTACAGTAGCAAGGTATTGTATATATGGGCGAGCGTATGTTGCGGCGCCATCTGTTGTAAATTTTTGTAACTATTTTTATAGTAATTTTAATTTTAAGAAGCTTTTTGTCAAATATCGATTATGTTTATTACTTATATGAAATCTAAATTTAAGAATATAATTTAGGAATATTCCAAATGAGATATTTATACTTATTTTACGCGATTATGTTTGTAAGACACAATTTGATTCTGTTACACTTAATTCTAATTTACGCTAATCAGATAAGCTTAGTATTATTTATAACAATAATTATAGTCAATTTTATAATCAATGTATTGTGTTATTGTATTATTTTAATTATTTGTAATATTTGTTTTCTTCTTTAAAGAATGATCATTTTTAATATCCATGTTGTCGACAACTAACTTCATTCAATCAAATCACTACTTTTATTTATACATATCACAGAAATAAACAAGCTTATTATTCTAATTCAATTATACAAATTATAAAATGGAATTTATTTGACTATCTATTGATTTGGTTTAAATATTGTTTAGCTTTAAAACATATATTGTAAGATTGATACCTCTGTTATTGTATTGATATTTCCGTTCTACCCTAGATATTAACTTGGGGGCTAAAAAGGAAGGAAACGCCGAATCGGATTGAGTTCCCATTAGGAATTAATAAATAATAATAATAAATAATAAATATCCTGGGACATTCCTCACACACGGTCATCTGATCCCAAACTAAGCAGAGCTTGTACTATGGAAACCAGATAACTGATATAATACATATACTACTTTTTGTTTGTAAATACATACTTAATATACATAATTACACCCAGACTCAGGACATACAGACATGTTCATACACACAAATGCATGTCCTGTGTGGGAATCGAACCCACGACCTGCGGCGCGTAAGGTGAACCTTAACCAACTGCGCCAACTGGCCCGTCAATTGAATTACAAATCGTAAAATGGTCACTTAGTAGGCAATTCAGGATATGATCTCAATACGATTCTAATTCTGCAATTCATTGTTTTGACAGTTTTCTATGGAGATTCGTAAAATGGCTCACTAAATAGGAATTGCTTTTGTGTCAAATAGTAGAATCATAAGAGGATATCGAGGAGCAACTTATTACAATTCAATTTAGAGATTTTGTTGAAAATCAATGAATAATGAGGGAATTTCGAGGTTTTTCTAACACCCATAAACCATTTTATGGAATGTTAAAAGTTATTGGCTACCAATAAAGTTCTTTTACCATCAATTTTATGATAACCTAACATAGTACTATCGTAATTTTTACATGATTAATATTATACTATTTTTCCACCCAGAAACCCCTCTTTATCCCCATAGGGGTTGAATTTTGAAAAGACCTTAGTAGTTGCCTATGTTATAAGGAATATGTGTGCAAAAGTTCAAGTATCTCTGTACTCTGCGGTTTGAGCTGTGCGTGCATCTGTCATGCAGCCAGTTTCTTATATATTTGATTTTTTATAAAGATTAGAACTAATAATAACAAAAAGCTTTAAGATCTGCAGCTTAAATTTTAATAGAATAAGCTTTAGGGTTTTGAGGAATTATATCCGCAGATCTACTTTCTATCAAAGGTATTACTAGAGTATATATATATCTGTGTTGGTATATATTGCCGAAGACTAAGAGATACACATAGGGGTTGCTTGTTTGTATAGGGGAAATAAAAGACAAAAGTAAATAAATCAGCGTAACTTTTATTACAGTATTATCAACATTATAGTTTAGTGTAGGTAATGTTAAGGCATGATAGCAACGCCAACTCCCAAATTCTCTGTGGTCCTTTCCCCATCATATTAGCAGCATGATGATGACAGATGCCATAGTAATTATAATATAAATATCCTTTTGGTAATCCCATGTGTATATTTATCTTCGGGTAATTTATAACCTGAAAGTAATATTATTTGTTGATTATATTATTGTTTGCAAATCATCAATAGTAGGTATCATCTACCTAACCTACCACCACCTATCTAACAAGGGGAAGTTACTTAATAATGGTCTTAGTTATGCACTTTACATGCATTGCATGTTTCATATAAAAAAATCCTAGTTTCTGTTGAACATATTATTTGGGGCTTATAATTCAATAATTTATGGTATAAATAGAAATAATAGTATATTCTTTTGTTGAGATTAGGTTGGGAATATTCTACTTTATGCTTTTATTGATGATATTTACGAACTCACTCTCATAAAACTAGAAACTTCAACATGGAACTCTGGTGAAATGTCCTCATAATGATTTATCATGTATAGAGGATATTTATGCAAGTACTACTTTCTGTCTTCGCATATACTCGGCTTTTTTTTTAGTTAAAAAGTCTTCATAACGAATGAACGAAATGTTTCTTCTTGTTATTTGTCCTACACAAAAATTTTCTTCCCTGCACATTTCACGTGATTGTTTATTCATAATAATCCGTTATTTAGACTAAATAATGACGGAATTTATCTTATTTGAAGTACTTTTGATAAAATTCAAAAGAAATTAGTATTATTTACTACCTATACGTAGGTAAAATATATATATTATAGTATAGTGACATTGACGCACGACCGACCATATTATTGCCAGTCGAAGATGAAAATATTTTCTTATTCATTTATAAATTCCCATTTTAGATACGTAATTGCAGTTATATAAACGTTTTATGGTTACAAATGTTTAAGATCATAATTTTAATACGTGAATTCTCTATTAGTTCTTTCTTACGACATAAAAAAGATAATAGAAAAACTTACCGGTAAATTACGGTTTTTTATTTTTGGTGTTGTAACATTAATATCAAATTAGAATCAGCTAATGAATTGAATTGCATGAAATTAGTGACCATTTTACCAAAATTTATAGGAATTGCGTCAGATCTGCTAGGAATTCGGGAAATTAATTCCTTTCAGCAATATTGCGCAACACTTCGTTTTTAACCCCGCTTGTCTTGTAATAATAAAACCGGGGGAAATTGGTTGGTTGCTCAAGGTGACTTATCTGATAACTATCTACGTCGACACTTGTTATAATTATTGTGTTTCAATAGTAAAAGTCGTATTTCAACATCAAGAATCTTTAATTTACGATGGATCCCGATCAACCTTATGGCGACTCGCCGACATATACGATTGTTTGCAGAGTTCATAGCACACAAAAAAAATACGGATATAGGTACATCTGAAAAGTCATTTAAATATTTTTTTATTTTATTGTGACGAGCCATAAATGCTGTAAAAGTTAGACATCCTGAATATCACGCAATATGTAGCGAAATATTGTAGCGACTACCTACGTCAAGAAGTTCACAGTCAGATAGATAGATGGCGCCACATAAATTGATCATTGACAATTGATCTACATTATATATATACGCGCTGGTGGTGTAGCATGATTAGCCATTCTTAATCGATCGGCAAAGGTAAGCTACTACCATTGTGGTCGGTACCTGAATGGGTGACCGCCTAGTGGTATTTCAAAAAGAGCGTTTCCGTGCTTCGGAAGGCACGTAAAGCCGTTGGTCCCGGTTATCACTTAATTGTGATAGTCGTTAAGCTAGTTGGATGCCTCCAAGGCAGCTTGAAAAATTCCAACAGTAGGTTGACCACTAGCCTACCTCCACCGATCTGCAGTGGGCACGCGTGGTGGAGTATTGCCCATTCCCTTTCACCCTCATTTGTGAAAGGAGGCCTGTGCTCAGCAGTGGGACATTATAGGCTGATGATGATGATGATATATATACAACTTGTACTTAGTATATTATTAACTCTGTGATGTACAACTGTCCGACATGTACAGTTGGACCGCGGTCCCCAGGCACGATGACCCAGCCTGCCGGAAGATCTTACCTTTTAAATGGCGGTGTGTATGGAGTTAATAATTAATATACAGATACAGGACCTGTATCTGTAAATATCGCGGGTTCCCAAAGTAGTCCCAGAAAAAATCCCAATTTACTCCACGAAAAATTACAATTATAATTAAATTATTGTATAAATAAAGTTTCATTTTACTCCATGTGAAGACAAAAAATGTTCCCAAACTACTCCACCATACAAAAAAAAGAACTGTTTTTGGGATCGAAAAAATTAAAGACCAAAAACTCGTTCCAAAATATCTACTCATTGCATTTATTATTAGAAATTATTATTTTAAATAGAAATGAATTAATTATTGATGACTCAACCAAAATTATATCGAACCACCTATATAATTTTCGCAAGCAATATATTATTAATCATACCCCCTTATTCATAATAAAGTTATCAAACGTTGATTAACTAAAATTCCAGTCTTTATCTGACAGGTGACATTTGGTGATCGAAAGAGTGAGACGGGGCACACTATTACACTGATTTAGTTAAAAAGCGATTATGAATAAGGGGGAAGTATTAGTTAATACATTAAATAAGCTCTATTAAGTAATTTACCTGTGCTTTAATTATAATCCACAAGCAGGAAAATTGTCTGTTCATTTGATAAATCATACCGACGTCAACTAGGAAGGTCTTCCAGGAAATTCTCGGAATATCCTCAGATAAAAATTTCCTGGGTGTAATCTTTATAATACTGAGGTAAACAAGCATACGGCCCGCCTGATGGTAAGCAGTTACCGTAGCCATATGGACGCTTGCAACAGACGACACGAGGCACGAGGCAATAAAGTTATCAAACGTTAATTAGCTAAATTTCCGGTCTTTATCTATGTGTAAAGAGTGAGACGGGGCACACTATTACACTGATTTAGTTAAAAAGCGATTATGAATAAGGGGGTAGTATATAGTGAATAAGCTAATACGACTCCGAATCTAGTTGAAGTTAAAGTCCGCGTAAAACCATAGTGGCAGCTAGTTTAAGGAAGAATTAAGTTAAGTTATACTATTTATATTAATTTAAACTAAAGGTAAGCCAACGAGACGAGATAAAGAATGTCAACAACCGACCTCTATTTACTGAGTTACATTACAAGCATAGCAACAGTAACATAACAGTATACCTGTTTAGGGTTGCCAGGCTCTAAAACATTAATTTGTCCGGACATATTGCCCTAAAAGCCGAAAAGCCAAGCGTTTCGCTTCCTCTTACCTTATACACACGGCCAAGTTGTGGAATGCTCTCCCGGACAACGTGTTTCCAGACAATTATATCCCACCAAAAACATTTTTATGTAAAATGTTGCCGCCAAGACATATGGCTCGTTCTTGTAGTATTGAAACGGCCAAGCCACATGTTTTGACTACGGTGTGTAGAGTTTGTGAAGTTAGGGCTTATAGAGTAAGTGCATGTAGAGTTATAAGCTTGGCTCTACATGATATCTGATAACTTTTTGACAGTACGAGACATATGTCTTGGCGGCAACATTTTACATAAAAATGTTTTTGGTGGGATTTCACTTCTTTTTGTAAGTTGCTAATTTTTTTTGTTTGAATTTTCCAACTTTTATAATTTTTTTGTTGTTTGTGTATAAGCTCACATACCAAATTTCAGCTTTCTAGGACTTCAGGAAGTACCCTATGAGTTTTGATGATCATCAGTGAGTCAGTGACAAAATCGGGGTTTTTTAGATATCAATAAATCTAAAGTATAGCTATGTTATTGAAACTTGATATGTTTTATAAGTTTACTATTGACATCATGTCCTGAGAATTTTGTTTATCTAGTATAATCCAAACCCAAGTTATGAGGGTTCAAAAAAACGACGAAGCGCTTCGAGAAAAGGTAGGTAGTGCCCTTTCGCTTCGCTTGGCTGTCTTGGCGGGGGGCACTTCCGTAATAACAGGGGTATATTCAAGGCCAGAGTGAACAGGCATCTTATGGGTATGTGCGGTCCACCCTAGACTACATCTTCGCTTACCATCAGGCGGGATTGCGGTCAAGCGCAAACCCATTAAATATTAAAAAAAACATACCTTTTTTAATAGATAATAGTCATAGCTTTTTTAAAGCCGGACATATTATTTTCTAAAAGCCGGACGATAGGTATTTCATACATAATAAAATAAAGCTCAATTTTGTAGGTACTTATTTAAATTGTGTATTATGTACATAATCACTTTATTAACAAGCTTGAGTCTGCGTGTAATTATGTAAATTATGTATGTATTACAAACAAAAAGTAATAAATATATGTAGTACCTATATCAGTTGTCTGGTTTCCATAGTACAAGCTCTGCTTAGTCTGGAATCAGATAGCCGTGTGTGTGAGATATTTATAAATAATCATTTAGGTATCAGTAATTCTCATTGAGTATGAAAAATATTAAGTCTTCGGGAGCGAGACAAAAAGCTTAATAAAAGCCGGACTTGTAAATACTTGGCCGGACACGACCATAAAAAGCCAAACATGTTCGGACAGCTGGCAACCCTTCTTAAGCTACAATTCTATAACGACATTCAATATAATGTCTTACCCCCTTATTCATAATCGCTTTTTAACTAAATCAGTGTAATAGTGTGCCCCGTCTCACTCTTTCGATCACCAAATGTCAGATAAAGACTTTAGCTATTTTAGCTAATCAACGTTTGATAACTTTATTATGAATAAGGGGGTTATTAGTATTTGATAGAATACTGAATCATTTTGCCGGTAGCTTATTAAAACCGCAAGTATCACACGTAAGTGCATGAATTTAAGGATAATAGAATAATTTTATTGAATTAATACTATTAATATATTACTTTCCTGAACTGAGACATTCTGTGGTAAAATATAGAGTAAATTAATGAGAAATAGGTATGTGTCAAAACTTAATAGGTAAGTAATGTGTAAATAATATCATACGGTCTTATTCATAATGAGTTATCAAGCCTTTACAAGCTCGTAATAGTAACATTTCTACGAAGTATTATTCATAATAGTTCGACGGCACTAAAATATTCGTATAGCTGTGCTATAAAGTCCGCTTGACTTTACAACGTGTAACGGAAACCGAAAGGGTCGACTTTTTGAGACAACCTGAAAAGTCACGTATGTTTGATAACTTCTAGCAACTTCAGACCAAGATTGTCATACATAATTTTGTTCGTATTGTGAAGTAGAAGTAGAAAAAGACAAAAAAAAATAGTTTTTTTTTTAATGGCATTTTTATTTTCTTCAAAATTTTGCTCGGGATTCCCTTCAGCGTTTTTCTCTAAGACCTGTAGTTCAGAAGTTGCCCTCACTGGCTAGAAAAAAAAATCACCCTGTATATGTAAGTACTACATAATATATCAATGAATATTGTGTGATCTTCAGTGTCATCATTGTTCAGATGGTTGTATACATATTTTTGGCACATTGAGTGGTAACAATTTTATGCATCTTTCAGGGAATACATATTTTTACTTTATCTAACGTGTACATATTAATGATCGTGTCGGGTACATATTTATGTTGTCTATATTGTTTACATATTTGTTAGCATTTGAATGAGAACAAATTATTGGAGCTTTTTATGATTACTTCTTTTTTATAATGATACGTGTATACATATCTTTGTCTTCGACTGTACATACACGTAATTAATTTCATTTCACTTCACTAGTGTACATGGATTGATCTTTATTGGATAAAACACCCCCGATAATCCTAAATAATATTATAAATGCGAAAGTGAGTTTGTTTGTGTGACAATAACTCAAAAGGGTTTAAAATTAAACGATTCACAATCCATTTAACATATTTACTTATGCTCATTAGGACAAAATCTTAATAAAAATCACTAATTTCACATTACCGACCTTAATCTATCCACGACGGCGGGCACGGCGGCTCGTTCACAAATGAAGTTTTTCAAGATGGCCGACAGGAGTCAAGAAATTCAATCACGAGTGACAGCAAACCTGATCTGACTTTGACGTTTAACTAAAAAAATATTGTAACAGTTGGAGTTTTAAATTGAGTCATGTATAAATATGTGATTATAGAAATAAAAACGTAACAGTCGGCCATCCGATAGGAACGAGTTTCTTCGTTCTGAGTTTATCTATCAGAATCAATATTTACGGTTCTTATGTTCTGTAATATCAGGTTACGGTTATCCAAATTTAAATGCAATAAAATATCATGAAATATCATCAAATTATGAATAATAAACTACCTATCTAATCCAAATACATTTCATATCATCATTTCACATCTTTAATCTTAATGCGCTTACCCTTTAAATATTCAGGTACATTATTGAGTTCTCTTCATTCTGAGTTTATCTATCAGAATCAATAGTTACGGTTCTTATGTTCTATCTAATCCAAATACATTTCATATCATCATTTCACATCTTTAATCCTAATGCGCTTACCCTTTAAATATTCAGGTACATTATTGAGTTCTCTTCGTTCTGAGTTTATCTATCAGAATCAATAGTTACGGTTCTTATGTTCTATCTAATCCAAATACATTTCATATCATCATTTCACATCTTTAATCCTAATGCGCTTACCCTTTAAATATTCAGGTACATTATTGAGTTCTCTTCATTCTGAGTTTATCTATCAGAATCAATAGTTACGGTTCTTATGTTCTATCTAATCCAAATACATTTCATATCATCATTTCACATCTTTAATCCTAATGCGCTTACCCTTTAAATATTCAGGTACATTATTGAGTTCTCTTCGTTCTGAGTTTATCTATCAGAATCAATAGTTACGGTTCTTATGTTTTGTAATATCAGGTTACGGTTATCCAAATTTAAATGCAATAAAATATCATGAAATATCATCAAATTATGAATAATAAACTACCTATCTAATCCAAATACATTTAATATCATCATTTCACATCTTTAATCTTAATGCGCTTACCCTTTAAATATTCAGGTACATTTTTGATGCTTAATATTAATTACTATTCATAATATAAATTTTATGATTTTGCAATGCGAGGACCACAAGTATTTTATAACTGACAGCCCGCACAAACATAAAACCACGATTCACTCTCTCACTAACAACTACGTTATGGTCAAGCTTTGTGTAAGCTACTTCCTTCTCAGTCACAATGCTAACCGCGATGCTTTGTGCCATTCATGGGCGACGAGTTCATACGCCAATCCTGCCCGGCCCGAAGACACCCTCACTCTTATGATATAGCTGCGCGATGTGAGAGTTACTTCCTTCACTCTCACTCCTCGCAACTGCGATGTCTCAAACCATTATGGGCGACGAGTTCATACGCCAATCCTGCCCGGCTCGAAGATATCCTCACTCTTAAATACTATTTCACTCGCTTATATAGTAAAAGCTATTTTTATCATTAGCAATCACTTCTTATCGTTACATAATATAATGTATAAGTAAGTATGTTTATAAGTAAGTTTATTTCATTTTTAAAAATAACACGGTTATACAGTTAGATTACTGGTGGTCCCCACACTAGGTCAAGCCTGTCTCGTGGGGGCCACATATCCAGGATATAAAAAAGATTTACAACAGAGCACTTCATGCAATAAATTAAACACATTACACGTACATGACTAAAATACAGAGAAAATATACGTATAAAGTAGTGCCTAGAAATAGCCTCAGGAGCAATCACGTCACAATTTTCACAAACCGTTCAGTACTATCATAGGACAGGGCAAGGAGCCACTTTCGGACCTTACGCTTAGCTTGGTGGACGCTGCAAGATTTAACGTCAAGAACTTTGACAATTTTGTTATAAATATAGGGGAGCAAGAAATTGGGTAGCCTCTGACTTAACTTAGTTCTAACAAAAGCACAGTGAGTTTTGAAAGTACGCCGATTCAGCTGGGAAGGATAATCAGGTGAGTTCAGTACTAAGCAGTGTTGTTTAGAGAAAGCACGAAGAAGGTACAGTTGACGGACACTGAGTACATTAGCTTCGGTACCCTACAAACCTGCTATGTTTGTAGGGTATCTGAAGGGCTTTTTGAACATGATTTTGAGGACTGAACGTTGTGCGCGTTCAAGACCTAGCATAGCTGTAACACCAGCACCTCCCCACGCAATAGCACAGTATCCGAGAATAGACTCACACAAAGAATTATACACCAATTGCAGGGCCCATGGATCTGCAGAATTGCGTAAGGATTTCATGACGTACACAATTTTTCGAACTCGCTTTGCAGTCGAGGCTAAGTGCGCTTTAAAGGAGAGGTTTTGGTCGATCTCGACTCCAAGGTATTTTATGCTTTCTACTCTTTCAATAGGATCACAGCTACAAGCTGAGCAGATGCAAGAGGGTGAATGTATTTTAAGGTTCAAAGGTATTTTGGGCTCAGAGATTTTGGCGTTGTGAAAGCAGATGTAGTTGGTTTTTTTGGCGTTTAGGGTTAATAGATTATGGTCAAGCCAGTTGCTGATGCACCTCATACCTACCTCAGCTGAGTTCAGAGCAGTTTGCCAGGACTTGCCAGAAAACAGAGCAACAGTATCATCGGCGTAGCAAATAAGGGTGGTATCATGATTTGCAGCTAAATGAATGTCATTCAATGATATTATAATAAAAAGAGGTAGATATCGCATTAACGCACGAAAATTGTTGCAGACAAATTCAGACAATTGTCGTAATTTTGCTTAGCGGCTACATATAGCTATCTCTTTCTGTACCATACGTTCCGTATTATCTATCGCATTCACCTAATTCAACAATAACTGAACGCCGCTTAGTATGAGGGTAGCATATCTCTAGTATAATATCATTGATGTCATTCATATAGATGATAAACAACGTTGGTCCCAAAACGCTACCCTGCGGAACGCCGAAATCTACAGGCAAATCAGAGCTGACAAGATCACCGATCCTAACAGATTGGCGTCTATTTGTGAGGTAACTATGGAACCAGTTAAAAGGTAGGCCTCTGATTCCGAAATACTCTAACTTCTTCAATAGGATTGGCACCGAAACCGTATCGAAGGCTTTGGCTAGATCCAGAAATACTCCGATACACTTCCGGTTGCCATCCAAGTATTCACTGATTTGATTTGTTAGGGAAACCACAGCATCTTCAGTCGACATTCGTACCCTAAACCCAAATTGGTTATCTGAGAGTAATTTGTATTTCTCTAGGTAAGTGACCAAGCGTTTGTTTACTATTTTCTCTAGGATTTTAGAAAATATGCTTAAAAGAGATATTGGTCTGTAGTTTTCAGGTAAGCTAGTGGGACCTTTTTTATGAATGGGGATAACAATAGCGTGTTTCCACATACTAGGGAAAAAACCAGTCGCTAAGCTAAGGTTCAGTATATGAGTTAGAGGTTCAATTATAGCGTGCTTGATAGCTTTTATAAGCCTGACAGTAAAACCATCCTTTCCAGGTGCGCTATCATTTTTAAGCTTTGATATAAGTCTCTCAACTTCAAAAAGGTCAGTTGGTTGCATAAAAAAGCTTTGGGGAATATGGTTTCCTAGTTCTAAGTCAGAGGTTACGGTCTCCTGGCTTTTATTAAGTTTAGTAAGTAATTCCCTTGCAAGATGCCCGCCAACATTCGAAAAGTATTTATTGCAGTTATTCAGTGATTCCTCCGGAGAAGTTTTATCAGCAACTAAATTAGAGGAAGTGTTTGCCTGGTCCGGCGACTCAGTGATTTTCCTGATACATTGCCATAGTTTTTTAGGGTTTTGTTTGTGCTTGTTTAGCTCAGAGTTTTCATAACTTTGTTTCAGATTATGTAACAAATCAGTAAATACATTACGATAGTGTAAGTATCTATTTTTAAGAGATTGATCGTTTGGGTGTTTTCTTACGTCAAGATGGAGTTTATCACGTCGATTCATACATTTGACAAGCCCAGTAGTAATCCAAGGCTTTAAAATAAATTTTGAACGGGAGATTTTCTTATCATAAGTATGTTTATAGACAGCTTGGGAGATAATATCATGAAAATAGTATACTGCAGAGTCTATGTCCTGTGCTGCAGAAATCGTTGACCAATCGGCTTTTGAGAGTTCTTCTGCGACGGCTTCAAAACTAGTGACAGTTATGATGCGTTTATGAAAATTTTGAGTATTGTTCGGTGTAGATGACTTTATACCCAGCATTACTATTTTGTGATCAGTAATATCTACATCACACACAAGGCCGATACTTTGGTGAGATTTACACTTTATGTATATATGATCTAGGCAAGCGTTTTTTCTCGTAGGCTTATTAATAGCCGGGATGAAACTGTGTTCAGCCATGAGACACTGATACTCGATGCTGTGGCTATCTGAGGTGGACATAGTATTTATGTTAATATCGCCTGTCATGACAATTGTTGGACAACTTTTAAGTGAAGTTAGCGTATTGTCCAGAGATAAGATAAAGTTGTCGATTTGTCTAAAAGAGGGGGAGCGGTAAATGGCTAGCAGAGAAATATCATTAGATAGATGAACAATAAGGCTTTCAGCTTCATCAATAAGGGGCTCGTAGACAGTGGCATTCCAGCAATCCCTTACATATATCACCACACCTCCACACTGGTTGAGATTTCTAGCCGTTTTATGTGATTGGTAGCCAGAGATTTGTCCCACTGAGTCACACACACCAAGCCAACACTCCGTTAACACAATAACATCAAAAGTTATATTAAGCCTTTTTAAGGCAACGCAAAAAGAATTAAAGTTCTTATGTATGCTACGAATATTGAGAGTTAATGTTTTGATTTTGTACTCGCTTGTTAATACCCCACCACAGTCTTCGGGAAAGTCTATAGCCTGACACTCTATATTAAGAGAATTGTCTATATCACTGATTACATCAAAAGTCATTTTTAATTACAATAGTTTTTATTAAAATTGTAAGGCTTACATGCGATGAATTGAGTGTCGGGCGGTTACTCTTTACAATTGATTGATAATAATTGGTGACAGTGTGAGGGTAATTAAGAGGTAATTGTATATTTTTAGTAATCATTACTGACGGGCAAAAACAAATAAGCCAGTGGTCAGAGAACAGATTGACGTTACATACATATCATTCGAATCTATTCATAATAAAGTAATTGGAAATTGACTATAAAATACATCATTATAACTAAATCTATCAGTTAACGCCACATTCACCGTCACCGTCTTCACTTGAAGAGCAAGCAGCAGCGCCAAAGCTAAGCCACGGAAGCATCCCATTCATCGCCACAACCATCCCGTCATTCCATCAAAGGCGCGTCCCCGACGAGAAACCGGACCTCGGTTGGTTGAACGTTCACAATGAGGTTGCGGTCACTCATTTTCTGAAACTCGTATATTTCATGTAGATATACATTCACTAGTAATCAAGGTAAAATATAGCTTTATGTGATGTGTCATGTTTATTAGTTTAGAAGAGATTTACAGATTGTGAATCACGAAACTATAATCTTATGATCGTCCGCGTAATCAAAGCTAATTTGTTATATAACCCATCTAATCAACCGCACTTGTTCTGCAAACTGCTAGCAAACAGTTTAGATAAGGTAATTGATCATAAAAAAATATCATAATATATGGGAGAGAAAAAGAAATAACTAGAAATGTAGGTAGTCAAGAATATCTGTCACCATATTTTTTTTATTATTATATTACGTTAAAACTGGGCGAACAAACAATTATTTGATACCTTTTTCTTTGACGTTTACTATGCTTGATTGGAACTACACGTGTATTTTTATGAAATCCGGTTTCATCGGCTAGATACTAAAATAATATGCAAAAATGATTGTTCGTATAGGTACACTAGTTATTAACCAATTAATGCGTTTTACCGTATATTTTCACAATTCAACGTATTATACACTATTTAAATTACACTGAGTGTTGGTGGTCGAGCTCTTAGGGCGTTGAATTTAGGTTTCACGGTTTTAGATCCCGCTTCTGAGATGTGACAATAACTCAAAAGGGTTTAAAATTAAACGATTCACAATCCATTTAACATATTTACTTATGCTCATTAGGACAAAATCACTAATTTCACATTACCGACCTTAATCTATCCACGACGGCGGCTCGTTCACAAGTGAAGTTTTTCAAGATGGCCGACAGGAGTCAAGAAATTCAATCACGAATGACAGCAAACCTGATCTGACTTTGACGTTTAACTAAAAAAATATTGTAACAGTTGGAGTTTTAAATTGAGTCATGTATAAATATGTGATTATAGAAATAAAAACGTAACATTTGTTTGTTTATTTGGCGTGAAGGCGTAACAAACAAACAAACAAACTCACTTTCGCATTTATAATATTAGTTAAGTTAAGAAAAAACGAAAACGTAACGTTAATTTGAAATGCAATATACATTTGAATTTGAATTTGAAAGTTCCCGACATAAATTCTGAATATTCCAAGAATAACTAAGATTTAGACACAAAGGAATGTCATTTTTTCAATGAAAAAATTAAACAAAATTCTGACACTATGTTTATGGATGGTCTATGGCATGATCCAAGAAAACAGTCTATGGTTTCATCCTCATGATGGCGGGATGCAACCAATAATCTTATATTATATTTAGATTCTTGGATGCAATTGAGGATTTTCATCCAAGGAATGTCATCATTCTTTTATTATATCGGCATTTTAGCTATCGGAGCGCCAAGCGCTATGGCAGAGAATTATACTATAGCCACAGTATTACTATAATGTGCTATAGCTATGGAGCGATTAGGAACAAAAAAAAATATGTTTGATATTCTTATGAGGTGCTTTAGTGCACGCTATAAACCGTCGATAAGAATAATAAAGATAGGCTATCGAACCGGTCAGAATCGAACCGGTGGGGTAGAGCCAACTGTAACGTTCATAAGTACCTTAGGGCGAACCACAAGCTCTATTATAACCTTGACTTTTGTCTTTCTTTGACATCCGGCGTCAAAAAGGGACAAAAGACAAATAAGGTTATTTTAGCCATGTTTTAAGAGCTTGTGGTAGGAGATCAGGCCTAAACTAGATAAATTACTTTTTAGTTTGATTTTTAATTAAAGTCCAGATAAGGTAGAAGGTTAGAAGTTTACTAAAATCTCTTGTGTGTCCTTCGAACCAAGACTACAACTTTCTTTTTTTTTATACCACTAAGGTGGCAAACAAACATACAGTCCGCCTGATGGTAAGCAGTTACCGTAGCCTATGGACGCTTGCAACACCAGGGGTAGCACTCGCGCGTTGCCGATACTCCACCACGCGTGCCCACTGCGGATCGGTTAAGGTAGGCTAGTGGTCAACCTACTGTTGGAAATTTTCAAGCCGCCTAGGAGGCATCCAACTAGCTTAACGACTATCACAATAAAGTAATAACCGGGACCAACGGCTTTACGTGCCTTCCGAAGCACCACGACGGTGGTAGCTTAACTTTGCCGATCGATTAAGAACGGCTAATCATGCTATACCACGAGCGCTTCTTTGTTTTATTTGTTTACTACATAACATCTATCATTACGGGAATCCCAATCCCAAAGGAGTTGCTTGCTGGCAGGCGAAAATTCCATGGTGTTACGACCGGGCTGGCTAAACGAAGATACCTATATGTATAGGCTAGTCAGCAAGTTCAAAAATGTGTTAATTCTATCAAGAATTAACATTCGTTAATTGCTCATCTCATTCGATTCGGAATAACGTCTGGAATTTATCTCGAGGATATATTTGCACATAAAAAAATGCAATTAGTTAGGCTGAATCGTGTGCATGCCTTTAGGTAGGGTGCACCGATTTAAGTACCTTGGACACCTAATGACTCCAGACCTCAGGGATGATGAAGACATAGAAAGGGAGCGAAGGGCGCTGTCAGTAAGAGCGAATATTATTGCCCGCAGGTTTGCACGTGCCTCGAGGGATGTCAAAAATACATTATTTAGAGCATACTGCACTTCTTTTTATACAAGCAGCTTGTGGGCTCATTTTACGCAAAAATCTTACAGTGCTCTTCGCATGCAGTATAATAATGCTTTCAGGGTGCTGATGGGGCTGCCTCGTTTCTGTAGCTTTTATCCTATAATGCGTAAGAAATGCGCATCCCTGGTGCGCAGGGTGCAAGCCAGCGCCAACAGCATCCTGAGCATGATTGCTAGCAGGCTAGACTGCTCTTTTGTGAATCACTGCTGCTGGGTTTTAGCTGGAGCGGTATCCCTGATCAAAATCAAAAACGAATGTTTAAAATATGTAATTGTACTAACATAGTATTTAAGTCTTTTATATCTAACAAAATATGAGTCATTGAGCTTGAAATAAATATTAATTAATTTAATTTTTAATTTAATTAACAAATTAAGATGAAACAAATATGGTATTTAGTTTTTCGTTGATAACTCAAAAATTATGAATTTTTATGAAATTGTGAATAAATATTCATATAAAAGAAAAAAAAACTTATTAAATGTTTCGACTCCCGGATCTCTACCTCTAAGTATTATTTATAGTTTTATTTCAACACCAAAAATAAGGCTCCTTCGAGCTGGGCCCACTGCTGCCAAGGACAGTGTACCACATAAAATATAAATAAATATTTAGGAACACACAATTAAAAAAAAATAGATTTATGGATTTAGACACTTGAAAGTATAAAAACCCTGTTGGAAGTCAATTTTTCAAAAAAATATATGTACTTACTATTGTTAATGTTTTTAATAAATCGCACCCTTCCTGGAAGAATGTTGCAAGTGAAAAGTGACAACTTTTCAGGAGCGTAAAAAAACTGTCCTAAAAATTTATAAACATTATTAAAAATATACGCAAAAACAAATCAAATCATCAAATCATCGTTTATCAAATGATAGCTAAAACTACCTGTGAGGGGCCTACGTGTTTATATTTTAAATTTACTCAATGTGTATTGAGAAAAACCTAAAAAGGAGCGTTGCGTAATTATTCTTCGAAACACATTAAACACTTGATGGAGTAATTATGAATATTGCATTGTTGACATGTTATGGAAGTCTCGCTGTTCGGTATTATTGCAGATAACTCTTTATTTGAATTCTGATTTAGTAGTGCATTCAATGTGTAAGTGTCGTTTACATAGGTTTTTCTCGAGCTACTCGTTTGTGTAAATAACGTATCAATTGTTATATAATATAATGTGGATAAAAGTTTCGTGGATAAAGTAAGCAACTAGACTTGCACTACGATACCCAATTCGTTCAAAATGTATGTAAGTATGAATATGCTATTAGTCATATGGAACTTTAGTGAATAATTAAGTGCAAATATATTAACTTCGTTTTTATGATGGAAATATAAATATTTTAATGTTGCATATTTTACATATTTGTATTTTATTCCTTCATTTTGAAGATAAAAATTATGAAATAATTGACAATATGTATTAGCTTTTTCTTGATTTTTTAGTGCAATAAAAAAAAAACACGCAAGTCGACTTGCATCTTTGTTCCAGGGGGGGTGCGAATACGTATTAATTTTTTCTTGATTTTTTAGTGCAATAAAAATAAAAACACGCAAGTCGACTTGCATCTTTGTTCCAGGGGGGTGCGAAATGACGACATACATTTCTTAAATATTAAAATAAAAATCTCTAAAATAATCATAATTGGCATTTCTACATAGATTAACAAAAACATATTTTTTTATTAATAATTTCCTTGTTTGTTAACTTAACAATTTGCTATAAACAAACTCTTTTTTTTTCTAGCGATATGTTTATTTACATAAACAGGCATTATAATATCAAAGTGCATTTACACATTTTATCTTGAGAACATTAAAAATACCCAGTAACACCGATAAAAACGTGGAGTACATACAAGCAGATAAATTATGTATTAATTATTTTTATTAGGAACTGGTGATTATTCAAGTCACGGATCAAGTGCATTTTGGAAGTATACAAGATTACGTGAAGATCTATACACATTATTTGTTTAATATTTTCCTCCTATTGGTGGGTACCGGAAAGCCCTGTGAGATACGAATGACCCCATTGAGGGCTTTCCGGACTAAAAATAGCGAGAAGATACTACAGTGATGTGATACATTGTGATTTTTTAATATCCGAAAGTATTTTCGAATATCCGAAATGTGTTCTCTTTAATCAATAATTTATGGGTTACTAAAATTCAGGTTTTAAAAATCGATTATTTTGTATGTTTTAGATAGACAATTAATTCTATTATATTCATCATACAAAATTCAAACACATGTCGAAGGTATATAATATACACACACGATTGGTCGCGTCCACCAAATAATATACAATAATTTCAGTATTTCAATTGCTCATTTAATTTGTTCTGTTATCGTCTGCCAATAGTCACAGTCATTGGGCCAAAATAATCCAGACCACAATGGTGTCGTTTGTAATGAGCTAATCTTGCGGCGGGCAAGCCTCCTGTGGTGGCTGAAGAGAAACCGCCTTTTGAAACATAAAAACCATCGAGATCTTTTGGGTTTCAATTATTTATCCCCCGATTTTAATTTCAGACGGTCCATTGAAGCAAACGCTAAAACTTGCCAAAAAAACATGGTATCCTGAATAAGATAAAACGGTACTTTACACAAAAAAAAGCCAAACATAGTCAGTGTTTAGGAGTTTAGGGCGATGAAAATAAGCACAAACACCGTTCACTCAATGACTTGTTTATTGGCACTGTTTTACATGGTCTAATATGGTATAAAAACTTAAATATGTATTTAATGGTACGGAGCACTTGTACGTAGTTTGACAGTTAACGTTAGAGAGAGAGAGAGAGAGAGAGAGAGAGAGAAGAAAGAGACAGATATAATTTAGTATCACAGATATACTAAACATACTCGCCCTTTTTTATGTGAAAATACACAATACTAACTATTTAATATTAAAGCATAAATAGTTAAGTGTAAAGGTTTACTTTTAAATATAATACTGAATTACAAGTAGCTAACAAAAGTTTATAAAGTTATAGTTTAAGTTATAGTTTTACAATAATTATAGTTTCAAAGAAATTTAGAATTTAATATTAAAAGGTAGCAAGAATATTGATTTTGAATTGAGTTTAACTAGGTGCCCAGATGGTTACAGTCATGATCTTAACTAATGTGCCTACTAGATATGTAATAGTAAAATTAAGTTACTGGTAGCAATATTAACTTATGGATAGGTCTTGTAAATTCACCTTTATTTGTACGAACTATTACAGATCTAATAAGGCTATCAGATTTATTAATATTTGTAGATACAATCTTGCCCAGAGGCCAAAAAGTGGGGGGTGTACATTCGTCTTTAATAATAACTAAATCTCCTATTCTTAAATTATTCTTAATATCTTGCCATTTATGTCTAGTTTGTAATTCTGACAAGTAACTGAAATAAAATTGTTTCCAAAATCTTTGCTTGATAGACATCATTTTCTGATACATAGTTAGTGTTCTTTCATTTAAATCCAATACATTAGGTTCAGGCAAGTTTGTGATAGAATTACCAATAATAAAATGAGATGGTGTTAAACAAGTAATATCATCAGGAACATCATTGATAGGGCATAGAGGCCTAGAATTAAGGATACCTTCAATTTCTATTAAAACTGTGTACAATAATTCATATGTCAATTTAGTAGCAAATAAATGTTTTTTGAGCAATGATTTTACTGATTTTATACCTGCTTCATAAATACCACCCATGTGACTGGCAAGAGGTACAGTAAACTTATATTCTATAGAGTTAGATGTACAATAATCTACTATATCACTATATGAAGTGTCTGTTTTAAACATTTTGTATAGTTCATGAAGCTCTGTCTTTGAACCTTTAAAATTAGTAGCGTTATCAGTATACAAACATGTAGGAAATCCTCTTCGGTAAATAAACCTTTTAAGTGCATGAATAAATGCTTCAGAAGTTAGATTAGACACTAATTCTAAATGAATAGCTTTTGTTGCAAGACATACAAATAGACATATATATCCCTTTGTGTATTTACAATTGCGTGCCATAGAGTTTCTTATAGCAATAGCACCACTGAAATCTATGCCTACATGTAGAAATGCTCGTTCTAATGTTACTCTGGGTGAGGGGAGACTAGACATTTGCTGACCACAGGTTTGAGCTTTATACCTAGTACATCTTATACAGGAGTGAATAGCTTTCTTTATTTCGTTTCTACCATTTAAAATCCAAAATTTTAATCTAATATTGTATAGTGTGTTTTGTATACCAGAATGTAGTAATTTTTGATGATAATGGTTTATTACTAATGAAGTTAAATGATTTTTTGAAGGTAAAATAATAGGATGAGCTTGATTGTATGAAATATCAGAGTGTTGAATGCGACCTCCAACTCTGATTAATTTGTTGTCATCCAAGAAAGGATTGAGTTTCCTTAAGGGACTAGACTTGAATGTATATAAACTATGTATAGCTAATTGTGATGTTTTTCTTTGACTGAGTGTAGTTAATTCAATTTTTTCTTTATAAAATGATTCATGTTGAGTGATTTGTATGATGAAATTGGTAGCTGAATTTAGCTCTGAAACTGTAAGATGAGAAGAAGTATTCATTTTTTTACTTTTTAATCTATTAATAAATCTAAAAATATATGCAGTTACTCTAACTAACTTTGTGAGGTTTGATATTGTTTGAAAATAGTCAATGAAGAATGTGTAATTTATTTGGTTGTCAGTAGATACAAATGCAACTGTTATGTCTGTATGTGTGTCATCTGAGGGAGAGGAGGAATGTTCATGTGAAATATCACAATTTTCTTTGAAAATGGATGTCGGCCATGAAGATTGTGATTGTGATAACCATTCTGGACCTTCCCACCATAGCTTACATGAGGGCAAATCTTTGGGCATAACACCTCGTGTTATTAAGTCTGCTGGGTTGAACTTAGTATTTATGTAATTCCAATCACTATCAGGAGTCAGTTCTAACACTTGCATTAAGCGGTGAGAAACATATGTGTGATGTTTGTGTTTGTAAGGTGATTTTATCCAGCTTAAAACAATAGATGAGTCTGTATATAAAATTGTTTGATCTATTTTAATAATGTGTTCAGTAGCTTTAATAAACTTTGTATAAATTTTTGATAAAAGTAATGCCCCACATAGCTCCAGACGAGGGATTGATTGTTGTTTTTTGATTGGAGCAACTCTTGACTTTGACAAAACCAAAATGCATGTGGAGTTTTTGTTGTGGTAGTCTGCTTTGAGATATAAACATGCGCCATAGGCCTTTTTAGATGCATCACAAAAACCAATCAATGCTATTGTGATAGGTATATAAGAAAAATACCATCTAGGGAACCTAATTGTTTCTAAATAATGTAACTGATCAACAATTTTTTTCCAGATAAGCTGTGAATCATTAGAAATTAAAATATCCCACTCTGTTTGTTCTTTCCAAATATCTTGCATTAATAATTTAGCTATAATAGTTACAGGTGCTAGTAAACCAATTGGATCAAATATTTGAGATATTTGTGATAAGATATTTCTTTTTGTGTGTGGCATATTGTGTAATTTTGGTATATGAATTTGAAGTGTGTCTACATTAGGTAACCATTTTAATCCTAAGGTTTTGACTGAGTCCGACTGACTGAAACTGTATGAGTTATCTTGCATGGTGTCATGATTTGGGTTAGTATGTAAAAGTTGCTGTAATATGTGAGGATCATTAGCTGTCCATTTATGTAGCTTAAAACCTGCTTTGCTTAGCAATTCTATTAATTGCAAACAAAGTTGTGTGCATTTTTCAATGGAATTAGTACCGCTTAAAAAATCATCGATGAAGCTAGAAGTTTCTATGCATTCTGCAGCTATAGGATAAATATGCTTATATTTTTGTGCTATATCTAACAAAGTACGACAAGCGAGATAGGGTGCACTTTTAGTACCATAAGTTACTGTGGCCAACTCTATGCATAGTAATGGCTGTGACTTAGAGTCTCTCCAAAGAATTCTCTGTAGTGTTCTCTGTTCTGGGTTTATGAATATGCCTCTAAACATTTTAACAATATCACAAGAAAATACATACTTGAATAATCTAAAACTCAAAATGATATCAAGCAAATCATTGTAAATATTAGGACCTTCATAAAGACAATCATTCAAAGAGACATTTGATGAAGTTTTAGAACTAGCGTTGAAAACTACTCTTAACTTTGTGGACCTACTATCTGGCTTTATGACTGGTAAGTGAGGTAAGTAATATGTATTTTTATCTGTAGGGGAATAATTAACATAGTATGCATGTCCTAATGCTATATATTCATCTATGAATTGTTTATACTGTGTATGTAATCTAGGGTTTTTATTAAATCTAGATTCTAACTGTAGTAAGCAACGGTAAGCTGTATTGAAAGAGTTACCTAGAACCTGTAGGTTATCCTTATCTATTGGCAGATTAACTGTGTAGCGACCAGTGTCATCTTGCTTAGTAGTAGTCTCGAACAAGTTTTCACAGTATTTGTCCTCAGGTGACAATAGTTTATGACCAGGAAGTTCTTCTTGTTCCCAAAACCGTTGTAGTAACTGATCTGTGGTTTGGAGTGAAATGTGCATGCTGACATGTTTTATGCCAATAAGTGATGAATGAGTGTGGTTATTATTTATAAGCGAACCTGAAACAATCCAACCAAACACTGTATTTACCATTATAGGAAGATTAGCACCTAAGTATAAGCGACCTGTCAGAATCAAAGAGTAGAAAAGCTCTGCTCCTATGAGTAGATCTATGTTACTTGGTAAGTAAAATGTGGGATCAGCAAGAGTGTGTGCATGTGTAGAAGGAATGTCCCATTTTTCAGTAGCTATGTACGTATGTGGTAATGGAACTGTGATGTTGTCCATTATTAAGAATGTAAGATTAGTGTGGAAGTCATTGTAGCGTGAGTTTATGTTTGTAGTAATGCTTAACTGTGTAAGGCTATCTTTATTACCGACTCCTTGTATAGTACAGGCATGATAATTAAATGGAAGCTGTAAAGCAGATGCAAGTTTGTTTGTCATTATGTTGACTTCACTGCCGGAGTCAAGAAGCGCTCGTGCATTTAACCACTTACCCGCGGAGTCTTGTACTTTTATAATTGCAGTAGAAAGAAGCATTTGATGTTTATTTGTATTTGTAACAAACACTGTAGAAGAAGTAGTAGCTATATTGTGCTCAGCATGAGAGTTATTGTTGGTAGAATGGCTGTATTCCAATGTATTGTTATTTAGTGTTGAAGAAGTGGTAGGTATAGATTGCTGTTGGCATGCTATTGCAGAACTAACCTGTTTGTCAGGGCTATCCATATGTATAGTTGTATGATGCTTGCGATGACATGTCAAACATTTAACCTTTGAACACTTATGTTTAACTTGGTATGGCTGTAAACAGTTATAACATAAAGATTTAGATTTTATTAAATTAATTCTACTTGTTATTGTCATCTCTAAGTAACTAGGACATTTGTATAATTCATGTTGTTGTTGACACAAAGGACATGTATTTACATATCCGACTGAGGATAGATGTGTTGTTTTGATGTTCTGTTTCTGTTCATGACTTTTGTCATTGATTAACTCAAAAGCTGTTCGCCTGGTATTTAAAAATTCAAGTAGTTCAGATAAAGATGATATTTTGTTATCTTTTCTGTTCAATTCCCAAGCAGCACGAAGAGAATTGTCCAGCTTTTGGGTAATTAAGAAAACTAGTAACACATCCCAACTATCTACAGGCAATTTTATAGCTTTTAAAGAGTCTAAACTCTGTTGTAAAATGACAAGAAAATCTTTGAGGTTATATTTAGAAATAACATTAAAATTCATTATAGCTTTCAAATGATGGTTTACAATTAAGGTTTGGTTTTCATACCTTTTAGACAAAATATCAAGGGCTTTTTGATAGTTTTCTTCAATGATAAGCAGGGATGATATGAGTCCAGCAGCTTCTCCGGTCAGCGCAGACTTCAGGTATTGCAGTTTGTTAACTATAGGCAAATCAGCACTGTCGACGGACGCGTAGAATATGTTTTTAAATGCTGGCCACTGCTTGATGTCGCCATCGAACTTGGGTAACTCCAGTTGCGGTAACTTCACCTTTGGTTTCCTCGAAGAAGTGCAGTCATGATGAAGAAAAGTTGAAGAATGAATATCCAAATTACCATTGGATGGACGTGAGCCTTGGATTGTTTCCATTTGTGCTTTTAATTGGTAATATCTTGTTTCCACGCTCTGCCGCTCCTGTTCGTGAATTGTCTCGCGGTCGGGACCGATGTCCAAACGCTCGATTTCTTGTTGAATTTGGTCAAATTTTCCCATAATCTGAGTCAATTCCTGTTGACGAACTCTGATGTCGGCCAGCGTATTACGATTTACGTCAAAACCTTGCACAAAATTGAAAATTCTAGTTAGTTTTCCTTTCTGCGTGGCACGTTGCTGCTTCCATCCTTCTTGATCTTGATCCACCATGATTATATGTTTTTGTTAAAGATATAGCTTGATGCTTTGTAATTTTATAAAATTGTTCGTATTTATATTTATAAACTATTATATTTTTAAGTAGTATATTTTTATTTTTTAGCACTGTTGTGTTGTATATAGTACGTGTTGTAAAGAGAAAGTGTATCCGAAGATGGCGGACGTAAGCTTCGTTGATGAAGCTTGAATGCTTGTTAGCTGAGTCCTGATTGGCTGTTGCCACAAATCGATCAAATATGGCGGTCGATTTGTTGATAAAGCAGATACGTTCCGAATGTGTCGGACGGCTCTCTTCCGTATAGTGGGTAAAGCAGTGCGCTGTTGCTTCGGTGGCTCGCCGGGTGGCGCTAGTTTGTATGCACCTGATGAAGCTTGATTGGAGCTTGGCCTCACTCGAATGTTTCCGAGCGTGTTCCGACTGTTGCCGAGTGCGAACGAGAGGGTTGCGAAAAACTATTGCTGTCGCTCCGATTTCTTGCCCGCACGGAACGTGACCTAACCTCCAAACTTCAACAATGGCACTTTTATAACTCGAAGGACCATGTTTAGGAGTTTAGGGCGATGAAAATAAGCACAAACACCGTTCACTCAATGACTTGTTTATTGGCACTGTTTTACATGGTCTAATATGGTATAAAAACTTAAATATGTATTTAATGGTACGGAGCACTTGTACGTAGTTTGACAGTTAACGTTAGAGAGAGAGAGAGAGAGAGAGAGAGAGAAGAAAGAGACAGATATAATTTAGTATCACAGATATACTAAACAGTCAGAATGTCCAAAAAATAATTAAAAAATGTAACCTTGCTGAGTATCTTGCTGGATTCTTCTCAGTTGAAGGCCGAGTTCCGAACCGGTGGTAACTTCAGTAAATGTGACCTTCATACTCAATTTCATTTTCGCAATTTTTACCTTCTTTTTATATTCTGGTTTCTTGCTTTGATTTTTGCATTTTATTATATTTCTTGTACCTACTCGCCGATGTTCGTGACTTACGCATAACAAGGTGCCGACAGAATACCAGTGTTGTGGGTAGCTCCCACAACTTTATACTGAGTCGGGGCCTTTTTTACACCGCGACGCACAGATTTCTATTATTATTATTGTTGCTACTGTTTTATTTTTCTTTATTATTGTTATTATTTTGTGTGTACCTATATATTATTATTCTGTGCGTTCTGGTGGAAATAAATTAATTTTTCATTTCATTTTCATTTCATTTTATACGACCTATTTTCCCTACACGTATAGAATAGGTGATACCAATTTATCCTGAAGTGTGGTAGGATAAACTAATTTAGCCTAGTCTAAACTAGATTCTCCTACCGGGCTTAGGATGTACCAGTTTAGACTTTTTTTTTTTTTTTTTATTATCGTGGGGAAATCCTCATAGGATTCCCGACCGCCTTGGGGGAAGCGGCCAGGTTATGCCGGACTTTTACCGGCTAAAACCCCACGGTGGTCGCCATCTGCGCTACAGAGGGGGGCGGGCTCTCGTGCAGATCGCGTACCTGCTCGCCCCTCCACGCGCGGCGCTGTGATAGCCCGTCCCGGGGGAAGTTTGATACCTCCCCCCAGCACCCTCGCGGTGCTATCGCACGATGAATCGGACCACAGCGACTCATCGTCCTCCTCGGGGTCGCTTCTGGGCGTTCAGGGCCCCCGCCCCGATTGCCCACGACCCCGAAGGTCCCCGTTTAGTCGCCTTTTACGACAGGCAGGGGAACACCGTAGCTGTGATTCTAAGCCCCAGCTACAGGGCAGGTACCAGTTTAGCCTAGTCTATACCGGTTTATCCTATCGCGTATAGGAAGAACTAGTTTAGCTTAAAATCGGGTTTGGCCGGTAACATATATAAATGAAATATAACGATAAAAAAAAACCTATTTGATGTTAAAATCATAAAATAATATTAGCTGTTTAGAGTATGCTAATAAAATTAATGTTCGCAACAATGTTCAATTATTAAAATAATATAATAGAATAGGAAAAAATTAAAATAATTATACAAGAAAATTACCCAGGACCTAATTAATTATGAATGCAATAAATGCAATTAAACCACATGCAAACCGACGACGTGTGTGTGACAAGATTAAGCAAATGTTTACGTCATTAATGTTATAGGTTATGTAAGGTTGACAAACTTACTATATAATACACATAGTTTCCTGCTAAATTACTCCAGTTACTATACTTCTACAAAAATATAATAGCAGGCAAACTATTATATTATTTAGGATTTGCGATACAAAAATTCGTACAAATATATCGTTTTATAGTGTAAAAAAATATTTGTATAAAAATTATATTATTATGAACCTACTTACTGGCCCTGATTCTGTTGTTCACAACTAAACTAATTTTAATGTCACTATGTCTCTTTTTAACAAAGAACATAAGAAAAGGATGTAAGAAATTTAGTCCTGTCAAATTAGTCCAATGCTTGTTTTCAATATAAATTTAGTCGCCATCTATCGCGGTCACGCCTAAATACACGCAAAATAAGACGGCAAAGATTAATTTGACAACTTAAAATATGTTCTATCCCTTTTTCAATCATGTTCGTAAGAAAGAGATGAGATGTAACTAAAATTAGTTTAGTGCGATTTACAACAGAATCGGCACCTATGTATGTTTTTTTATTATTTCACCAACTGCTTTTACTATTTATTTACAGGTCATCGAAAATATTATATTTGAAAAATAACATTTAACATGAGCATTAGGTGAAGAAAACATAGTCGACTAGAGTGTGGTACCCTGACTGAAGATCTATTTCTTAGCCCCAAACCAGTATGTTTTGCATGCATTTGATCATGATGATGCATTTTTTCTTTTAGGCTATATGTGCTTACCAACATCGGCCACATAATTTTTTTTTCCTTTTTTTACTACTAAATCGGTAAACAAGCATACGGCCGCCTGATGGTAAGCGGTTACCGTAGCCATATGGACGCTTGCAACACAAGAAGTATCGCTCACGCGTTACCGATCTTTCCCCCTTCCCCTATGAGCTCTGGCGACCTTACTCACGCGCAGAAACACAACTCTACATAATTTAAAGATATTTGGCTGCGGTATTCTGTAAGGTGGAGGTACTTCCCCAGTCGAGCTGCGCTTTGAGCGAATAAACGCTACGCTCTACCTCTCTCAAAACATTTAACATGAATGCTTTAAAAAATACTGGGGTTCTTATTTTCCCAGTAAACCACTAAGGTATACTCATCACAGCATAGCAAATCTCACAAATATTAATATTGAGAAATGGAGGTTTAGATATTTGTGGCTCTATCACGAATCAACAGCTGAACAAATCTTGATGAATTTTGGCATAAAGATTTTTATTTCGAAAATACAATTGGGTCCCTCGAGAATGCGGGTGGAACTGCAGGCGGAAAGTAAGTACATACTTTTAAAAAATAATGTTCATGTAATCACGCAAATTAATATTGTAAATGTCATAAATTGAACATCAGAAATAAACTATTTTTGATTACGTAGTTCGTTTTATAATTTAAATTAGAATAAGTAATATACGTCCCAACTCCCAATGTTGTATTACGTAGTTAAAGTGCAGTAAATTATGATTTGGAGGTGTAAATAATTATTATTTCTGGAATAAAATAACCGAAAAACCATTATATAATAATAACTAGCTTCTACTTGATGAGGTAACACAGGGTCCATGTGAACTAAAAATATTGTTTTATGCCTCGGGATAAAAAATTGCCTATGTCCTTCTTCATGGTCCTTCTCCATACCATAGGCTATCTGCATGCCAAATTTCATGATGATCCGTTGAGTAGTTGAGGCGTGAAGGCGTAACAAACAAACAAACAAATAAACAAACACACTTTCGCATTTACAATATATATATATAATATATATAGTTAGGATATTAAGTTATGATTAGGATTCAAATGGTTGACTTTGGCTGTCTTATTTGTATTCAACTTCGTGAATAAATGAATTTAAATTTATTGAGTTGTAAAATATTCCCATTTTTTATATTTTATTATGGAGACAGGATAAGTATGTCCCATGTTGTAGTACTCCTATTATAGCACATATTGCTACAGTCTTGAGACACTATCAATCATTCTTTCTTTTAAAATAGAAATAATTTGATCACCAATATATTATTATAAATATATGAGCCATAATAATTTACAAAAAGCGGCTAAAGCCCATCACAGACGTAGCTGTTATATATATTAATATAAATCATAGCAAGGCATATTACGATATATTTCAATAGTAATCTTTGAGTGACCGCACACGCAGCTATAATATACAGGGTGTTGTTTTGGTCGGCGACAAGCGACCCAGGAGCGGTAGTACAAAATATATATTCTCCAAAAATGGACTTAATTCCATTAAATACTGTAAATATATTGAGAAATACCTTATTCAATTTGAAATAAAATTACCGCAAAGTATGGTTACTAGGCACGTGCACAGACTAGAGCTAGGCGCAAGCCGCCATCGCCCCACCCCTTTACTCTCTCGTACTCCCGTTGAGTATTATGTCTACACTTTAGCTTATTACATTATTTTCAATTTTTTTTTATCTTTATTTAAAAAAAAAAAAGTATTTTTTTTAATATTTTTTTTAGTATCATTTGTATTATCGACCCTGAGTCGCTCGTCGCTGACCAAAACAACGACCTGTATATTTCTGTTACTTCGCCAAACTGTACTGTAATTTATATTATAGCTCGGTATACTAATATATATTATAGCTACGTCTGTGGTGGGCTACATATAAATGAAAAGGTTTAGTTATATTTTAGCAATATTAAAATAATATCCGCAGCCAATGTGCGGATATTTCGCAACAGGTATTATTCGAGTACATCACTATCAGCAGTATATAAACGCAGACCTCTCCAGTCTGGATATAGTAGATCAGTTGCATTGTAAACAACTTGTAGCTGTTTAACAATTATCTTGATACAAATTCGACTATAAATTCAAAAATAGTAACATAAGAGTGATAAGTTTTTCGCAAGTGCCAAAAATTATCCGTAAGTTTTTTTATTTAATGTACTTACATTATTTTAATATTTAGATAATACTTGTCTTATATTTTGCTTTTTATATTTGCATATTTTGGGAACTTTTGAATTTTGTGTTCTATTTTAAGTAACACATAAATATTGTATCGGTAAAAAACGAAATAAAAAAAAAATCTTAATTCAATTCTAATTTTTTTGAGAAATATAGCAAACATCTTTAATTTGAAACATCAGTTCTATCTATTTATATCGAGATATTTTAACTTATTATTTCATCGTTATTTTATATCAAAAATATAAATAAAAAAAATATAATTTAAAAAAACTAATTATCTTATTGGTAAATGAATATTGAAGTGATTAAATAACTATCAATCAACACGAAGATGTTGTAAACATAATTACATTTATTTCAATTTATTATTAAGAGTTCACTGGAAGTTCTCATATTCAATCAGTATTGTACTGATTAATATTCCAGTTATTCCGAATAATTCTGATAGAAGCATTAAGCTATTATTACTAATTACGGGCACTATACCACCAGTTAACCCGACAGACTTTGTTTAGTCAAAAATCCCCTGTAAAAACACTGTTCCGTTTTTCCGATTTTTCCAATTTTCCAGGCCTCTTTTAATTTTTTTCTTTCTAATAAAAACCTTATTTGGACTATTACGAACATACACATCAGGCGCTTACTAGCATTTATAGATCCCAAGAAGTAGTGTCAAACGGTAGAGCCCTTTAGAGGTACCGAATACCCCCCGAATCACCCCCATGTACGTTCCAGGATTTTTTATAGTTTTCGAGTTATGACAATTGTTTATGTTCTTTTTATCAAAATCGGGCATTGATATTTTTGATCAAAGTGAAGTTAATAAGAGATACATGCGAGTTATTATTCTTAATTAGTTGAATAATGATCCTAGCGAATGCATAAATATTTATTTCCTAGATGTAACCATTTCCGAAAAGTATTGAAAGTGGGGGTGATTCGGCTACCTCCAGACTTCCAATTGACACAAAATTTTTGGGACTCCTAGCTAGCTGTATATACCATTAGTTTTTTTTAAATTATGAGGTATTTTTCAGTTATCGACAACACGTAAGCAAACATCATGCGTTCCATGCTGGGCTCATATGCTGGTGCTGCCAGGAACTGGCTGCGAGCTGGTGTCCTCACTAACCCTCGAGTATTGTACGGCAGACAATTCGAACTGGATTCAGAAGATGATGTACTGGTTTCAGTACCAAGGTATGCGTGTCTTTAATTTATATCGGCAATCAAGTCGAACCACAAGACGTTAGAAAAATGTTCACACTTACGTTGTTGAAAATGCGGACACAGCGTTTTACATCCTCATTTATAATGCGGACAGCAAGGGAGTGGAACTTGCTTCCGGCGTCTGTTTCCTGACTCTTGCAATCTAGGGACTTTCAAGGTCAGAGTGAATAGGTTTCTTATGGGTAAGCGTGTCACGACGTAAGCTATAGCTTGCTGCTCTAGTAGCTTCTAGCCGCAAGATACGAAATAGTAGTTGTGAACTATTGAATAACAAAAAAGTCATGAACAGTGAATATATTTTTCACTTTACTCCCATGTGACGGTAGCGAAACGGCCAAGCCACATATTTTGACTAAGGTGTAGAGTTTGTGAAGTTAGGGCTTGTAGAGTAAGTGTATGTAGAGTTATAAGCTTGGCTTTACATGAGATCTGATAACTTTTTGACAGTACGAGCAATATGTCTTGGCGGCAACATTTTACATAAAAATGTTTTTGGTGGGATTTCACTTCTTTTTGTAAGTTGCTTAGGTTTTTTTTTTGTTTGAATTTTCCAAGTTTTTTAAATTTTTTGATGATTGTGTACTAATACAAGTTCACATACCAAATTTCAGTTTTCTAGGACCTCCGGAAGTACCCTATGAGTTTTGATGATCATCAGTGAGTCAGTGACGAAATCGGGGTTTTTTAGACATCAATAAAATCTAAAGTATAAGAGCTATGTTATTGAAAGTTAATATATTTAATAAGTTTACTATTGACATCATGTCCCGAGAATTTTGTTTTCCAAACCCAAGTTATAAGGCTTCAAAAAAACGACGAAGCTCTTCGAGAAAAGGTAGGTAGTGCCCTTGCGCTTCGCTTGGCTGTCATGGCGGGGGGCACTCCCGAGCCCCCAGCCGATTAAAATAAGAAAGAGGTCGCATCGTTACAAGCGTGCTCCATCTTGGACGGGTCAGTGGCCAAACGCAGAATATTGGTTTCAATTCGCTGGTGATAAATCTACTTGTTGGGAGGTCATCTCGTTCGTCCCGCACCGGTTCAGGGTTGCCACAGTCGATACATGAGTATTCCTTCCGACTTTCCAAAACCAAATTAATCGTTTCCGTTTTTTATTCCAGCACTGATTTATTTATTGACGAAAATAAGAAGTTACTCGATGAACTTTCCAGGCACCACTATTCTAAAGCCGGTATGATTTGCCGGGATACATTTGAAGCGGAGGTAACCGAACACCATGACAAAAAAGAAGATGAGTAAGTATTTGGGTGAATGTCCCAGAATATTTATATTTATCTATCAGATAGTATGGTACAACAAGAAACTAGGAAAAGGATAAATCCAAAGTGGGCATAAAATTCATAAAACTGTACCTTCTAGACTTCATGTGCTTACCACCTTCACACCATCACTGACCAAGTGGGTGGTAATAAAAATTCACATCCCATAAAAAAAAAATGAGTTGTACTGTCTTTGGAGAGTATATATTATTCTCCACGAGAAGAGCAGATAGAAGCGGAGATTTATAGCATTTTCTATGTTTTCAGACCAATTAAATATCAACCAGACGATATTCCCCTTAATTATCCTGAGGAACAATCATATAAGATGCTCGCTGACGTCTCCAGGTACCACTATACTAAAGTCGGTATGATTTGCCGAGATACCTTCCAAACAGAAGACACCAATCACCATGACAATCAAGAAGACGAGTAAGTATTTGTGTGAATGTCCCAGAATATTTATATTTATCTATCAGATAGTATGGTACAACAAGAAACTAGGAAAAGGATAAATCCAAAGTGGGCATAAAATTCATAAAACTGTACCTTCTAGACTTCGTGTGCTTACCACCTACATACCATTACTAACCAAGTGCGTGGAAAAATAAAAAATTACATCCAAAAAAAAATGTTTCATGAGTTGTACTGTCTTTGGAGAGTATATATTATTCTCCACGAGAAGAGCAGATAGAAGCGGAGATTTATAGCATTTTCTGTGTTTTCAGACCAATTACCTATCAACCAGACGATATTCCCCCTAATTATCCTGAGGAACAATCATATAAGACGCTTGCTGACCTCTCCAGGTACCACTATACTAAAGTCGGTATGATTTGCCGGGATACCTTCCAAACAGAAGACACCAATCACCATGACAATCAAGAAGACGAGTAAGTACCTTATTACGTTCATGGGAATGGTTGGAGTGGTTATATAACACTGCGTCACATGTCGTGGGTTTATACCTACACCAACATTGGTTATGTGTAGGGTAATTTGATTGTAAAAAAGGAAATCAGTTATCCTGGGACATTCTTCACATATGGTTATCTGACCCCAAACTGAGCAGAGCTTGTATAATGGAAACCAGAAAACTACGTATACGTATTTTTTTGTGGTAAACACCTACATACTCATTGTAGATCGTAACACACAGATTCAAGACGTGCAGAATAAACCTGTGAATTGCAGCTATCTCTATCAGCTATGTGGTTACTATTGAGAAAGCTCTGTTTGGTTTAGGATCACCGTGTAAAGGTGTGTGGTCCCAGAATATTGAATTGATCTATCAGAATAGTATGGAAGTTGTATGTTAGTATGGAATAACTAGTTATGTTAAATGTACAAATGGTTCAAAAAGGATGAACTACACAATTTTTACAAATGAACCTTCTAGGCCTTGTGTGGTTACCACCTTCACATGATCACTGACCAGGGTGAGATTGTGGTCAAACACAGGCAAGATGGCGGAAAAAGATTTGGTATCTTATAAAGATTTTTTGTCAGATCTTTCGGTTTAATGATCCCATAAGCTTATATTTTTATGTGAAATGAATTGTTCAATATCATATTCTCGTCATGCTGTCATGGTATTCTGTCTGACATTTATTTCTTTCTTTCTACGTTTAGGTTTACAGCTTGGATGATGGTTTATAGCAATTATTTATTTTCAGAAATATTCCACCAGAGGACTCTCCTAGTAAATATACTGACTATCAATCTTATGAACATAATGAATCCGAAGATTTCATAGTGGCAGATAACATGACATTTTTCACCAGTAAAATACACAATGTAAGTATCCAAACAAAACAATGTTTATAATTATTACAACCATCGATTCTTTGAGTAGATTAGCCTATAATACTCGGGGATAATGTATAGCTTATAGTTTTAAAAACAGTACTTACCGCCAGCCAAAGGTAGTAAGCACACAAAGCCTAGAAGGCTGGCTATCAAGTGACATCCAAATTAGTAGCTCCTATGGGCCCTACAATCTATCCTACTGATTCCTATATATATTCCTTTCATACTGATCATGCAGAGGGCGGAACTTAATCTCATGACACTAAAAGTGCCATAACTATTGAACGACTAAAAATTATAAGCAATTTTTTCTTTCAGAATTCAGCGCAAAGGCCCAATTACTTCTTGAACAACCATATTAACTATCCCCTTTGGCCTGTGAGCAAAGTAAACACTAACTTCGTCAGAAGACGTCAGAAATTGAACTTAATATCAGTACAAAGTATTAATTTAACCATTTTTCTAATATTATTTTTTGATTACTAATGACCTATACATTCATCCCTCAAGAGGAAATTCACTAATTTATTGGGACCTTATATAATATAATTTCCTAATAAATTAGGGGTCCAAATACAAAAAAAATTACAGCTTTTCATACATTTTTGCCGACGAGACATGTTTAAAAAAAATTACGGCTTATGTACCTTTTGTGCGTAAGCCGTAATTTGGTCCCATAATAAAAGTTGATCGTATTTATGAGTACTTTACGTGGTTTCATTTAATATCGTATTTTCGTATCCACCTCGTATATGTCTCATACACCTACTAACGTAGGTATAATTCAAATTTTACGCGAGTGTAACCACGGGGCAAAACTAGTAGCTTATAAGAGTGGTTCTCGGTGCGCGTTTGGATGCGATGCACGATGGTTTACATGTATTTTTATGGGCTCATGTCACAAGCAAAATACCGGTCTGCAAATATGTCAATTGTCCAAGGACCTTCGATTTTATATTTATACGGTTAGTAATACAGTATAAATTCGTAGCAACTCACCTTAAAGAGGATAATATGTACTTACTGATTATACGAGGAAAAATATATGAGAGAATTACGATTTCTTCAAATTCAAATTCAAATGTTTATTGCATTTTTCATATGTAGATAAGATGACAAATATTAATTAATAAGGCACAACATGAAACCCTGTTAGGGCACAGCAAATAAATAGGTACAGTATAATATAAACTTATTAAAATTATGGTTATACCTACTTAAATTACTTAATTTAACATTTTGATCACACACAGAACTTAGTACAGTGTAGGTATATACGACGGTATGCGTGCACGCATGCTTACGAGTAATACTCACTACACTCACACACTCACAGTAACACTTTACTGCTATCTAAAGGCAAATGTCATGGATCGATCTAAAAAAATACGAAACATGCGTAGAAACGACTTTTATTATTCGTAGGTGGAAACTGTTCCCCTATGAAAAAATGGTACCAAGATAACATAACGGGCCACATTTGACGGGCCAGTTGACCTATCGAGCCGCAGTCCATAGGTTTCGCGGAGCGACCTAGTTGGACCAAGGATTTGCACCTGTTGCTCAGCCACTCCCTCCAGGATGACGTGGGCGGCTGTTTCATCTGTCTTCATGCATGCCCTGCACAAAGGACTGTTGACGTGGTAGTACACTTTTTAGTCTAAAGTGACGTCACGAGCCCCCACTGACTCGCTTTACCTTTGTAATTTTTTATGATTTGGTAAAGCTAAAAATGCGTGTCCAATATTTTTTGATAATCTAACAGACGGACTAATTAGAATTAGAATTTTTTTAATCTAGGAATCATCTATTTTATATAATTTTAATTTTGAATCTAAACACATACTTTGGCAACGCGCGAGTGACTCCCCTGGTGTTGCAAGCGTCCATAGGCTACGGTAACCGCTTACCATCAGGCGGGCCGTATGCTTGTTTGCTACCTAAGTAGTATAAAAAAAAAAAAAAAACATACTTATCACTCAAAGTACTCAATTATGTTTATAATCAAAAAAATCTTATTTCACACATCAGTAATTATCTTGTTCCTGAGAGTAATGCAGATTCAGGTAACGTCATAAAAACACAAAATTTGTTTAGGTAATTAATTTATTATAAGACTTATAAATTAAGAATAGTAAAAGACTCAGGTATTAAGAATACATCATGCAATTCTTGAATAAACAATAAAAATACTTTCACATACAAATCATTGCAAAAGGCATATTAATCAGTTAGATCTTAAAATTAATTATTACTTCTAAAACATACTTGCTAAAAACTAAAAGATAACACAAATATATCAATAACAATATTCAAAAATTATTTTCTAAAAAAAGTATTGGTCACACATGTCCAGCATGCGCTGAAAAGCTCCTTTAGTTTTTACAATGTTACAAATATTCTCCAAAGTGCCAACAACAACTGTACATAGTTTCAACTCAATCGGATGAACTATGAGCGAACGCATAGGGGACACACCTAGTTGCATCAAACTTCGTTCACTTTATACATTATAAGCATACTTTATATGTAGGTACCTACTTATATGATATGAATTCGTAAATCAATTTCCTTGAGAATATAAAAAAATAATTACATCTCAAAATTGTCAGTTTGACGTTTTATTTTGATGCAACCGCTTTAATACACAAACATTTTCATAATATAATAGAAAAAAAAATACTTCAGTAAGCAGACCGTGGTCTTCTGTCGAAGTTAGTGTTTACTTTGCCCGCAGGCCAAAGGGAATAGTTAATATGGTTGTTCAAAAAGTAATTGGGCCTTTGCGCTGAATTCTGAAAGAAAAAAAAAACAGCAAATAATTAATCGTTTTCAAATTCAAAATCATTTATTCAAATAGACCTTCGAAGGCACTATGAAAAGTCTGACTCTAATACCGTTTCGGAAGGTTGCATTTGTTGAGAAGAGCCGGCAATATTCTCGGCAATTACTATTTTCAAAACAAGCTTTGGGACTTTTAGTGTTCTAACCTCTGCGTGACCAGTATGAAAGGAATGCTAGGTTGTAGGGCCCATAAGAGCTACTAATTTGGATGTCACTTGATAGCCAGCCTAGTCTAGGCTTTGTGTGCTTACTACCTTTGGCTGGCGTATCGTATCGTTTTTAAACCTAATCTCTGGACTAAAAAATCTAAATTCTTTCACTATAGTAAGCTATACATTATCCCCGAGTATTATAGGCTAATCTACTCAAAGAATCGATGGTTGTAATAATTTTAAACATTGTTTTGTTTGGATACTTACATTGTGTATTTTACTGGCGAAAAATGTCATGTTATCTACCACTATGAAATCTTCGGATTTATTATGTTCATAAGATTGATCGTCAGGATATTTACTAGGAGAGACCTCTGGTGGAATTTTTCTGAAAAGAAATAATTGCTATAAACCATCATTCAAACTATAAACCTAAACTTAGAAAGAAAGAAATAAACGTCGAACAAAATAACATGAAAGCATGACGAGAATATGTTATTGAACAATTAACTTCACTTAAAAATATAAGCTTATGGGATTATTAAACCGAAAGATTACAACACAAACCATAAATCTGACAAAAAATCTTTATAAGATGCCAAATGCTTTTCCGCCATCTTGCCTGTGTTTGATTACAATCTCACCATGGTCAATGATGATGATGACAATGATAACCACACAAGGCCAGTTCAAGTTCAGTGTTATAAATTGGGTGGATTTATCTTTTGCGAACGCTGTGTGTTCTACCGCTTGTACAACGGACAGTGTTCTGAAGAATTATTTGACCTGATGCCCACGGCTACCTCGCAACTCTCACCATCGTCGGAGAGTCCATCCTCACACATTGGAACCAAAATGGTTTCATACTGTGCAGTTTCAAAGGAGCTTTCTACAACGGACACTCAGACTGTAGAATTAGCTCTCCGCCGTGGTTTTCCCAAGGGAGTATAGCAGGGGGTTCTTCAAAAAGGGTGTGAAGAGATTTTTGCATGGTTGGCAACGCGCGAGTGATACCCCTGGTATTGCAAGCGTCAATAGGCAACAGTGAACGCTTACCACCAGGTAGGCCGTATGCTTATTTGTAACAAAAAAGCCAAGGTTTAAAGAAAGTCTCAGGATAACTAATTTTCTTTTTTACACCCAAATTACCCTCACAAAACAAATGTTAGTGTAAGTATAAACCCGCGACATGTGACGCGGGAGTCAGGATATGTAACCACACCCACCAGTCCTATGAACGTAATAAGGTACTTACTCATCTTCTTGATTGTCATGGTGATTGGTGTCTTCTGTTTGGAAGGTATCCCGGCAAATCATACCGACATTAGTATAGCGGTGCCTGGAAAGGTCAGCGAGCGTCTTATTTGATTGTTCCTCAGGATAATTAGGGGGAATATCGTCTGGTTGATAGATAATTGGTCTGAAAAAACAGAAAATGCTATAAATCTCCCCTTATATCTGCTCTTCGAGCGAGCAGTTATTGGAACAAAAAAGTTATGGGAATAATTACACCGGAAGATAGCACTACTCATAAACTATTTTATTTTCGAGATGCCAATTCTTATTTTGCCTCCTTATTTTTCTGATATCAACCACATTCTCACTATTTAGCAATTATTACACATGAAGTCTAGAAGGTACAGTTTTATGAATTTTATGCCCACTTTGGATTTATCCTTTTCCTAGTTTCTTGTTGTACCAAACTATCTGATAGATAAATATAAATATTCTGGGACATTCACACAAGTACTTACTCATCTTTTATTTTGTCATGGTGTTCGGTTACTTCCGCTTCAAACGTATCCCGGCAAATCATGCCGTCATTAGTATAGCGGTGCCTGGAGAGGTCAGCGAGCATCTTATATGATTGTTCCTCAGGATAATTAGGGGGAATATCGTCTGGTTGATAGGTAATTGGTCTGAAAACACAAAAAATGCTATAAATCTCCGCTTCTATCTGCTCTTCTCGTGGAGAATAATATATACTCTCCAAAGACAGTACAACTCATAATTTTTTTTTTATTGGTTGTGAATTTTTATTTTTCCACCCACTTGGTCAGTGATGGTGTGAAGGTGGTAAGCACACGAAGTCTACAAGGTACAGTTTTATGAATTGTGTTTTACCTAGTTTCTTGTTGTGTACCATACTATCTGATAGATAAATATAAATATTCTGGGACATTCACCCATATACTTACTCATCTTCTATTTTGTCATGGTGTTCGGTTACTTCCGCTTCAAACGTATCCCGGCAAATCATACCGGCTTTAGAAAAATGGTGCCTGGAGATTTCATCGAGTAACTTCTTATTTTCTTCAATAAATAAATCAGTGCTGGAATAAAAAGCGGAAACGATTAATTTGGGTTTGGAAAGCCGGAAGGAAGACTCATGTTTCAACTGTGGCAACCCTGAACCGGTGCGGGACGAACGAGACGACCTCCCAACAGGTAGATTTATTACCACCGCTTTAAAACCAATATTCCATTTAACCACTGACCCGTCTAAAGGACGACATCGAAGCCTTAGATGGAACACGCTTGTAACGATGCGACCTCTTTCTTATTTTAATAATTGTTCCTGGTCATTACACTATTTTCAAATTTTCATATAATTAATGTCTTCAAATATTCAATCGCGCTCTCGATACTTTCTTTATTATTGAGATAACCGCTTAACCAAGCACACGTATTTTTCTGGATTACTGACATGTAAATTTTATTGAAGAACCAATATAAAGTAATTTTTTAGCTATTATGGTGTCGGTTTATAAATAAATTATTGTATAATGCTACTGTAATACAACAACCTGTACTATACCGAACCCAACTACATCTTTTACCTCTCCTCTCTTTTACCGTAGCCCTATGGCTACGGTAACCGCTTACCATCAGGCGGACGTGTGCTTTATTACCTACATAGATACTCGCATACCTTGGTACTGAGACCAGTTTATCATCTTCTGAATCCAGTTCGAATTGTCTGCCGTACAATACTCGAGGGTTAGTGAGGACACCAGCTCGCAGCCAGTTCCTGGCAGCACCAGCATATGAACAAGCGATGGAACGCATGATGTTTGCTTACGTGTTGTCGATAACTGAAAAATACTTCCTAATTTAAAAAATACTAATGCTATATACACCTAGCTAGGTGTCCCAAAAATGTGTGGCAATCCAGAGGTAATCGAATCACCCCCACTTTCAATACTTTTTAAATGTTTATGCATTAGCTAGGATAACTATTCAACTAATTGAGAAAAAAACTTGCGTGTATCTCGATTATTAGTCACTATGATCAAAAATATCAATGCCAGATTTTAGTAAAAAAAAACAATCAATTGTCATAACTCGAAACTACAAAAAACCCTGGAGCATACATGAGGATAATACGTGTACCTCTAAAGTGCTCTACCGTTTGACACTTCTTCTTGGGACATCCTGTATTTAAATAAAAAATAAATGTTATTTATAGGTTAGCTTGCGTATGTTCGTAATAGTCCGAATAAGGTTTTTATTGAAAAAAAAATATGGAAAAGTTGCCTGGAAAATGGAAAAATTGGGAAAAACGGAAAGAGTTTTTCCAGGAGATTTTTGATAAAACATGTCTGTCAGGTTAGCTAGTGGTGGAGTGCCCGTTGTTCCAAGCTTTACACTACGGTGACCGCTTACCATCAGGCTGGCCGTCGTGTAAAATAAAACTATCTTCTGTCAGAATTATTTAGATAATCTGGAATAGCGGAATATATTAATCAGTACAATATTAATTGAATACCTATGTGTACTCCCCAGTGAACTTTTGATAATTAATTGAAATAAATGTCATTATCTTTACAACATTTTATGTCTTAATAGTTATTTAATCACTTCAATATTAATTTTCCAATAAGTTAAGTAGAATTTTTTTTCAAAAAAAAAAATTTACTTGATCTATATGAACGATTGAAAAATTGCTCTGAAAATCCAAACGAAATGATTTATAAAAAGTATTTTAATACAAATAACAAAGAAATACTATTTTCTTAATATTTAACGGTTCAAATATCTCGATATAAATAAATAGGACTGATTTTTGAAATGAAGATGTTTGCTATATTCCTCAAATAATTTAATATTTAAAATAAGTAACTTTTTATTTAGTTTTTTACCGATACAATATTTATGATGTGTTACGTAAAATAAACAAACATAAGAACTCACGCAAAAAAATATAGGTGTAAGATACATTTTAATCTATGTATTATTTGACGTTAAAATTAAGTATTATCTAAATATGTAAAATAATGTAAGTACATTAAAAAAAACTTACGAATATTTTTTGGCACTTGCGAAAAACTTATCACTCTTATGTTACTATTTTTGAATTTATAGTCGAATTTGTAGCAAGATAATTGTTAAACAGCTACTATTTGTTTACAATGCAACTGATCTACTATATCCAGACTGGAGAGGTCTGCGTTTATATACTGCTGATAGTGATGTACTCGAATAATACCTGTTGCGAAATATCCGCACATTGGCTGCGGATATTATTTTAATATTGCTTGAATATAACTACGCCTTTTATTTTATATTTTTAGCAACTATTTTGAAATGACTATGCTTCACAAAATAAAAAAAATATGATTTTTTACTTGAATTTGAAGTCCATTTAATTTTTTATTCAAATGTAAATTTAATTTTTGAAATTGAATTCAAATAAGTTGTTAAAGAGATAAATTAAACAGCCAAAGTAAACCATTTGGGCTGCAAATATTAATTTTATTTTATCGTATCTCATGCCACATCAGGTAGAAGCTAGTTATTATTATACATATTATGGTTTTTCGGATATTTTATTCCAGAAATAATATTTTTTTACACCTCTAAATCATAATTTACTGCAATTTAACTACGTAATATATTGAGGAAATTCACTGTCTATATTACTACACCATTGGGACGTAAATTACCTATTCTAATTAAAATTATAAAATGAACTACGTAATCATTAATAGTTTATTTCAGATGTTCAATTTATGACAGTGGCCCTGATTCTGTTGTTCACAGCTAAACTAATTTTAATCTCACTATGTCTCTTTCTAACAAAGAACATAAAAAGGATGTAAGAAATTTAGTCCTGTCAAATTAGTCCAATGCTTGTTTTCAATATAAATTTAGTCGCCATCTATCGCGGTTACGCCTAAATACACGCAAAATAAGACGGCAAAGATTAGTTTGACGACTTAAAATATGTTCTATCCTTTTTCAATGATGTTCGTAAGAAAGAGATGAGATGTAATTAAAATTAGTTTAGTGCGATTTACAACAGAATCGGCACCAGTTACGATTTTATTTTCCCCATAGCATTTAGTTTTTATCGAGTACTAGCTATCCGGCGCGACTTTGTTCACGTGGTGTCCTAAAAGCCATTTATTCAATTTAGGGCCCTAGTGGCCCTTATGACGGTCAATAAGTTACTGAAATTACCACCAGTTCGTAAATCGGCCTTCAACTCGGAAAGGTGAGGTTTTTAAATATTTTTGGACAATCTTACTATAGATATTGAGCTATTGTTACTACATATAGAGAAGCTATCATAAGCAAAGGTTATGTCCCATTTTTTTAGAGTCAACTCAGTGGCGTATCTATACCATCTGGGGCCCGGGGAAATTCTTTTAATGGGGCCCTATCAGTAAAAATCGTCACGTTGTACTCAGTTTAATTTGAATAAACTTCGAGATTTTCAGCGTACTCAATTACACGTTGTATATGTCCCACTAATGGCCATAGGCCTCCTCTCTTAGGCGAGAGGGAATGGTCTGTAGTCCCCACGCTAGCCCAATGCGTATTGGAGACTTCACATCCATAGAACATAATATCTCAATGCATTCATTATCTATTTGCTAGCTTTTCGGTGAAGGAACAACTCCGTGAGGAAACCTGCATATATTTACAATTAAATAAAAATAACAATTTAATTTCAATAAGATATTTATTAAAAAATATTATTATATTATATTTGGATTTTAAGCAGAACTTATAAAAATATACTTTTCAAATAAAATAAAATACTCAGGTACAATGTAAAAAAATATTTTTGAGCTCGCGGCCTCTTGGGCCGGGGCCCTCTTGGGTCGGGGGCCCGTGGCATTCTGCCAGCCCTGCCACCCTATTGTTACGCCACTGAATCAACTAAAGTTCTCTTTAGCGCTGAAATAGTCGTCTAAGCAGACAGTAGAAACACGTATCGCTATCAATACGCTTTTAGGAATATTTTTCTCGCAAACACCTTAATTTACACGGCGCTTACGCATTTCGTACATCGTTCTACAACAATAAGTGTGGCCGGATGTCCTCACTTGAACGGAACATAGTTGTAATGTGTGGCTTCTTCTCTATACGTAGTAATAATAACTCAATGACTATAGAAATGTTTTTTTGAAGTGAAAACTTCTTTAGCGGCGTTGTGCACTTTTTGGGATGGGTAAAAAATTTTAAACACGCGTCAGATGTCACGTGACCCTGATCGAAAGTTCGTAAGACGGAGGGAGAGTAGTTGCAAATTAGACTGTATTTTTACTGGGGTTATGTTCAAATTCTTATAATATTCTCTACCTAGCCGGAAGGTAGGTACCATTTTTGTTCTCATTTTAAGTTAATAAAAAAATCTTGTTTAAAAGTATTATATGTACATGTATCTTGAACTAGCTTTCCCTTGTATAAAAATACTATGTGAAAAATGTCTAGTATCAAAAATGCACAACGTTAATATTCAAGTTTTCACTTCTGCCGGCACTTGCACTCCCGGAGTGCAACCCGTTGTTTTTTTTTTTTATGTGGCGTTATACCTTTTCAGTTTACATAGTATTTATTTAACTGGGAGATGCTCACTACCGCATAAGATAATGGTTATTGACTTAAGGGCTTTATTTATAGAAGTTTCAAGCCAAACTGGTCATTAAAATTCCATTATCTGGAGTCCTATAGCATTTAGACCTCAAGCGGAGACAAATGATGACTTTCTTAACTCGTTTGAATGAAATACGTGATGCTTCTTAATTTTTTTAAAATAAAGATGATGATAGCTCAATGGTAGTGACGTCGGATACCGAGACGAAGGTCCCGGGTTCGAATCCTACATTGAGCTTGAGCTTTCGTTGAAGGAAAACATCGTGAGGAAACCATAGCACGGTGGTAGGGTACTTTGTAGTACCCGCCTGGCTGGCTACCACCAGTTGAAAATCTGTCGCCAAGCACCTTTCGGTGTGTTCCGACAGCTGCACTTGAGAGCCAGCTCCTTCTAGGCTTTGTGTGCTCGCATCATCACTTACCATGGTGAGATTGCGGTCAAACAAAAAAATCATTACCATTATCGCATTCATAGCATTATGACATCCTGTAATACCTATACTTAATGCATCATTGCATTACATTAAACTTAAGGAAAATGGAATCTGAGAAACCGGACGTCATTACATGCAGCTGAAATTCGTGAGGATACGTGACGTTTAGGTAATTCTTGATTACGTAATAAATATGTAGCCTATGTCCTTCTCCATGCTATAGGCTATCTGCATGCCAAATTTCATGATGATCCGTTGAGTAGTTGAGGCGTGAAGACGTAACAAACAAATAAACAAACAAAAAACTCACTATCGCACATTGAGCTATTATTACTACGTAGAGAAGCTATCATAAGCAAAGGTTATGTACTAATGTTCTCTTTAGCGCTGACACAATAAATTAGTCGTCTAAACAGACAGTAGAAACACTTAGCGCTATCAGAACGCTATTAGGAGTATTTTTCTCGCAAACACCGTGATTTTAACGGCGCTTACGCGTTTCGTTCATCGTTCTACAGCAAAAAGTGTGGCCGGAAGGCTTCACTTGAGCGGAACGTAGTTGTGATGTGTGGCGTCTTCTCTATACGTAGTAATAATAGCTCAATGCTTTCGCATTTATAATAGTTAGAGGATTTTATTATAACCACTCTAGTTTTAATTAGTAACAAAAATAAATTATTTGAAAATTTCTTATCTGACACTGTTTTGAAGTCAGCGCAAGAGCACCATGGTACATGGAAAATATTTCGCTGAATTCAAAACCGTGTCCGATAAGAGTTATTTCTTGGTTATTTAATACTTTTTAGTGTACTTTGAAGGCGGTTTATTTTTTATTTAAAAAGTTAATGTATTTTTAACCGACTTTAAAAGAGGAGGAGGTTCTATGTTCGACGAGTATTTTTTCAGTTTCGATTTTGATATGCGTTTTCAATATTTGCGTTGTTTGTCCTCTTTTCTGTTGAGGAATTCCATCATATCTTTAATTCCATAGTCAAATCATAAACCACCTCGGGATCTTCTGTTATAATACAGTTTAAACCATCCTAATCGCATAAGCCGATTCCGAGTAATCGGTGAACATAAAACATACGCGTCGAAGGTAGAACCTCCTCTTTTTTTGAAGTCGGTTAAAATACGTAAAGACAACCGTAAAAAAAGTATATGACTATAAACAAGGATATGCGAGAGTTGGGCGATGAAACTGGTGGCTTAATTCTATATAGGGTGACTGGTAATTAATCTGTTTTCAGGATTACATGATATCGGTGACAGTTCACTTTTGACAATTATAGTCATGCGCCGTAACAATATCCAATCGATTTTTTTGTTGTATCGAGAAAGTTAATAAAGAAAGTCTAATCGATTTTCATTTTTGTGCTTTTATTTTCCAAATTATATTTCCTTATCACTGTCTTACTGCTTAATACCGCCTCGTGTGTAATTACCAACTTTGCACACATGTATCATACTGTACTATTATCGTTGTTCTTAATTTCAGATAATTATTACAGGATTTATGAGAAATTATGTTTGTTAATTGATATTTACCTAGTAATGTAAGAATATTCTCTCTCTCTTTGATATCGAACCGATATATCGAAATTTTTTGGTAATTAAAAATATTTCGATATTGATAAACCTACTCAAAAATAATCGATATAACATATATCGATACTTTTTTGAATTTCCCTGTCGATCAAGCATTGTCAATCACTATACGTAAATGTTTCGTTTCATGCAGCAAGTATTTAAAGGATATCCTATTTCTTGATTTTTAAAATTATCAAGCTATATTAATTTGCTGAAATTATTTCTTAGTTATGTATAGCGATATATATTGTATTTTTGCAATGATATAAAATGGAAATTAAAATATTTTATTGTAAAATATTATATTAGTTACTCGCAAGTACTATGAGTGAACCGGAAAATGTGAACTGTCACCGATATCTTCTAATCCTGAAAACAGTATAGTAAACGATACTTAGACACATGTACTCATGATAACAAACAACTTACACATTTTTTTTTAATTCTATATATTTTTTTTGTTTTTCAAACTAAATATTTTATGAATTTCGGCCAGTAGTTTTTTTTTATTTATTTACCAAGACATAAATACACTGTTTACAAAAATTTACTTTCTGTCACATCGCAGAACGAACGATGAGTTTGAATACATACATACGTTTTGATTTTGAAAATTTAAAGTAAAGTCACAAAGTGGTGAACGGATTAATGGGAATGATTCCTGGGTAAAAACATAATAATTCTAATAAGTCCGTCAGTTACATTATCAAAAAATATTGGACCAAGCCAAAAACATTTTCATGTAAAATGTTGCCAAGACGAGACCATATGGCTCGCACCTAACTTCACAAACTCTACACCTTAGTCAAAATATGTGGCTTGGCCGTTTCGCTACTACAAGTTCTTTTTGTAAGTTGCTTATGACAACATTTTTTTTTGGTAAAAGTTCAAATTTTAATATTTTTTTGTTGTTTGTGTACACACGGCTACAGATAAAGCTATACATTTCCAATATAAGCTGACCTCTCATTGTACGGAAATCCTATACAATGCGAGATCAGCTTATACTGGAAATGTATAGCTTGATGTGTTGCCGTGTGTACTAATACAAGGTTACATACCAAATTTCAGCTTTCTAGGAGTTCAAGAAGTACCCTAAGAGTTTTGATGATCATCAGTGAGTCAGTGACGAAATCGGGGTTTTTTTAGATATCAATAAAATCTAAAGTATGTTATTGAAACTTAATGTTTTGACATCACATCCCGAGAATTTTATTTATCTGGTATATTACTTAATAACATGTAGATAATAAGGTGTACCTACTATATTGAGTCTTGTTACTTGAATAAATAAATTTTATTATTATAAAAGGGTGTGAAGAGATTTCTGCAGGGTCGGCAATGCGCTAGTGATACCCCTGGTGTTGCAAGCGTCCATAGGCTACGGTAACCGCTTAACATTAGGCGGGCCGTATGCTTGTTCGCCACATCCATAAATCCATAAAAAAAAACCAAACCCAATTTACGAGGGTTAAAAAAAACGACGAAGCGCTTCGAGAAAAGGTAGGTAGTGCCCTTGCGTACCGCTTGGCTTGTCTTGGCGGTGGGTATTCCCCTGCCCCCAGATGGACTAAATATAATTTTTGAGGAATCTAGCCTATGTAAGTAGGTATTCAACAACATATAGAGACGTGACTATTGACATACAAGTACCTAGTAGGTATATTTCATTTCCATAATGGACGATCTGTCTCGGATCACGGTGTATTGAGGAAGGAAGTTCAAACTATATTGAGCGACGTACAGGGGTCAGCTGTCTAGTCTAATGTGTATTCTATTATAGGTATAGAATAAATCGTAATCCGTAATCGAAGCGCTCGTGGTGTAGCATGATTAGCCGTTCTTAATCGATCGGCAAAGTTAAGCTACGCCTGTCGTGGTCGGTACCTGGATGGGTGACCGCCTAGTGGTATTTCAAATCGAGCGTTTCCGTGCTTCGGAAGGCACGTAAAGCCGTTGGTCCCGGTTATCACTTAATTGTGATAGTCGTTAAGCTAGTTGGATGCCTCCTAGGCGGCTTGAATGATTCCAACAGTAGGTTGACCACTAGCCTACCTCCACCGATCCGCAGTGGGCACGCGTGGTGGAGTATCTGCCCATTCCCTTTCACCTTCATTTGTGAAAGGAGGCCTGTGCTCAGCAGTGGGACATTATAGGCTGCTGATGATGAAATCGTAATCCCTTTGAGCTATTATTACTACGCAAGAGAAGAAGCCCTTACAACTATGTTCCGTTCAAGTGAGGCCATCTGGCCACACTTGTTGTAGAACGATGAACGAAACGCGTAAGCGCCGTGAATATCACGGTGTTTGCGAGAAAAATACTCCTAAAAGCGTTTTGATATTGCTACGTGTTTCTACCGTCTGCTTAGACGACTAATTTTATTGCTTCAGCGTTAAAGAGAACTGTAGTTAGAAGGTGGCAAACAAGCATACGGCCCGCCTGATGGTAAGCGGTTACCGTAGCCTATGGACATTTGCAACACCAGGGGTATCACTCGCGCGTTGCCGACCCTGCAGAAAGCTCTTCACACCTTTTTTGAAGAACCCCATGCTGTACTCCATTGGGAAAACCACGTCAGGAGCTCATTCCACAGTCTGAGCGTCCGCGTAAGGAAGCTCCGTTGAGCCCGAACAGTTTGAAACAAATCTGGTTTCAATGTGTGAGGATGGACTCCCTGTCGATGGCGAGAGTTGCGATGGTAGAAGCTGGCCGTGGGCATAATCTTAAACAGTTAGTACAGAACACTGTCCGTTGTAGAACACACATAAGGAGGCAACGTCTCTCCTTAGACTGAGGGGCTCTAAACCGTTTGTGAACTCGGGATCGTCAACAATTCTAGCAGCACGTCGCTGAACCGAGTCTAAAGGCCCAAGCTGGTATCCAGGTGCTCCCGCCCACAGATGACAGTTTTTGACACGCGAAGTACATACACTCGCGTCATCTATTTAGATTTATATCTGTGGTTACCATTAATTACATTATATAAACTGTATCATTGGCCCTGATTCTGTTGTTCACAAACTAATTTTAATGTCACTATGTCTCTTTCTAACAAAGAACATAAGAAAAGGATGTAAGAAATTTAGTCCTGTCAAATTAGTCCAATGCTTGTTTTCAATATAAATTTAGTCGCCATCTATCGCGGTTACGCCTAAATACACGCAAAATAAGACGACAAAGATTAATTTGACGACTTAAAATATGTTCTATCCTTTTTCAATGATGTTCGTAAGAAAGAGATGAGATGTGACTAAAATTACATTAGTGCAATTTACAACAGAATCGGCACCATCTGCCAGTCCTCAATAAAACGAAAAAAAATATTGTATCGTTACGATTCAATCGTTTATTGTCTAACACTATACAAACGGTAATAAATCTTAAAATCTATTTTATACATTTTATATGTTTCGCTTAAATTAGTCCGTTATCAATTGCCATTATAAAGTTGTTATCTATTTCGCCTTATTGTTGTTTTCTTTCCTTGTTGTTTGTTGGTCTGTAAAAAAAACATGCGCTTAATCAGTTGTTATTAATATTATAATCTTTTACCTATCTTAGGTCAATTTCAAATTACGTGCAAAGTATAACCCCTTATTCATACTAAAGTTATCAAACGTTGATTACCTAAAATTCCGAAGCATTTATCTGACAGGTGACATTTGGTGATCGAAAGAGTGAGACGGGGCACACTATTACACTGATTTAGTTAAAAAGCGAATATGAATAAGGGGGTTAGAGTTTGGAGTTGTTGATTTTGTAGGAGATAGAGATAAGCTTCCGTGTCAGACGCCGATCCCACAGAGAGAAATCTAGAGTTCTGCGTTCCGAATTCACTTTTGTGCACCCATCAAGCAGTCTAGAGTTCTAGAATTCTGCAATATTCGCTACCGATCACACGTCATACACTTTTTTTTACTTTTAAAGGCGCCGCATAGATTGCAATGAACGCAGAACTCTAGAATTCTGTAGGATCGGCCCCTTATCTTTGGGTTTTCGGAAAGACCCAAATGATAAGCACAGACGATATTAACTATTAATTATTGTTTATCCCGTATGACCTTTAAAGTCTGTAGTACCTACTCGACGCGACAAATCAGATAACCTATCTTACGAGCATTTCTTGCGAAAAACCGTACCTTTATCACGTAAGGTTTTTTTTAATGGATTAAGCTGATACGGTAGCTAAAAAGACGTCTCTAATCAGGTTATGCCGGACTTGTACCGGCTAAAACCCCACGGTGGTCGCCATCTGCGCTGTAGAGGGGGGCGGGCTCTCGTGTTGAACGCGTACCTGCTCACCCCTCCACGCGCGGCGCTAAGATAGCTCGTCCCGGGGGAAGTGTGATACCTCCCCCCAGCACCCTCGCTGTGCTATCGCACGATGAGTCGTGACCACATCGACCCATCGTCCTCCTTGGGGTCGCTTCTGGACGTACAGAGCCCCCGTCCTGATTGCCCACGACCCCAAAAGCCCCGTTTAGTCGCCTTTTACGACAGGCAGGGGGATTATTCTAAGCCCCAGCTACAGGGCACCTTACACCGTACCTAACTCATATGGGGGACGGTTTGAATATGGGATGCCTTAGTCCGGGAGATTTTCTAGTAAATCCAAACTAAGAAACAAGCTATTGGTGCCAATTCTGTTGTAAATCGCACTAAACTAATTTTAGTCACATCTCATCTCTTTCTTACGAACATGATTGAAAAAGGATAGAACATATTTAAAGCTGTCAAGTTAGTCTTTGCGGGTATTTAGACGTAGCCGCGATAGATGGCGACTAAATTTATATTGAAAACAAGCATTGGACTATTTTACAGGACTAAGTTCTTACATTCTTTTCTTATGTTCTTTGATAGAAAGAGACATAGTGAGACTAAAATTAGGGACATTACCTCTTTTTAATATTACAGTGCAGCCGTTGACTAAATACGTTTCTGACACCTGTTAATTTGTGGTGTTCACGGCTGATATTGCGATGAGAACTTCACAGAAAGGTTCAGTATTTTCTAAGGCAAAGCTTAGTTAAAGTCTCATCATAATTAGACTAGCCGTTTCCGTGATTTGGCCAATATTATCGCTTCTCTCGGCGGCCGCACTTTAGTGTAGAAAACTAGCTTTTTTAACGCCTATATTATTCAAGTAAACTGTGCAAAATTTGCGGTTTGAACTATGCATTTTTTTACTCTTTATAGGCCTGTGTTTGTCCGCAATCTCACCATGGTAAGTGATGATGCGGCCGAAGGTGGTAAGCACACAAAGCCTAGAAGGAACTGGCTCTCAAGTACAGCTATCGGAACACACCGAAAGGTGCTTGGCGACAGATTTTCAACTTGAGTGTGGTAGCCAGCCAGGCGGGTACTACAAAGTACCCTATCACCGTGCTATAGTTTCCTCACGATGTTTTCCTTCACTGAAAGCTCAAGCTAATTGTAGGATTCGAACCCGGGACCTTCGTCTCGGTATCCGACGTCACTACCACTGAGCTATCATCGTCTTTTTTATTGATTGATTGGACTGACATTCGTTTTGACTTCTAACTAGAATGTCTGGTTCCTGAATTTGGGCACCTTCAAGGCATCTGAGCAAGGATGTTACATCCTCGGTTTAGACGGTTTAGATATTGCTCCTCGTAAAGCTTATTTGATGACAAAAAAAAAAAAACTATACTGGGTGGAGATTTCGAGACCTATGTTTTATGACATTTACTATGGAAAGTAAAAATTTTTTTTTGAGAATTCACTATTTGTTCCATAGAAAAAATTGTTCAGCATGACTAACGCAGCATAGGTTTTGAAAATATGCCATCTCGAAATCTCCACCTGTTATATGTGCTTCAAAATTTGACGGGTTTTGCCAGAGACTAGAAAGAAATAAGAGCTTCTGTTGACATTTAATTTTTCGTAGGTATTTACAATGAAGGTGCAATAGGTATGAAAAACCACAGAAATGCCTTGTTGAAGATAATTATATAATAATAATATATAAATAAATTATAAATGTTCCAGGAAAAATATTAAATAGGTTGAATTATTTATTCTTTATCTAACGAAACCCACAAATTCCTGCTAAATAATAAATTTAAGGAATAATGCATAATGGTAAAGCCCAGCACATCGCACAAGACCACTGATATAGCCTTTATCTATTCAAAAATAACGTCATTTATTGCTCACCAATATACTGATAAAAGGCAGGAAATTTTGAGGAATGTTATAATAATATGTAATTCAAAGTCTCTCTAAGGTCACTGAATATAACTGTTTACCTACTGTAGATTGTGTTTACCATGACAATATGCAATTCGAATAATGAGATTTTTAAGTTCAGTCGATAGCAATCTGCGGGGTTCTAACCCCCTTATCTGATATGGCTTACCGACGTACCTGCGCAGAAGATACATTTTCAAACGCAGGAAACGCTATTGGTCGGCAGCTGCCGCCATGTTAGCGCGCGCCGTTTGGAGGGGCGTGAATTGCGAGTGAGACAGAACTAACAGCTGCAGTGTATTATGAACCTTATAGTAGTGATCTAATGTTGATTGTAAGTTTTAAGCATTCTTTTGTTAATCTTCGGGGCCATACTTTCTTTTCTGTGCGAACGAAGATTCAAGACGCGTCATATCAGTTGGGTACTACTGTATCCTATACAATTTTACACAACTATTATCTATTTTGTGCGTGTGACATAAACCCGCCTTTATTACACGCGTTATTTTCTACTTAGAGTCACGGTAAAGCGTGTAATAAGTATGCTATAAAAATATTGACATTATAACAACGCGCATTTTTTTTTAAATTCTCACCTGAATTTTGGCGAGAATCGCCTTCTCCTTGTTTCATTGTTTTCGAAAGATCCAGCGTCGGATGGTTCCTGGAATCAAGTTTGTTAAAAACTTGGAGTTTATAAAAAAATACGATACGGCTCGTGCGTGACTGATCTTACATAATGTAAATATAAACCTAGTTGTAGCACACGTCAAAGTCAAAGCCATTTATTCAGTTTAGCCCTAGTAGGGCTTATGAAGGTCAAAGTTGAAGTTACCACAGATTTGGAAGTTGGTCTTCAAATGAGAAGAACAGCCAAAAAAGTCAGCAAGCAAAAATTTTGTTTGTAATCTATTTTGTGTTTTTTTTTTGCTATTTTGTGCCACTCTTCGTATTTTGATATACTGTTAACCAATCTGTTTTTTTTTTATTTACGATTTACTAAAAGCTTTCAAACTCGAGGTCTATGTATATTTTTTTAACTTACTTCAAAAAAAGGAGGAGGTTCTCAATTCGATTGTATTTTTTTTTTATATTTGTTAACTCATAACTCCGTCATTTACTGACCGATTTGGAAAATCCTTTTTTTTTATTTGAAAGGGTACACTTCCCGTTTGATCCCATTGTCACCAGATCAGGATTTGATTACTTCTTAGTATACTTTGAAGTCGGTTTAAGGTTTTTGTAAAACAGTCCAATTATTTATATATTTGTTAATTCTTTCCAGATTAGTTTCGAGAATCTGTATATAGTCTAGTATACTATCTGCCTTTTTGATACAAATATTTACACTAAATCCAAATATTCTTAGGTAAGTTAATAGGTACCTGAGTAAGAGTAGAACGGAGGAGGTCATCTTCTGTGGGGGGTCCGTACTCCCTGAAGCCAGGAGGTCCATACTCGAGGAAGCCAACTGGGCCCTGTTCTAGCGATCTGAAATATAATTATCACTAATAGGTATTACGTAATAGTAGGTACTATTCTCAAAGCGTACTTTGGAGTTTAAAACTTGGACCATCACAGGGTCAAACCTGGGTTTTTCAAAAAATGGTTCTCTTGTATTTTGTGAATAATAATTGACCATTCATTTAACCACAATATCACCATTAAAATCATAATGTGGCTGAATGTCAACAATGTCTTAGAAACTTATACTGTTTGTATATCTGCTCTACATGCAAAGGTTATGTCGGGAGCGCTATTAGTAATAAAACCACCCATTGGAAAACTATTCATGGAAATGTTGTTTGCTTTTTAGTTGTTTATATTTTTTATTTTAAATGATCTAAATAACAATATTATTTTATTAAAACAAAACTTCAACTTACGAGTTTTCTTGAACTGTCTTAATTTCTACTTGAGTTTGGACCTGGAAAATAGGAAGCAAATATTAATTATTAAGCCCAAAAGTAAATCTACAAACGAATGAGAACAAGTGAAAATAAACCTTACCTGCTCAGCTTTGATCTCATTTTCTAAATTAACCAATGATTCAGCAATATTCTTGATGCCTTCTTCTACTGCCTTCACTTCGACTTGAACTACTTCTTCTACTGTCTGAACAGTCTGCTCTAAAACAGCTGATTCTTTTACTTCTTGGCTGACAACAATGCTTTTTTCTGTGCTTTCAACTTCTGTGGCTTCTTGTACATTCTGGAAACTTTCTACTTTCTCTACTAATTCAACAGCAGCAATTTCAGCATCAAATGCGACAGTTTTTGTGGTTGTTTCGACGAGCTCTGTTGTAGCATCTGTGATTGCTTCGAATACTTCAGCAAATTTAACTTCTGTGGTCTCTTGAAGCACTTCAGCGGATTTCTCTTCTGAGGTTCCTTGAATCACTTCAGCAGATTTCTCTTCTGTGGTTCCTTGAATCACTTCAGCAGATTTTTCGACTATGGCTATTTCTTCAATGGCTACAGGTGCTGTTGTGGTTGGCTCTTCAACTGATATGACTCCTAATGTCACTGCTTCTACTATATCGTCCTTTGTATTTACTGAAATATTTAATGAAATTAAAACGACTCTTATGGAAAAAAAATACGAGAGTGAAATTCTTACTGGCTTTACACAATTAGGAAAATGTAAATATAATGATGATTCTTAATTAACATTACCTGCGATCTCTTGGCTCTTTTCAGCAACAGATGCTGTTAAAGATTCGTCATTAAACTTGGCCTCAATAACCAGGAATGTTTGGTCTGTGACTGCATCAGGAAGTCCTTGGTTGGTGAGGTCCTGAGAGACCTCTACAACCTTAGGTGGTCCATACTCTTGAAGAGAATCCGAGCCAGAGGCGACTGTTTCTTGAATTACAGCCTCTTTTATGGAGACTACAGGTTTCTGTGTATTATGAAAGTTTGTAATTGAGAATTTATCCTCATACAAAAGAAATATAATTACTAAACAGTAGCGGTCATCAAAACATAATTCGTTATCAATTTTTATACATAAGAAGATTGAGGAAAATCATCATTTCTACATTATTGTAATTACTTTTTAACCGACTTCAAAAAAGGAGGAGGTTCTCAATTCGGTTGTATTTTTTTATGTTTGTTACCTCATAACTCCGTCATTTATTAACCGATTTGGAAAATTCTTTTTTTGTTTGGAAGGGTACGCTTCCCGTTTGGTCCCATTGTCATCAGGTCAGGATTTGATTACTTCTTAGTATACTAAGTTGATTAAAGATTCTGATCACTGTCAATTTTGCAATACCGGAGGAATTACTAATGTGCTGGTAATCTTGAAGACCACAAGACGACACACAAACTCTAGAAGGGATAATAATGATCAAGTAGAACGTACCTGAACCTCAGAAGGCAAATAAAACGCAGGTCCTTGCGGTCTCCAACCACTTGGTAGATAGGGTCCAGACCCTAAAGCTGATACTGAGCCAATAGCCAGGACAATAGCTACGAAAACCTGAAATAAAATGTAATAGTAAAAAAAAGAATTTTCTGTTGAATAGGCCATATGGGTTATCTCTGCTTTAATCCCGAGTAAATTGCATTGCAGAATTATAAAAAATTATAAAAATATGGAATGTGCGGTTTGGTTTAATTAATTTTTATAAATCCTGGCACGAAGAAATAATTCGAAGTGATTAAAACAAAATGATTTAATTAAAACACTTAAGGCGGCCCTCTGTGGCCGGCGCAACTTCAACGCAAGCATAGTCTAAAAGCTTGTTGTTTCATCCAACGTAATTGTAGGCGATGGGAGAGAAATTAAAAGCAATATAAAATGTTAAACTTTGTATTTTATAAGTACAGGAAAAATGCAGAAAAAACAATAACTTGACAACTCAATAAAATTATTAGAACATTCGAATTTGAGCGGCAAAGAGGTTATGGTCTTTACTTTTTTTTAATAGTTTTATTTTTAATAGGTCGCATCGCAGCCCAACTAAATCTAATGAGGTTTTACTTACTTTTTAGTATGTAAATATTTGTGTTTTTAAGACAATAATTATACTAAATTTATTTTATAATATTTCATGAATTTATGCTTAGCACTACTATCTCTGTCGTCTACAGTAATGTTTGACTGCGAAAAAAGAGAGACAGCATCAGAGCCGTCGGTTATCAGTCGGTAAATTCCGCTGATCACTCGCGGCCGCTTCGCTAAGTCGTCATTCATGATTTCGCATTCATAAAACTTGTTCCAGGAGTATACTTCTCGTGAAGAAATCTTACAAGTTTGTGATAAAAAAGTTAGTTATTTAGAATTTCCAATACATTTGCAAGCCTGGTATCTAAATGTTTTGTTTACTTTTACAATTTATAGGTACATTAGATATGGCCAAAGTTCAGGCAAAAACGCTGTTTTTCGGAGGCTTTGACTGAATTTGTTTCACACTTTTTTTAATTACGCCTAGATACACGGCTAGATATAGTACACAAGATACAAATTTGTTCAAAACATCTAACGAAACATTTTTAACAACGCCATAATAAGTACAGAGGTTTTGTATGAAAAGTATGACGAATTGAGTCCTCTTAATAATTGACGATACAATGATGATAGTAATTAGTCTTTCACTAATTTTCCCTAACCAATCCCAAATTTACGTATTTTAAATTGAGATGATGGTAAAAGTAAAGATAATGGAAGTTTGCGCTTTTAGCACGCTAAAATAGACTCTACCACCACAAAAAAGGTCACAATTCAGTAACAGTCCCTTTGCACATTCTTTTAAACACTGCACAATATTTACCTTCATCTTAAACACTTGAGATCTTTGGAACTGACTCGAATGATGACCAAATGTTGATAGATCTCCTTATATACTCAATATTCGATCGATAATCAAATAGATCCAAACCTTGATTCGTTAAGCAAATAAAACGTTTGTTTAAGTATTAGAAGTTTAATCAGATTATGAAATTTTTTATGTGATCATTTTATTGGGATTTCTAGAAGGCCAAGGTTATTTATTATGATCACTGCTTAATTTTACTATGGTTTGACTACTTACTACATGATACAGTATTACCCAACTAATAAGGCGCTTCGTGAATCTTCGTTCGCACAGAAAAGAAAGTATGACCCCGAAGATTAACGAAAGAATGCTTAAAACTTACAATCAACCTTAGATCACTACTATAAGGTTCATAATACACTGCAGCTGTTAGTTCCGTCTCACTCGCAAGTCACGCCCCTCCGCACGGCGCGGCGTTAACATGGCGGCAGCTGTCGACCAATAGCGTATCCCGCGCTTTGAAAAATGTATCTTCTGCGCAGGTACATCGGTAAGCCATATAAGTTGGGTATAATTGTAACTTATGGTGTTACTGAAGGTGGTTATCACAGAGTTTAGAAGAAACTGGCTTTCAACTCAAGCTTTGTTTTTTAAACGACATAAAAATAGGAGGATGTTCTCAATTTGTCTGTATATAGGGTGACTGGTAATTGGTAAACGATACTTAGACACATGATTGTACTCATGATAACAAACAACTTACACAAAGGATAAATAATAAAAGCTGATGGTGTATTCTTATTCTTGTAAGGTACTAAATATTATGGGCTCATTTGCCAAGTAAATTATCAAAAATGTTTCTTTGGGAAAGTTGTTTGTTATCATGAGTACAATCATGTGTCTAAGTATCGTTTACTAATTACCAGTCACCCTATATATTTTTTTATTTTCACCGTTTACTCGTGAACGGCTCATCCGATTTTGATGGTATAAACTGTCTTGTATTACAGTAGATCGCATAATGGTACCATATATTTTTTATAATTATTACGACCATGGACTTTGAAAATATGATGGAATTCCTCATCAAAAAAGAGCATAAAACATCGCGATTGCATCATAATCATCGGCCTATAATGTCCCACTACTGAGCACAGGCCTCCTTTCACAAACGAGGGTGTAAGGGAACGGGCAATTACTCCACCACGCATGCTCACTGCTATTATTCAATATTGTCACCAATTTATCAAACTGACTTCAAAAAAGTGTTAGGTAATTCCTACGTTGTTATTTGAAACTTTTAAGTGTACTTTGAAGTCGGTTAATTTTTCATGGTCTCACTATGCTATAAAACATCATAAACGTTGGTAGGGAAATTAATACGGAAACATACCTGTAGGTCTTTGGCCATAGATGATTTTACTTGAAAGTGGCGAATATGCGGGTATTACGAAGTACCCTACCACCGAGTTAATGTTCCCCTCAAGCTTACCGTAGGATTCGAGCCTACTTAGGTAACGCAGATTCCGTTACCCCTGTAGGCAAAGATGGCAAAGATTTAAATTCTTTTACTCCAAACATATTTGGAATCCCAACGTAAGATACAATTACTTACTTATTTTTTTACTTTGTATATGCCTGTGTTTGACTGCAATCTCACTATGGTAAGTGATGATGTGGCCGAAGGTGACACACAAAGCCTATAAGGAACTGGCTCTCAAGTGCAGCTGTCGGAACACACCGATAGGTGCTTGGCGACAGATTTACAATTTGAGGGTGGTAGCCAGCCCGGTTGGTACTACAAAGTACCCTACCACCGTGCTATGGTTTCCTCACGATGTTTTCCTTCACCGAAAGCTGAAGCTAATTGTAGGATTCGAACCCTAAGTTCTTATGACTACTTACGAGCTACAGATCATCATCATCATCATCATCAGCCTATAATGTCCCACTGCTGAGCACAGACCTCCTTTCACAAATTAGGGTGAAAGGGAATGGGCATAATATCCCACCACGCGTGCTCACTGAGGATCGGTGGAGGTAGGCTAGTGGTCAACCTACTGTTGGAATTTTTCAAGCCGCCTAGGAGGCATCCAACTAGCTTAACGACTATCACAATTAAGTGATAACCGGGACCAATGCCTTTACGTGCCTTCCGAAGCACGGAAACGCTCGATTTGAAATATCACTAGGCGGTCACCCATCCAGGTATCGACCACGACGGTGGTAGCTTAACTTTGCCGATCGATTAAGAACGGCTAATCATGCTACACCACGAGCGCTTCAGATGCTGCAGATGACCATTCCAAAACAATGAATCGTCGATTCCGACTGGGAATCGAATCCAGAACCACTGAGATAACGTCTTTTTGTTTAATTACCACATCAATTAATGATGCTCGGAAGTCAATTATAATAAGTCAATAGAATAATTAAATTTCAAGGTCTCTCTTATGTTATTCGCGAGGCAAATTGATTTTGACAAATATTTAATCATTTTACGCTTTGAACTACGGATTACGCCATATATTGACTAGTTGATGCCCCGGCTTCTTACAGGCGGGTTTGACAGAAGTATTTCCCTTTTTTAAGAGAGGTAGAGCGTAGAAGATTTTAAGGGTTCTGTACCTCAAAAGGAAAAACGGAACCCTTATAGGATCACTTTGTAGTCCGTATATGGCGTATAAAGCAAAATAACAATCTTAGAATTGAAATTTAACCAAGTAAATAGTATTTAAATGAAAAAATATTTTTATATGAGTATTTTCATTATATACGCGAGGGTTTTGCCTGAGCAAAAACATAATGGAATGAAATTTCCTCGATAGAAAAAAATCACAATGCTACCTCTAATAATAATGAATTTTCGGTTTTATTCATTCATGGTGTATCTAATTAAGACAAAAATTCGATAAATAATATCACTAACATATGACCTAGGGCTGCTACCAACGATTTTTTAAAATATTCTATACTTTACGAGTTATTTAGATAAAAAGCGCTTAGTTAATTTTTGTTCCGCGGAACACGCTATCTCCATCTCATCTGCACGCGAAGATTAGACATAAGTTTGTTTCATCTGACATTGCCATATTTTTCTGGCTTGGTACGCACTCTTAAGTCTATTGTCCCTTGGAGCTGTGAAAAAATCAATCTTCTAAGCCAACGCAATCAAAAGATACAGCCGTTTTTGCTGCAAATTTTCGACACTCGCAAGGGAATCAATACCTACAGGGTACTTCCCGTGAACTCAGAATCTTGAAATTTGGTACGAAGCAACATCTTATAGCACAGATAAAAATTGCGAAAAGCATACATTTTTAGTTACATCATATAATAATAAGTTCTTTGTTATAAATTTCATTTTTAATACAAGCTATTTTTGAGTGTCTGTACTTTTTGTTGACTGTACTTGCATTGTCATCCAATATACTGATGTATACCAAATATCAAGACAATCCGACGACTGAAAGTGGGTGAAATTCGACATGCAAGATTCCACCCGAACAAACATACATACATACATTGCAAGTTAAATAAAAGCTTGTAAAAATATATTTTTTATAATTTTAAACTTACTACCCCTTTCACAGGTTTGTACGGAATCCTCGGTGCGCGAGTCCAACTCGCACTTGGCCAGTTTTTTTTTATACGACGGAAGTCGGTAAACAAGCATACGGCTCGCCTGATGGTAAGCGGTTACCTAGTCATATAGTTGCAACACACGAGGCATCACTCACGCGTTACCGACCCTTCCCCCTCCTCAATGAGCTCTGACGACCTTACTCACGCGCAGGAACACAACATAAAGTTATTTGGCTGCGGTATTCTGTAAATGACATGCATTTGTATGCATGATCATGTCTGTATGTCCTGAGTCTGAGTGTAATTATGTATATTAAGTATATTTACAAACAATAATTAATCGTCATTTTTAGTTTTTCTTAAATGCTCTAAAATTTGACCAAGGTTTTGAGATGATTTTCCTTTGACACCACACCCGTAGCTCGTATCAATAAGCCAGGCCGTCACACTTATTTGTCCTTATCTTGAAAACTAGGTACTGAATTGATTTCGATGAAACTTGCATTGTTCCCTAAGCTGAAGTAAATGTAAACCAATAAAAAAAATTGTTACAATCCGATTAATATCTTCGGAGACAAACATACATTTGTTTGGAAGCCCTGATAGATTATCATATGTGAATATATTGCAGTTCCAAGAATAGTACATACATGCGTGTCGAATAGATAATCCCTATTTTTTGAAGTCGACTAAAAAGTAGTATAATGACCTTGATTCTGTTGTTCACAACTAAACTAATTTTAATGTCACTATGTCTCTTTCTAACAAAGAACATAAGAAAAGGATGTAAGAAATTTAGTCCTGTCAAATTAGTCCAATGAATGCTTGTTTTCAATATAATTTTAGTCGCCATCTATCGCGGTTACACCTAAATACACGCAAAATAAGACGGCAAAGATTAATTTGACAACTTAAAATATGTTCTATCCTTTTTCAATCATGTTCGTAAGAAAGAGATGAGATGTGATTAAAATTAGTTTAGTGCGATTTACAACAGAATCGGTGAATCGGAATCTGGTTTCCGTACAAGCTCTGCTTAGTTTGGGATCAGCAGGGCTATTTTAAAACGCTCGGATTCGATATCGGAAACGGATTCAAAAACGACCGAGGCGATTTTCCGCAATTGCTATTTTAATTTCCGAATTCGAATATTTTTGATGTTTATTTACGGAAATATCAATTTGATCCATCGAAAAGTTTTCGAAAATTAATATAGCAATTGCTTAAATTTGCCTCGGAAATTTTTGAATCCGTTTCCGATATCGAATCCGACGTTTTAAAATAGCCCTACTGATGACCGTGTGTGAGGGATGTCCCAGTTGAAAGGAATGTTGATATAACATGAAAAAACCATTCGTAAATATGTATAATTTATATTATATAACAATGATAATATTATGCGTAATAATTCAATGACCTACTTATAATAAAACTTGTTGTTGAATAATGAAATGGGTATTTCTAGTATAGTCAAGCCCAGTAACCTACACTGGCGAATAAAATGATAGCTCAGTGGTAGTGACGTCGGATACCGAGACGAAGGTCCCGGGTTCGAATCTTACAATGCTTGAGCTTTCGGCAGTGGCGTAACAATAGGGTGGCAGGGCTGGCAAAATGCCACGGGCCCCCGACCCAAAAGGGCCCCGGCCCAAGAGGCCGCGAGCTCAAAAATATTTTTTTACATTGTACCTGAGTATTTTATTTTATTTGAAAAATAATATAATAATATTTAATAATATTTTTTTCATTGTAAATGTATGCAGGTTTCCTCACGATGTTGTTCCTCCACCGAAAAGCTAACAAATAGATGATGAATGCATTGAGATATTATGTTTTATGGATGTGAAGTCTCCAATACGCATTCGGCTAGCGTGGGGACTACAGACCATTCCCTCTCGCCTAAGAGAGGAGGCCTATGGCCATTAGTGGGACATATACAACGTGTAATTGAGTAAGCTGATAATCTCGAAGTTTATTAAAATTAAATTGAGTACAACGTGACGATTTTTACTGATAGGGCCCCATCAAAAGAATTTTCCACGGGCTCCAGATGGTATAGTTACGCCACTGGCTTTCGGTGAAGGAAAACATCGTGAGGAAACCATAACACGGTGGTAGGGTACTTTGCAGTACCCGCCTGCCTGGCTACCACTATCAAGTTGAAAATCTGTCGCCAAGCACCTATCGGTGTGTTCCCACAACTGCACTTGAGAGCCAGTTCCTTCTAGGCTTTGTGTGTGCACCACCTTCGGCCGCATCATCGCTTACCATGGTGAGATTACGGTCAAACACAGGCCTATAAACAGTGAAAAACATATATTTCCATAAAATACAGTTTATTTAATAAAACAACAAAAATACAATAATAAAAAAAATATATCATCATATATAACTTTTTTGAATGAATATATAACTAAAAAATATTTAAATATCACAAAATCAAAATTAGACCTAAAGCAATAGTATGAAGACTTGTTTTGAGTCAATAGCCGTTAGAGCCGGCGTTGTCATGGTTACCGTTGGCGCCATTGAAGTCGTTGCCATGGTGACCGGCGCGCGCGTTGTTTGAGTTGGAGTCATAGCCTCCTGAACGGGCGAAGTCTTCTGTATCGTCATAGGAGATGCGAGGTTTGAAGCCACGCTCATCGGCTTCATAGCTTACAGTCTGTAAAGAAAAAAAAAAGTTTAATACACCTATATCTTCAGAAATAATAAAAAACCTTCTTCATACTTTGACAATTCTTTTATATACAGTTGACTGATTCATATATAATTTTGCAACACACTCGTCCGTTAAGTGGCTCTTATTGCACCGATTTTATCATAAGACAGCTTAATACGAACTGGTGCTTTGTACTTTACATTAGCGCACTAGTGTTTTATAATATTCCCAATTATGTTAAGTTTGTACCTCAATGCAATTGATATGTGTGTAGACGAAGCATTCTTAATTTAAACGGGTAAAACAGATAGAAAGCGCATCGCTGTCAAAAAAAACTTGCGCGCCATATTTGTTGTCGTTCTCATTGCTTAAATATCAAACAATCTACTTTAAAATGTTTGTTTTTTTCTCGCAAGTGTGTTGAAAAACGTCGTATGACACGCGTGTGCATTGATTATTACACTCTCGGCTCCTTTATTGCGCTGAATACCGCCTCGCGTGTAATTACCAACTTTGCACACATGTATCATAATGTTAATAGAGTTAAAGCATAGGATACTACCAGATTCAAATTCATGGACCTATTGAAAAACACAACATGTTACAACATAACAAAAACAAAAGAATTTTTGATATTTTAATTATAATCATTATAGTTGGCAGAATTTTTTTGGCTAACGAGATTTACAGCGTCAACTCTCACTTTTTCATTGATACCTTATTCTTATGACAAATACAGGGTGTTGTTTTGGTCGACGACAAGCGACCCAGGAGTGGTTGTACAAAATATATATTCCCCAAAAATGGACTTAATTCCATTAAATACTGTAAATATGTTGAGAAATACCTTCTTCAATTTGAAATAAAATTACCGCAAAGTATGGTTACTAGGCACGTGCACAGATTAGAGCTAGGCGCAAGCCGCCATCGCCCCACCCCTTTACTCCCTCGTATTCCCGTTGAGTATTACGTCTACACTTTAGCTTATTACATGATTTTCAATATTTTTTTATTTTTTTATTAAAAAAAAATAAAGTATTTTTTTATATTTTTTTTAGCACCAGTATCATTTGTTTTATCAACCCTGAGTCGCTCGTCGCTGACCAAAACAACGACCTGTATGTGAAAGGAGAATTTACACCTAAGGCTCTGCAAAAAGTTGGCAAGCATAACTCCATGCTCTATGGAGTTATGCTTGCCAACTTTTGGACGGAAACAGAAGGATGGAATTAGGATGAGGTACGACATCCCTGATGACCGAATTTTATGATTCATACGACTTACATGAATCATAATTGGTCAATTGCATTAATCATTGACCAATGGGAAATAATAAAAAACCATTAGGTATTATGTCACCTGAAGTTTAGAGCACGACGGTGACTTGTCAACTCAGTTACGTGACGTAGTACCTACTGACGACGTAGTAACGACTGATATGGACTATCCTTAAGCTGAATTTGTACAAAACCTTACTAAAAGTGATGATATTGAATATGGTGCACATAAAGCCTAGAAGAGAGTAGGGTCATAGGTTGCTAGGCTTTTTCAATAGTTAGAGAGGTCTTTTGAAGAGCATAGTGGTATTTCGCTCAAAGAGCAGCTCGACCTTATAGAATACCACAAACGTTACTTAATTTTGTGTTCCTGCGCGTGAATAAGCCCCCCTAAAAAGGAAGCTAAAGCAATATTGCTAACGCAATTCATATTTTCGAATTTACGGCAGATCTTATGCAATTCATCAATTCCGAATCTTTTATTGAATTTAATTGTATATAATGAGTGACTAGTATACCAAAAAATATTGAAATTACGTAGGATCTAACGAGAATTCGAAAAAATGAATTGCGTTAGCAATATTGCTTTAGCTTCCTTTTTAGGGGGGAAGATCGCCAGATCTCATTAGGGAGATGGAAGGGTCGATAAGCATCAAGAATCCATAGGGCCACGTTAATCGCTTATCGCTTACCACTAGGCTGGCCGTATGTTTTTTTGGTGACTTAGTTGTATGAAAACCAGGTATTACTTAATCAATAAAAGTTTAAGCCCATTGTATAATATAAAATAACCTTGACGAAGCATCCACCGACACTATCATAAAGCTATCATCTTTTATCACTGATGTCACGAATGACAAACGCGTCAGCAAATACGTCATCGACAAATATCACGACATACTGTCTGATATCAACGACACGCGGTTGCTTGCTATCATATCAGCAAACGCCAGCTTCGGAGGCGCACATGATTACATATACGTACCGAGTTTACCTTTACATGACGTCAACGTCGGTTATTATGACGAGGATAACTACCTTCAAGCAAAAAGGCCTGACGCCACATTGTCCCTTGATGAATGAAGGAAAATGTTGATACATAATATGAGTGATGAATATAATTACTTGACGAGTATATTGACTCCAATTGTTTGAAGAAATAGCCAAAATTTTTGATAGGTTAGAGATTACTAGAGTCAGTAAGCTGAAGTGGTAATGGGGCAGGCTAGAGAGTCGATAAACCACGGAAAGAATAGTTCCAGTGATGCGAGCCAAGCAAGACAACCTTCGACCAGGTAGACTAATGACGCTACTGGATGCAAGCGTCCCAAAAGCTTTTTTTTGGAAATCAATGGGGACAACAGGGCCGTTTAGCAGTGACATCTTTGGGTTGATTCTGATGAGGTTAGTCCTACCATGTCATGCCGCCTCTCGTGGTTGCGGTAGTAAATTAACTAATACCTGTCTCCTGCCATCAGGCAACACCACGTGATACTCCCCCTGAGCCCTATTTTCCTCTCTCTCCTCGTGATGTCCGAAGTCTGTCCCCTCTTGGTAATCATTCACCATGTAGCCAAAGTTGTAGCTCGCAGGCTCCTGCGCACAGAATCGAAGTATAAGTACTGTTTTTTCGTAAAATTGCCAAATTGTTATATTTTCATCTGATCCAAATTTTGATTTTTGAGTACTTATACTTATTCTGTTTTGTGAAGCCAATGATCTTGACTACCGAAATGGTAGTCTGTTAATACTTTATTAGAAATGGCATGGGAATTTGGCATGATGTTTATAATTTCAATTTTTGTAAAAGCGTCTTTTCAGGTTTAAGCAAAGCTGTCACAATTTAGTCTCTTTCTGGTCATTTAAGCATTTTCTTGAAAGCCGGTGGTTAAAGAATGCTGGGTTGGTACTTACGCTGCTAATATCATCGATACCATTCCTTCCAAAAGCACCTGAGTTGTGGTCATAGCCTGGCTCTTCATTACCAAATTTGGCTTGAGCACCTTGAGGGCTGGATCTGTTGAAAATATTATATAAATAAAAAAGTCTCTTCAGGTCACTTATAAAAGTAAAAATCTATCATATATTTGATGATTATGATTCTCGCGTTTTCGATGTTACATCGTTATGGGCAGAAATTTTACTAAAATTAATTTACAATAAAAAAAATGCGATTGAAAACCGATTGAACCGTAACACCGGTTCCCGATACTGATTCGAAAATGATTGAAACTGATTGCAACAAAGTTAATATGCCCCGCTTATATTAAGTAATGATCCTCAATCGTAAGGACCACAAGTAACGTTACTTGTGGTCCACAAGTAACGTTAAATATCATTTTAACTGGTCTTGTTTACCTAGCGAATCCATTCCCGGTAACGCCAGCGGCACCACGTTGACCTTCCAAACTCCTTGCTGCTATGATCTGCGGTAGGCTTGTGGTGAAACTCTGACCACCAGGTCCACCTTGAGGGTACCCTGTTGAGCTCCGACTAGCTGGTGGAGGCGGCAGGTAGCTGGAATTAAGAAAGATTTTTTGTTGATTTTATATGTGCGAGTTATGTTTACCCTTATTTTTCGAGTTCATATCTGAGTTTAATTGGTAATTTTTTAGGTTAAAAGTTTAAATGTAACCCTTATGATGCCACTCCATACGTCTGTCTGTCTGTCACATTCCTATATTTCAGCAACCACTGATGATATCGATTTGAAATTTGGAATAGTTATAAATATTGCTTACGTTTTTTTTTATGTTTTAATTTCTTTGCAAAAGGGGTTGAACTTGGGACCGAAATTTCAAAGCGGGGCTTCCAGTTTAAAAGGGGTAATCGTATGAAGGAGCTTTAAAAATATTTTTTAATTTAAATGTTCTTTTTATGACTCGAGCTTGACATGAAATAAATGCTTTTTTTTTAAATAACGTACCTATGGGATGGCGGAGATTCTGCGAAGGCGATGGCGACGAGGAGAGCAGAAGCAATGATGATCTGTGGAAGTAAACGTAAGATTATTTATCAGGTCCAGGATATAATAATATTAAGGACTTTTTGGCGGGAACTTGCAGAGAGACGTTGCGTTTTCATTTTTATTTTCATAAATTCGTGTATTTTGATTTTTATTGCATATTATCGGTGGTATTTTATCCAATAAAGATCAATCAATGTGCACCAGTGATGTGAAATGAAATGAATCATGTGTATCGTGCCTTTTCAAGAGTCTCAAGAAGTCCGTGAAAAGTTTTAGTACAACCACCATTGTACTAAAACATGACTTTTATGGACGGTGACTGACTTAGGACTATATTAGAGTGATTTATTGTGTGAATAGAACTTATAATATAACTGGTTTTTTTTTTTTTTTTTTTTTTTTTATACTACTTAGGTGGCAAACAAGCATACGGCCCGCCTGATGGTAAGCAGTTACCGTAGCCTATGGACGCTTGCAACACCAGGGGTATCACTCACGCGTTGCCGACCCTGAAGAAACCGCTTCACACCCTTTTTGAAGAACCCCATGCTGTACTCCATTGGGAAAACCACGGCAGGGAGCTCATTCCACAGTCCGAGCGTCCGCGGAAGAAAACTCCTTTTAGCTCGCACAGTTCGAAACAATTCTGGTTTCAATGTGTGTGAATGGACTCCCTGTCGATGGCGAGAGTTGCGATGGTGAAAGGTAGCTGTGGGCATCAAGTCGAATAATTCCTTAGAACACTCTCCGTTGTACAAGCGGTAGAACACACATAACGAGGCAAAGTCTCTCCTCAGACTGAGTGGCTCTAAACCGCTTGTGAGCTCGGGATCGTCAACAATTCTGATGGCACGTCGCTGAACCGAGTCTAAAGGCCCAAGCTGGTACTCAGGAGCTCCCGCCCATAGATGACAGCAGTACTCCATATGAGGCCGGACCTGCGACTTATAAAGTTGCAGCCTTTGCCTCGATGTGAAGTACTGCCTCGCTCTGTTGAGCACTCCAAGCTTTTTGGATGCCAGCTTAAGAGTGCGTACCAAGCCAGAAAAATATGGCAATGTCAGATGAAAAAAACTTATGTCTAATCTTCGCGTGCAGATGAGATGGAGATAGCGTGTTCCGCGGAACAAAAATGAACTAAGCGCTTTTTATCTAAATAACTCGTAAAGTATAGAATATTTTAAAAAATCGTTAGTAGCAGCCCTAGGTCATATATTAGTGATATTATTTATCGAATTTTTGTCTTAATTAGATACACCATGGACGAATAAAACCGAAAATTCATTATTATTAGAGGTATCTTTGTGATTTTTTTCTATCGAGGAAATTTCATTCCATTATGTTTTTGCTCAGGCAGAACCCTCGCGTATATAATGAAAATACCCATATAAAAATATTTTTTCATTTAAATACTATTTACTTGGTTAAATTTCAATTCTAAGATTGTTATTTTGCTTTATACGCAGTCTTAATCTTTTCCTCCAAATGACTTCGGAACATAACGTCGCTGGAGATGTCGACGCCAAGAAAATGGCAAAATACAGAAGCCGTGTGACGCCTACATACAAAAAAAAATATTATGCTAATATTGTATAATTTTTGTCCATTATTAAAAATGTTTGTAGAACAATAAGTGGGTTTTTTTTAAATATTTTATTTGTAAGTACATAAGACTAATTATACTATATTGATAAATATAACTAGTGGATTTTATTTATAAACATAAAATGATAATTCATTTATTTATATTTGCATATCTCAGTTCTAAGTTTGCTGTTTTTAGATTATTTTTTATACTGTAAGGGTGCGCAAAGTTCATAAAAAAGTTTTAGTTTTAGTAAAATATTACATAATTGTTATTTTACCTTCATGATGTCCCAAATAACACAAACACTCAAATGTAATGCAGATGTAACTCGAATGATACATTTGTCCCAATCGGTATACCTTTTATACTAAACGAGCCGAGTAGGGGTTGAAATATTGCTATCATTAGCGACATAAAAGATGAGCTTTCAAGGTACTGCGGCTTAAGAGATTAGACGAAGATGTGGAGTCGTGTTAGATTGTTATTTTTTAGTTAAGTTGCTGTTACACTGGTTAAACTGAAAATCAATTCTTGTATGTACGACAAATTATGCTGGTAGCAAACTCAGCATAATTTGTCGTACATAATTTGACATTTTTTTAATATTTAGTTATTTTTATGTATGTAAGTTTGACAATAAATTATTCTTATTCTAAATGATTCAAATCACTGCCGCGCTAGCCAGTAAATACTTGTATTGTTTTTAATTAACAAACATTCTAGATTTTCAGTGATGGAAAATATCGTGAGGAAGCCTCAATAGGTTTTTAGGTCCAAGTAAAGCATGTGACGTCTAAAAATCTGGTCTGGGTCTTCATGGTGTTTGATATTAAAGGGAGACCCACAGTTATTAGGGATGATTTCCTAATAGATCATGGATAGTTTTAAGGGTAAGTCTGCATATATTGTGGATTAAAATTCAACTATAAGCTGGAGTTTTCAATGAAATAAAACGGTCATAAACAAAAAATAACCCAAGTAAATATCTATCTGGCTATCACATTCAAGTTTAAAACAGTTTTTCTTTCAAGTTGTCTAATACGATTCACTAACCACCATTCAAAAAAATAACAAACCTAAGTCATCTCCACACATGCCGTTGTTCCAAAATATAATTCAAGGATGTGACGACAGTGATGCTCAATAAGCCAAGCTTCCTATACCTGTGCTGATGACCTTACTCTCATTGTAGACCCGAATGTGTCGTGTGAATACGCTAATTGTTCTCGTCTCATTAGACTTCGTGTCTCCAAAAGGACACTTTATTTGGTATTGAATTAAATTTTATCACTAAACTAAATTACCCTACGAATTTGTGTCCGACTCAATGATATTATAATAGAGATATGCTACCCTCATACTAAGCGGCGTTCAGTTATTGTTAATTAGGTGAATGCGATAGATAATACGGAACGTATGGTACAGAAAGAGATAGCTATATGTAGCCGCTAAGCAAAATTACGAAAATTGTCTGAATTTGTCTGCAACAATTAGCGTGCGTTAATGCGATATCTACCTCTTTTTTAGAGGGAGGTCCGACTGAATATTTCTGCTCGAAGCATTGGAAATTCATTCAAGATTTGCTAAAAGTGAATAAAATAATATTGTTTATATTGTTGACTGTACAAGTCTACAGTCAACAACATAAACAACGTAACGAGATGATTAAAATTACATTGCTACTTATCAAAAATAATAATAATCACTCGCGCATTCGTAACAGTTTGTTCAATTCTCGCCATTCGGGGAGTCCATCCTCACACATTGAAACCAGAACGGTTTCGTACTGTGCAGTCTCAGAGGAGCTTCCTTCCGCGAACGCTGAGACTGTGGAATGAGCTCCCCGCCGTGGTTTTTCAAATAGAGTACAGCATAGGGTTCTTCAAAAAGGGTGTGAAGAGATTTCTTCAGGGTCGGCAACGGGCGAGTGATACCCCTGATGTTGCAAGCGTCCATAGGCTACAGTGCCATTTCGCACGAAGCCGAAGGTTTGTCTGATGTTGGCTTTTTTTTTTTTTTTTTTTTTTTTTTGTACGACTAAGTCGGTAAACAAGCATACGGCCCGCCTGATGGTAAGCGGTTACCGTAGCCATATAGACGCTTGCAACACACGAAGCATCGCTCACGCGTTACCGACCTTTCCCCCCTCCCTATGAGCTCTGGCGACCTTACTCACGCGCAGGAACACAACTTTACACAACATAAAGTTATTTGGCTGCGGTATTCTATAAGGTGGAGGTACTTCCCCAGTCGAGCTGCTCTTTGAGCGAATAAACGCTATGCTCTACCTCTCTTAGAAACTCTCTGGCTGAAACCGAAGTAGAAGCTTCGGGACACTACTTAGAATAAGAAATTATACGAAACTGTTTTCGCCCAAGTTCTCAAAGGGTCTATTGTTTTCAGGCCATAAAAAATATCCTATGTGTTAACACAGAAAATATTCTATCTGTGTGCCAATTTGCATCAGACCCGTTCAGTAGTATTTGTGTGAAAGAGTAACAAATATCTTTATCAATCACAAATTTTATCTAGGGAATGCAATCCCGATCCCGCGAGATAGGGATCTCGTGAGATCTCGAGGCATTTAACGAGATCAATTCCGAACCGAAAAGTCGGACGAGGTTATCGGGATCTTTTAATTGTTATTGTCTTAAGAGCTTTTAGTAAGTACATTTTAGTGAGTCTTCTCAGTTTAAGTGTATTCCGAACCGGTGGTAAATTCAACTGTATGTACCAACGTAACGTTCATAAGTGCCTTACTAGGGCCTAAACTGAATAAATTACTTTTTGATTTTGATTTTGACTTAAAACATATTTTCATGTCACATTCAAATAATAAAAATTGTTTTGAATACTATTTACTTTATTTGAAATTCAAATTCAAATTATTTATTTGCTTAATATGTTTTTTGCATATTATGCCTATTTGGCGTACAAATACATCAAATATTACACATTTAAAAAAAAAAATTATTAACTACTACATTCTATAGAAAATAAATAATTAATACATTCCATAATTAAGTAATAAAGTTCAAAACAATACAATAGAAAAGAAAAAAAAACATGTCAAAAAAAAAATTTACACCAAAATAGAATGAAATAAAAATTATGTTAAATTCTGTTCCGATCACCGTGATCATATCATATTTGATCATAGTGATCAAAACTACTACTAACTCTACTGACTGATGCTTGGAAAAAAGATTACAAAAACGTTAATGCATTGAATAATAATGAACATCTTATTAAAATTGCTGCTATAAAAACACAAGGCGTTGTCTTCGGCTCTATAAATAAAAAAAACATAAAAGTATTTGGGATCCTGATCCCTAGGGATCTCACGGGATTGGAATTTAAAATCTCGACAGACCCTGAAAGAGATTCCCGATTCGGGATTGCATTCCCAACTCATATTCATACAAAAGGCATTCATAACTATTAAGTAAGATAATGGTGCCGATTCTGTTGTAAATCGCACTAAACTAATTTTAGTGACATCTCATCTCTTTCTTACGAACATTATTGAAAAAGGATTTAACATATTTAAAACTGTCAAATTAGTCTTTGCTGTCTTCATTTGCGCGTATTTAGACGTAACTGCGATAGATGGCGACTTTTATATTAAAAACAAGCATCGGACTAATTTGACAGGACTGAATTTATTACATCCTTTTTTATGTTCTTTGTTAAAAAGCGACATAGTGAGACTAAAATTAGTTTCATTGTAAACAACAGAATCGGCACCAATATTTCTCCAACTATTGACTTAAATAAAAAAGTAATTATGAAAGTTCCGTATGATTTTCAAAGTCCTACACGCTACCCTACACGCATGGAATGCCTACCCAATTTTATTTTTCATAATTTTACTACAGCATTCTCTAGCAGATCATGCAAGACATCTACCGTCTAAATTGACACTTTACTCTATGATTTCACCAATGGTCACTGATGGACGAATGGATGTGACATACGGAGAGATAGACATGATTTTATAAGGACTACAAAGAGAATAGCCGATCCAAATCACTGCCAAGTTAGTAGTGCGCCCAGAATGCTGGCGGCGGGGCTGTATGTTGATGCTTATCCTCTGGCCGAGGTATTCGTCCAGCCCAATCCTCTGATTGACTGATTAGACGCTTCGATATGTCGTGAAAATGTGATGGGTTCCCAGCAAAAAAGTGTCAGTAGAAAAAATAAAGGGATTCCAATAAAACATTTATTTCAGTTGCGCAAATATGCGCAAATTGTCTTTGTTATTAAATAGAATAAATTAAGTACTTTACTATCAGATAGGCCCTATCGTATTAAATTTGGTATTAATGCCAAGTCATTTAATTCCACATGCTTCATCTATCAGGTGGTAATCAGTAGGGTCCTTGGGAGAGTTCTTGCGCGTTCTCATCATAGCCAGCCCTGGCGGAGACGACAGCGCGCTCCAGAGAGATCTTGGGTCTGAAGCCGCCTTCATCAGCCTCGTATTCCACCGTCTGAAATATGGAACAGTTATTAGAGATCAGCAGGGCTATTTTAAAACGTCGGAATCGATATCGGAAACGGATTCAAAAAATTATGAAGCGAATTTCTGCGATTGCTATTTTAATTTCCGAAAACATTTCGATGAATCGTATTGATATTTCGGTAAAGAAACATCAAAAATAGTCGAATTCGGAAATTAAAAAAGTAGTTGCGCAATATCCCCTCAGTAGTTTTTGATTCCGTTTCCGATATCGAATCCGAGCGTTTTAAAATAACCCTGCTGATCAAGAATGGTTGCCCGACCGGTGGTACAGTCAATTGAATTGTAACGTTCATAAGCGCCTTATCAGGGTCTAAACTGACAAAAACAGTTTTTATGTTACTGATTAGTGATTAGTAAATAATCAAAAAAAGGCAGAGTATAAAATGATCTTGCATAGTCAGTGTTCCGTACTATTACTTGTCTTATGGCACCAAGTTAGTGGATCGTAATAATATGTTATTACCTGTTTGGTGCCATCAGGCAGAACAACGAAGTAGGATCCCTCGACCTTTTCGCCTTCCCTGGTCTCCTGGTGGCCGAAGTCACTTTCAGATCCGTAGTCCTCTACTTTATATGCGAAGTCATAGCTGGCTTCCTCCTGAAATATAACCACCAAATTGAGGTACAATTTTACCGCAGTATGCTCAATTTACTAAAGATAAAGACATATAATCTGTTCTTTTAATCAAACATGAATGTAAGTTACCAACGACTTACACATAAAATAATTTTAAAAGAAATTAGTGTTATGCTATAAATTATTAAACACACGGTACCTCCTCAAGCTGCTCATCCAGGGCGGCTCTAGCGTACTGGTAGCCCTGGTTCTCTTCAGCACTGTACTGCTGCGGCACTCCATACTGCGCCGCGGGCGTATTGTGACCTGACGCGTCATGTGTTGCGTGTCGCGCACCAGCGTAAGATGAAGCAACAGCGTTAGTCTTCAGGTTAGAAGAGTGGCTCGAAGTACCATGTTCTCGGGACTGTCCCCTCGCACTGGCCACCTCAATACTGTCTACGTTCTCCCTCTGGCTAGGTAAACCATGCGATTGGGATACTGACTTGCCCTCTTGGGAATATGATCCTGAATTCCTTGCATTCGGTGCTCCGTACGATGTGGATAGAGAACGGGAAGCGGAAGCGCCGTATGTTTGCGCTGGTACATTCCTTGGTGCACCGTAAGCTTGAGCAGGACTCCTCGAAGCTGAAGATGTTTTAAGGGAATTTCTCGGAGAACTGTAGCTTTGAGAAATATCAGTATTTTTTACAGATGGAGCACTATACTCTTGGGAAGCAGTGTTCGAACGGAATTGGGAACGTCTGGAGCTTGAACCACGAGGGATCCCGTATTTCTGGGTCGGGAAGGGAGCGGAGTTAAAGCTTCTTTGTGCCGGAGCACCGAAGGTTTCCGAAGGAGTTAATTGGAATTCTGGGACACCGTACTGAGGGGAAGGAGATCGCACCGCAGGGTATAAATCAGAGGAATCTAGGGATTGAGCAACGTAATGTTGGGATGATCCACTTCTTGCGTTAGGTGCTCCATACTCGTGCGACGGTATGCTGTGAGCATCAGGAACACCGTACTCTTGGGACAGGCCACGAGACGTGGGGGGTGCGTATTCTTCGCTGAGACTTCTAGAAGCGGTAGCTCCGTACTCTTGTGAGATGCGTGCGGTCGGCAAGTATGCTTGTGATGGTGCGGTGCGAGGATTACCTCCGTGCTCATGAGATTCATATCTGCCGTGGTCGTGAACGTGAATATCAGATCTTGCTGCTGCATAGCCATCACTGGAAATAAATTATAAAAAGGCCATTAATAACAGAATATTTTATGTAAACGCTCAAATTACAATGTTCCATATTGGCGGGTATTTTGAAGCAGTTAAAACGGTAAAACTTACCCAACTGGTGGTTCAGCAAGAGTGCATGATAATAAACAGAGTAGTGGTATAGATATCTGAAATAAAGAATAACTGGTTATATCGTGTTCTGGTCTTTGGTCATCGGATTTCAATTTAATAACATAAATGACTACTTGGACAGGTACCTTCATTTTGATATTAATTGAGATCAAACCTAAAGCCCTATAGGTATCTTAAAATGAATACACAAGTTAAAAAATTATCTTTATCAGAATATTACTGTCCTAAAAAGTCCTCTCAAGTCGTGATGATACGAAATGAGATGCAACAGGTGACTGATCTCATCGAAAAGCATCCCATGTATTTATACTGAACAAACTTGACAATGCTTTCATTACCATAGTTACTTATTCACCTGACAACCTTGACTGTTAGTCCAATTTGAATCTATTGTGTGTGTAATAAAAGCGAGAGTAGTTTGTACCGAGTGCAGATGAGGAGTGGTATAAAATTATATTGTGTTTATCTGTGATGGATAGAGCGCGGGGTCTGAACGACCTAGGCGATTAAATATTTTGTAAATGCTTAATGTCTAGTGATAATTTTATTAGCCACGTGCCCTATTGTAAATGTGGGTTTCGTGATGTTAATGACCTGACTTTCCACTCTTACTGAATTATTTTATCAGAGGTTTTGCACAGTTCAGCGTTCAAAGCCTCAAGTTAGAGACTGAAACTTACCGTACTAGAGATGTTTACATGCTTTCATGCAATTGCTTGAACAGTGGGATCTTTGGAGAGTAGGTGATATTTGAAGCAATGGTCTCAGCTTTAACTTATCTTGATTTATTTATTAGTGTACAAAACAGATTACAGACATTAAAAAATACTTATATCTAATTAATATTTATGACCGTTCGTACCACATAACACACACATAATTACACACAGAATGAACACATTAAAAAAAGAAACACTATGAATTAAGTAAAACTAAAATTAAGTATAAATAAAATAAAACAAAATTAAACTAAAATTAAGTATAAAAATAAAATAAAACAAAACTAAATGGGAGATGTGTGGACACATATTAAGAAACAAACAGACAGGCTAAGTGAACAAATTATAGATACTCTAAGTAAAATATTCGTATTATGTTTTCTTATGGCGGTCATTTGAAAACGCCGAAAAAGTATGGCATGGTGATTTTCGTGAATACTCGACGATGATTAACTGTGCAAGAATTTGCCTGGTACAAATGGTTGAATATTTTTTATCTGTGGGCACAGAAGTGCCCCCCGCCAAGACAGCCAAGCGAAGCGAAAGGGCACTACCTACCTTTTATCGAAGCGCTAGAAATTTTTTTTTTGAGTTTCAGTTCTAAGTATGGGGGACCCCCAAAATTTATTGTTTTTTTTTTCTATTTTTTGTGTGAAAATCTTAATGCGGTTCACAGAATACATCTACTTACCAAGTTTCAACAGTATAGTTCTTATAGATTCGGAAAAAAGTGGTTGTGACATACGGACGGACAGACAGACAGACAGACATAACGAATCCATAAGGGTTCCGTTTTTTGCCATTTGGCTACGGAACCCTAAAAATACGCATCGATTGGACCCAATATTTTTTTTATGCCTTTTGCGGTCGAGGACCGTCGCGGACCGTGGGGGCCCGAAGCTCGCCGTTTTACTGGCATCAAAATTATTCGAGGCCTCCGAAGACCAGCGGGCGGGGAGCTTTTCCCGCGTCAAGCTTGGCTATCCAAGGAGGAAACGCTGCCAGCCTGCTGGGAACCTTGCCATTAATCGGATGCAGCGGCAGGCTTGAGGAAATCCTAACTAATATTATAAATGCGAAAGTGAGTTTATTTGTTTGTTTGTTATGCTTTCACGCCCTAATTATTTAACCAATCATCATAAAATTTGGCATGCAGATTGCCTATGGTATGGAAAAGGACATAGGCTACTTTTATCCCGGGAACGCGGATGAAACCGCGGGATACAGCTAGTTTTCTATATATAGATTGTAATTTGTCAATATTTATTGTATCCTAATACTAACTATCTTAATCCTTACTAATATTATAAATATGAATGTGTGTTTGTTTTGTTGGTTACGCCTTCACGCCTCAACTACTCAATGGATCATCATGAAATTTAGCATGCAGATAGCCTATGGCATGGAGAAGTATATTTTTATCCCGGGAATGCGGGGGACAGCTAGCATAAGATATATTAAACAAATACACATTGCGTAGCAGTTCCTTTGTAAAAATATTGTGTTTCTCAAGCACACTGTGAAGAAGTTATTTCTACATGTTGTTCAACTCAACATAGCGTGTGACGTAGGTACGTGACATCATATATAACATTATCATTGTATTATTTATTTATTTATTTATTCATCTTCATAATGTACATAACAGTTTCTGGCCAAAGCGTACAGAATGATCAAAAATGTCTATGACTGCTCTAAATATCTCACAGCACTTCTGCGAATTTCAGACACCGATGAGTGAAATATATCCAGCCCCATATTTTCCCTGACCATACAGTTAAGCATTCTCAAAGCACACGAAAAAGGGCGATTCCGCATTAAATTGGTCCTGGCAGAGGGTAATGCAAAAATTCGGTGAATCCTAACGTTAGCACCTCTGTTTGGTACACACGGCAACACATCAAGCTATACATTTCCAGTATAAGCTGATCTCGCATTGTATAGGATTTCCGTACAATGAGAGGTCAGCTTATATTGGATATGTATAGCTTGATCTGTAGCCGTGTGTACATATTATGACACATCCGCCAACAACGCTGGCATATACGTTTTTCCTTGCATCAGAGGCCTTAGCACGAAAATCTATCGCAAACGTAACGTATTCGTATCGAGAGAGTTAACTCAAATTTGTATGGGAATGTGTCATTCGAATGCTGCCAAACGTTCAAATCGGTAGCACGAACAACTAAGTTAACCTCACGTCACACTACGTAAACGTGGTTTGGTATATAATTTGAAATTGGAACTAATTCTGACGTATGGTATCGTCTACTCGCAAGCCAGCTAACGTAGACTTTGTCACCGTGATTTTTTCAGTGAGAGCGTTACGTGAACACCTCGCATCTTAGGTAGGTATTTGGAATGTTTTGAATGTGTTCTTTTTTTAAGTATTAAGATTTTTAGCTGTATTTCTTTATTTATAATAAATATGGTGAATCATTTAGTTAAAATAATTTTATTTAATTTTATTCTACATATAATATAGTATTTAAGTTAGTTTTAACTAAAACACATTCAATTGGGGAGCCTCATGTATTGTTTGACTACTATCCGAAAAAAATATTTTTTAGGCAATAATTAACCCATTGATGCTGAAACATCCTATATATACTTAATTATAATAAGTGTATAAATGTTAGGGGATGTCAATAGTTCAAGTTGAGCCACTCTTTATATGAAATCCCCTAAAACTGCTAAAACACAAATCTAGAAATGAAAATCGTCGAGTTTATTTCTAACGGAGTCACAAGACTCATCCTGTTCGTCTTGTTATGTTCTAAATTCAAACCTTTAAACACGTGAACTCTTTACTGTACGTTCAAAAATATTTCCACATTCATCACATTTCACTGGTGAAAAAGAAAACATTTACATGGGAATGATGATGTAATAACCTTATATCGTTAGCTAATAATATAAGATAAGCTGATTATTTCATTTAGTTTATGTTATTGGAAATAAATATTTTAATATTGTGTACCAATAAAATCTAAAATGTATGTTTCAAAATTTCTAGACGAATTTAACGTAGCTCGCAAGCTAGGTTTCGAGTAGACGATAGAACTCCTGTCAAAAATGACATGTACTCGATACGATGACGCTACGAAGGCGATACGAAAGTGGTTCGTGCTAAGGCTACAGATCACATACATATATTACAAGTGCTACATTTCGCCTCAATTCTAAGGTGTTGTAGCCTGTCATACCCAATATAAACTTAGAAGGATATAGGTAGGGAAAGTAGCCCAAGGTCTTTTTATAAAGATGTCTTAAGAACAATCTTTGTACTTTTTCCAGCATAAGAGTATACTTACTCTCCGCTGGGCTCCAGATAATTGCGTTAAACTCTAACCTACTACGCACAAAGGAATTATATAGCAGAGACATTGTGCTTGGGTTTTTGAAATCACGCGCTTGTCTCAAAACCCATCCTAGATTTTTTCTTGCTTTTGCACAAGTCTTTTTAATATGACACCGAAAATTTAGATCAGCGGTGAACGTAACTCCTAAATCTTTTACCGATTCTGTTAATCGCTTTAGTTCTGATCCTGCAAGCATGTATTGATGTCCAATACAGTCACGGGATCGATCAAAGGTCATGACTGCGCACTTCCCTACGTTGAGGTCAAGTCTATTCTGAATGCTCCACCGATATACCATGTCTATACATTCTTGAAGTCGCATACAGTCTTGCTCCGATTCAATTGATGCTACAAGTTTGACACCGTCTGCAAACAGAAGTACAAGGCATGTATGTGTATGAATAACTAGATGCCATTTTTTTATCCAAACCAATAAGTTTATCTTATTATACTACCTTGAATTATAACAGAAGTTTTCATGCCATACTAGATGTGTGTCGATACACTCGCGCCATCTCACTTACCGCGGCGACTTGTAAAGCTGCAGGGGCAGCTGCAGCCAGTGCGGAAAATTCAAAATTCAAAAAATACGCATCGATTGAACCAAATTATATTTTAATGCCTTTTGCGGTCGAGACCATGGGACCATGGGGGTCCGAAGCTCGCCGTTTTGCTCGCATCTTGTCATCAAAATTGATCGAGACCTCCGGAGACCAGCGGGTGGAGCTTTTTCCACCAACGCGTCAGCTTGGCTATCCAAAGAGGAAACGCTGCTGCCAGCCTTCTGAGAACCTTGCGGCAGACTTTCTATATATAGATTGTAATTTTTTCTTATTTGTTGTATATAAGATATCATAAAAATAAAATACACATTGTGTCATTCTAGATGTTGCTAAACTCAACATACACGTACGTGACATCAAAAAAAGGTACATATCTCGTCGGCAAAAATGTATGAAGAGTATTTTTTTTTGCGATTTCGAAGTTGGTCCCATAGTACAGTATACCTAATGTGGCTTACCGACAGTGGCGTGCATTCCATATAGGCAATTAAGCAATGCTTACCTCATAAGATTCAATAAAATGATATATTGATTCAATTAAACTACATAATCATTTTAAATAAAAATTCTAACCTAACATTCAATACAAAATTTCAAACTTAGCCGTGCAGGCACTCGCGAGTTCGTGTAACAATTTCACGCACACTAAAACGATTTCGGCATATGTATACACGCACACACCCTTCTTTAGGATAATACGACGAAATCATAAATCACGTTTTTGCTATGCGTAGCACACTGACATTTGACATTCGCGATTTAAGGACCAAAAGTAACCATACCTACTCTGTTGTGACACTAGTAACCCAGCCAAATTAAAAAGACTACAGTTTACCAACGTTAGAGCAACTCAAATAAAACTTCGCAATTCATTTGTATTGTTTTGTTTATGGTTTGGCTGGCATTGCATAGGGTTACCGTACTTTGACAAAATTTATCATCGATAGATTCAAATCGAAGTGACTGATATCGATTTAAAATAAAATATAATAGGTTGATCCTTAGAAATTCAATATTTATATTATATTATGACATAAAATATGTTTCTTAGTTAATTAGAAGCAAAAATATTTTAAAATATGCACTGTTTAATAGGTCACTAATAATAATTAAACGAATATCGTTATTCGATTAAACTTACACTGTCGAGATTTTTAGTAAAATAACGATTTAGACGGTCTCCCATCTATTTCGGCATTGATGAGAGAGAAAGAGAGTAACTTGTGCTAATTTACTCAAAAAAACTTCAATATTTAACATAATACTGCAAAAAATATCGAATCGAAATGGAATAGATGGTCTCGTTAAAATCGATTTTCGATCTTTTAATTTCGTGGCGATCTTAAGATTGATCCGTATCTCCAAAGTCGATTTAAAAGATCGAATATTGATTAAAAAAAATCGATCGATTCAACCGAGGCTGGAAACCCTAATTTGGCTTTTTTTATATTTGTTCATGACCATGGACACAAAGTCCTTCAGTCGCATACATTTTATTTATAATATCAATTTCATATAGTCCGCACATTAACTTTTACATAGTCCGCATTATCAGTCACCGTCCAGTCGTGTTTTAGTAAAATTGTGGTCACTGTACTAAAACTTTTCACGGACATTTTGAGACAACTTGTAAAGTCACGATACACATAATTCATTTCATTTCATTTCACTTCACTAGTGCACATGGATTTATCCTTATTGGATAAAATACCACCGATAATATGCAATAATACAGGAATTTATGAAGATAAAAATGAAAACGCAACGTCACTCTGGAAGTTCCCGCTAAAAAGTCCCCCTATATAGTTTGGCCTATAAGGTTGATTTTCATATGATTCAAACTTCTGTCGCAGAGATCAAGGCTATCTTTTATAAACCATAGGTGCCGCACTTCGAATCTATTATTCTGTTATCCTTGTATTTTGTTTTCTAATACGAAAAGTGTGGAATAATACGGGATACGCTGACCTAAATAATTTTACAAATCTTGCCAAAAAACATGATAAATCTGAGAGTACGATTAATTTGCTCCATCTGCCTAGTACTTGATTGCCTACCTCCTCCAAAAACCAATGCACGCCACTGCTTACCGATGTACCTGCGCAGAAGATATATTTTCAAAGCGCGGGAAACGCTATTAATATGTATTAGTACTTTACGTGGTTTCATTTTATGTCGTATTTTCGTATCCAACCCGTATAACATTATCATTATATCAATAAATAAATGCCATTTTTTATCCAAAGTTTTTCTTATTATTCTACCTTGAAGAAAATAGAAGAAAACGACAAAGCGCATATCTCTCCAACTAACTATTGACCGTCTATATCATTATTAATCCAACACGCATTGTCTATTGGATTTTTTTAATCCTTCGTTACATGCAGTGCATGGCATGCCACCCGAATTGTATTTATTGTTCGCAATTTCATTACACTATTCTCAGGTAATGGAAGCTTTCTTAATTTCATTTATGTAAGACCAATGGTCTCGGAGTAAAATGGCATCGCCAATGGCAACGGACAGATGACAAAATATGAGTGCTACGGAACCCCTTAAATGAAGCGACTAGTCTTTCACAAAGAGAATAATCCGAATCGCTGCCAGTTGCTAGTGTACCGAAAACGCTGGTAGTGTGGGCAAGCTGTATGGTGATGCTTATGTTCTTGCCGAGGTATCCGCCAGCTCTCTGGCTATGGGAAGCGTCAATAAGATGCTTCGATAATGTCGCGAAAATGAGTTGGACTCTTAGCCTATAGAATATCATAAGCAGTAAATAAAATGATATTATCAGTAAATAAATAACAGAAATTCCGATCAAAAATATTTATTTGTTTTGCGTAAATATGCTTACGTAAATATCTTAGTTTGTTATTAAATTAAAATAAATTAAGTATTTTACTATCACCTATCAGATAGGCCCTATCGTATCAAATTTGGTATTAATGCCAATTCATCTATCAGGTGGTAATCAGTAGGGTCCTTGGGAGAGGTCCTGCGCGTTTTCATCATAGCCAGCCCTGGCGGAGACGACAGCGCGCTCCAGAGAGATCCTGGGCCTGAAGCCACCTTCATCGGCCTCGTATTCCACCGTCTGAAATATGGACCAGTTATAAGATATCTGATCATGAATGGTTTCCCAACCGGTGCAGTACAGTCAATAGTATTGTAACGTTCATAAGTGCCTCATCAAGGGAAAAACTGTCAAAAATAGTTTTGAAGTTACAGTGATTAGTAAATAACCAAAAAAGGCCAGAGTGTAAAATGATCTTGCATAGTCAGTGTTCCGTACTTATAAGTACTTGGTACAATATTATAATATTGTACCAAGTTAGTGGATTGTAATAATATTTTATTACCTGTTTGGTGCCATCAGGCAGAACAACGAAGTAGGATCCCTCGACCTTTTCGCCTTCCCTGGTCTCCTGGTGGCCGAAGTCACTTTCAGATCCATAGTCCTCTACTTTATATGCGAAGTCATAGCTGGCTTCCTCCTGAAATATAACCACCAAATTTAGGTACAATTTTACCGCAGTATGCTCAATTTACTAAAGATAAAGACGTGTAATCTATTTTCTGAATCAAACATGAATGTAAGTTACAAACGACTTACAGACAAAATATTTTTTAAAAGAAATTAGTGTTATGCGATGAAATATTAAACACACCTCCTCAAGCTGCTCATCCAGACCGGCTCTAGCGTACTGGTAGCCCTGGTTCTCTTGAGCACTGTACTGCTGCGGCACTCCATGCTGCGCCGCGGGCGTATCGTGACCTGACGCGTCATGTGTTGCTTGTCGCGCACCAGCGTAAGATGAAGCAACAGCGTTAGTCTTCAGGTTAGAAGAATGGCTCGAAGTACCATGTTCTTGGGACTGTCCTCTCGCACTGGCCACCTCAATACTGTCTACGTTCTCCCTCTGGCTGGGTAAACCATACGATTGGGATACTGACTTGCCCTCTTGGGAATATGATCCTGAATTCCTTGCATTCGGTGCTCCGTACGATGTGGATAGAGAACCAGAAGCGGGAACGCCGTATGTTTGCGTTGGGACATTCCTTGGTGAACCGTAAGTTTGAGCAGGACTCCTCGAAGCTGCAGACGTTTTAAGGGAATTTCTCGAAGCGCTGTAGCTATGAGAAATATCAGTATTTTTTGCAGATGGAGCGCTATACCCTTGGGAAGCAGTGTTCGAACGGAATTGGGAACGTCTGGAGCTTGAACCACGAGGGATTCCGTATTTCTGGGTCGGGAAGAGAGCGGAGTTGAAGCTTCTTTGTGCCGGAGCACCGAAGGTTTCCGAAGGAGTTAATTGGAATTCTGGGACACCGTACTGAGGGGAAGGAGATCGCACCGCAGGGTATAAATCAGAGGAATCTAGGGATTGAGCAACGTAATGTTGGGATGATCCACTTCTTGCGTTAGGTGCTCCATACTCGTGCGACGGTATGCTGTGAGCATCAGGAACACCGTACTCTTGGGACAGGCCATGAGACGTGGGGGGTGTGTATTCTTCGCTGAGACTTCTAGAAGCGGGAGCTCCGTACTCCTGTGAGATGCGTGCGGTCGGCAAGTATGCTTGTGATGGTGCGGTGCGAGGATTACCTCCGTGCTCATGAGATTCATATCTGCCGTGGTCGTGAACGTGAATATCAGATCTTGCTGCTGCATAGCCATCACTGGAAATAAATAATAAAAAGGCCTTTAATAACAGAATATTTTATGTAAACGCTCAAATTACAATGTTCCATATTGGCGGGGATTTTGAAGCAGTTAAAGCGGTATAACTTACCCAACTGGTGGTTCGGCGACTGTGCATGATAGTAAACAGAGTAGTGGTATAAATATCTGAAATAAAGAATAACTGGTTATATCGTGTTCTGGTCTTTGGTCATCGGATTTCAATTTAATCAAATAAATGACTACATGGACAGGTACCTTCATTTTGATATTAATTGAGATCAAACCTAAAGCCTTATAGGTATCTTAAAATTAATACAGAAGTTTACAATTTATCGTTATCAGAATATTACTGTCCTAAAATCTATCTCTCTACTCGCCCTCTCAAGTCGTGATGATACAAAATGAGATGCAACAGGTGACTGATCTCATCCAAAAGTGTCCCATGTATTTATACTGAACCAAACTTGACAATGCTTTCATTACCAAAGTTACTTATATTCACCTGACAACCTTGACTGTTAGTCCAATTTGAATCTATTGTGTGTGTAATAAAAGCGAGAGTAGTTTGTACCGAGTGCAGATGAGGAGTGGTATAAAGTTATATTGTGTTTATCTGTGATGGATAGAGCGCGGGGTCTGAACGACCTAGGCGATTAAATATTTTGTACATGCTTAATGTCTAGTGATAATTTTATTAGCCACGTGCCCTATTGGTAATGTGGGTTTCGCGATGTTAATGACCTGACTTTCCACTCTTACTGAATTATTTTATCAGAGGTTTTGCACAGTTCAGCGTTGAAAGCCTCAAGCTAGAGACTGAAACTTACCGTACTAGAGATGCTTACATGCTTTCACATAAATTGCTTGAGCAGTGGGATCTTGGAGAGCAGGTGATATTTGGAGCATTGGTCTCAGCTTTAACTTATCTTGATTTATTTATTAGTGTACAAAACAGATTACAGACATTAAAAAATACTTATATCTAATTAATATTTATGACCGGTCGTACCACATAACACACACATAATTACACACAGAATGAACACATTAAAAAAAGAAAACACTATGAATTAAGTAAAACTAAAATTAAGTATAAATAAAATAAAACAAAATTAAACTAAAATTAAGTATAAAAATAAAATAAAACAAAACTAAATGGGAGATACATATTAAGAAACAAACAGACAGGCTAAGTGAACAAATTATAGATACTCTAAGTAAAATATTCGTATTATGTTTTCTTATGGCGGTCATTTGAAAACGCCGAAAAAGTATGGCATGGTGATTTTCGTGAATCTGTGCAAGAATTTGCCTGGTACAAATGGTTGAATTTTTTTTTAATTTTTTATCTGTGGGCACGGAAGTGCCCCCTCCAAGACAGCCAAGCGAAGCGAAAGGGCACTACCTACCTTTTATCGAAGCGCTAGAAAAAAAATTATTTTGAGTTTCAGTTCTAAGTATGGGGGACCCCCAAAATTTCTTGTTTTTTTTTTTCTATTTTTGTGTGAAAATCTTAATGCGGTTCACAGAATACATCTACTTACCAAGTTTCAACAGTATAGTTCTTATAGATTCGGAAAAAAGTGGTTGTGACATACGGACGGACAGACAGACAGACAGACACATGACGAATCCATAAGGGTTCCGTTTTTTGCCATTTGGCTACGGAACCCTAAAAATACGCATCGATTGGACCCAATATTTTTTTTATGCCTTTTGCGGTCGAGGACCATCGCGGACCGTGGGGGCCCGAAGCTCGCCGTTTTGCTGGCATCAAAATTATTCGAGGCCTCCGAAGACCAGCAGGCGGGGAGCTTTTCCCGCGTCAAGCTTGGCTATCCAAGGAGGAAACGCTGCCAGCCTGCTGGGAACCTTGCCATTAATCGGAAGCAGCGGCAGGCTTGAGAGGCTAACTAATATTATAAATGCGAAAGTGAGTTTATTTGTTTGTTTGTTAAGCTTTCACGCCCTAATTATTCAACCAATCATCATAAAATTTGGCATGCAGATTGCCTATGGTATGGAAAAGGACATAGGCTACTTTTTATCCCGGGAACGCGGATGAAACCGCGGGATACAGCTAGTTTTCTATATATAGATTGTCATTTGTTAATATTTATTGTATCCTAATACTAACTATCTTAATCCTTACTAATATTATAAATATAAATGTGTGTTTGTTTTGTTGGTTACGCCTTCACGCCTCAACTACTCAATGGATCATCATGAAATTTAGCATGCAGATAGCCTATGGTATGGAGAAGGATATTTTTATCCCAGGAATGCAGGTGAAACCGTAGGGGACAGCTAGCATAAATATATTTAAAAAAATACACATTGCGTAGAAGTTCCTTTGTAAAAATACTGTTTCTCAAGCACACTGTGAAGAAAAAAGTTATTTCTACATGTTGTTAAACTCAACATAGCGTGTGACGTAGGTACGTGACATCATATATAACATTATCATTGTATGAATAACTAAATGCCATTTTTTTTATCCAAACCAATAAGTTTATCTTATTATTCTACCTTGAATTATAACAGAAGTTTTCATGCCATACTAGATGTGTGTCGATACACTCGCGCCATCTCACTTACCGCGGCGACTTGTAAAGCTGCAGGGGCAGCTGCGGCCAGTGCGGAAAATTCAAAATTCAAAAAATACGCATCGATTGGACCAAATTATATTTTTATGCCTTTTGCGGTCGAGACCATGGGACCGTGGGGGTCTGAAGCTCGCCGTTTTACTCGCATCTTGTCATCAAAATTGATCGAGACCTCCGGAGACCAGCCGGTGGAGCTTTTTCCGCCAACGCGTCAGCTTGGCTATCCAAAGAGGAAACGCTGCTGCTAGCCTTCTGAGAACCTTGCGGCAGACTTGACAACATTTTCTATATATAGATTGTAATTTTTTCTTATTTGTTGTATATAAGATATCATAAAAATAATTGTGTCATTCTACATGTTGCTAAACTCAACATACACGTACGTGACATCAACAAAAGGTACATATCTCGTCGGCAAAAATGTATGAAGAGTATTTTTTTTTGCGATTTCGAAGTTGGTCCCATAGTACAGTATACCTAATATGGCTTACCGATGTACCTGCGCAGAAGATATATTTTCAAAGCACGGGAAACGCTATTAATATTTATTAGTACTTTACGTGGTTTCATTTTATGTCGTATTTTCGTATCCAACCCGTATAACATTATCATTATAGCAATAAATAAATGCCATTTTTTATCCAAAGTTTTTCTTATTATTCTACCTTGAAGAAAATAAAAGAAAACGACAAAGCGCATATCTCTCCAACTAACTATTGACCGTCTATATCATTATTAATCCAACACGCATTGTCTTTTGGATTTTTTTAATCCTTCGTTACATGCATTGCATGGCATGCCACCCGAATTGTATTTATTGTTCGCAATTTCATTACACTATTCTCAGGTAATGGAAGCTTTCTTAATTTCATTTATGTAAGACCAATGGTCTCGGAGTAAAATGGCATCGCCAATGGCAACGGACAGATGACAAATTTATGAGTGTTACGGAACCCCTTAAATGAAGCGACTAGTCTTTCACAAAGAGAATAATCCGAATCGCTGCCAGTTGCTAGTGTACCGAAAACGCTGGTGGTGTGGGCAAGCTGTATGGTGATGCTTATGTTCTTGCCGAGGTATCCGCCAGCTCTCTGGCTATGGGAAGCGTCAATAAGATGCTTCGATAATGTCGCGAAAATGAGTTGGACTCTTAGCCTATAGAATATCATAAGCAGTAAATAAAATGATATTATCAGTAAATAAATAACAGAAATTCCGATCAAAAATATTTATTTGTTTTGCGTAAATATGCTTACGTAATTATCTTAGTTTGTTATTAAATTAAAATAAATTAAGTATTTTACTATCACCTATCAGATAGGCCCTATCGTATCAAATTTGGTATTAATGCCAATTCATCTATCAGGTGGTAATCAGTAGGGTCCTTGGGAGAGGTCCTGCGCGTTTTCATCATAGCCAGCCCTGGCGGAGACGACAGCGCGCTCCAGAGAGATCCTGGGTCTGAAGCCGCCTTCATCGGCCTCGTATTCCACCGTCTGAAATATGGACCAGTTATTAGAGATCTGATCATGAATGGTTTCCCAACCGGTGCGCGGTGGTACAGTCAATAGTATTGTAACGTTCATAAGTGCCTCATCAAGGTCTAAACTATTAAAAATAGTTTTGAAGTTGCAGTGATTAGTAAATAATCAAAAAAAGGCAGAGTATAAAATGATCTTGCATAGTCAGTGTTCCGTACTATTACTTGTCATATGGCACCAAGTTAGTGGATTGTACCTAATAATATTTTATTACCTGTTTGGTGCCATCAGGCAGAACAACGAAGTAGGATCCCTCGACCTTTTCGCCTTCCCTGGTCTCCTGGTGGCCGAAGTCACTTTCAGATCCATAGTCCTCTACTTTATATGCGAAGTCATAGCTGGCTTCCTCCTGAAATATAACCACCAAATTTAGGTACAATTTTACCGCAGTATGCTCAATTTACTAAAGATAAAGACGTGTAATCTATTTTCTGAATCAAACATGAATGACGAACGACTTACAGACAAAATATTTTTTAAAAGAAATTAGTGTTATGCGATGAAATATTAAACACACCTCCTCAAGCTGCTCATCCAGACCGGCTCTAGCATACTGGTAGCCCTGGTTCTCTTGAGCACTGTACGGCTGCGGCACTCCATACTGCGCCGCGGGCATATCGTGACCTGACGCGTCATGTGTCGCGTTTCGCACACCAGCGTAAGATGAAGCAACAGCGTTAGTCTTCAGGTTAGAAGAGTGGCTCGAAGTACCATGTTCTTGGGACTGTCCTCTCGCACTGGCCACCTCAATACTGTCTACGTTCTCCCTCTGGCTGGGTAAACCATACGATTGGGATACTGACTTGCCCTCTTGGGAATATGATCCTGAATTCCTTGCGTTCGGCGCTCCGTACGATGTGGATAGAGAACGGGAAGCGGGAGCGCCGTATGTTTGCGCTGGGACATTCCTTGGTGCACCGTAAGTTTGAGCAGGACTCCTCGAAGCTGCAGACGTTTTAAGGGAATTTCTCGGAGCGCTGTAGCTATGAGAAATATCAGTATTTTTTGCAGATGGAGCGCTATACCCTTGGGAAGCAGTGTTCGAACGGAATTGGGAACGTCTGGAGCTTGAACCACGAGGGATTCCATATTTCTGGGTCGGGAAGGGAGCGGAGTTGAAGCTTCTTTGTGCCGGAGCACCGAACGCTTCTGAAGGAGTCGATTGGAGTTCTGGGACACCGTACTGAGGGGAAGGAGACCGCTCCGCCGGATAAGAATCTAGGGATCGAGCATCGAAATGTTGGGATGATCCACTTCTTGTGTTAGGTGCTCCATACTCGTACGACGGTATGCTGTGAGCATCAGGAACACCGTACTCTTGGGACAGACCACGAGACGTGGGGGGTGCGTATTCTTCGCTGAGACTTCTAGAAGCGGGAGCTGCGTACTCCTGTGTGATGCGCGTCGGTAAGTATGCTTGTGATGGTGCGGTGCGAGGATTACCTCCGTGCTCATGTGATTCATAGCTGCCGTGGTCGTGACCGTGAAGATCAGATCTTGCTGCTGCATAGCCATCACTGGAAATAAATTATAAAAAGGCCTTTAATAACAGAATATTATATGTAAACGCTCAAATTTCAATGTTCCATATTGGCGGTGATTTAGAAGCAGTTAAAACGGTATAACTTACCCAACTGGTGGTTCGGCGACTGTGCATGATAGTAAACAGAGTAGTGGTATAAATATCTGAAATAAAGAATAACTGGTTATATCGTGTTCTGATCTTTGGTCATCGGATTTCAGTTTAATCAAATAAATGACTACTTGGACAGGTACCTTCATTTTGATAGTAATTGAGATCAAACCTAAAGCCCTATAGGTATCTTAAAATTAATACACAAGTTAACAATTTATCGTTATCAGAATATTATTGTCCTAAAATCTATCTCTCTACTCGCCCTCTCAAGTCGTGATGATACAAAATGAGATGCAACAGGTGACTGATCTCATCCAAAAGTGTCCCATGTATATATACTGAACCAAACTTGACAATGCTTTCATTACCAAAGTTACTTATATTCACCTGACAACCTTGACTGTTAGTCCAATTTGAATCTGTTGTGTGTGTAATAAAAGCGAGAGTAGTTTTTACCGAGTGCATATGAGGAGTGGTATAAAGTTATATTGTGTTTATCTGTGATGGATAGAGCGCGGGGTCTGAACGACCTAGGCAATTAAATATTTTGTACATGCTTAATGTCTAGTGATAATTTAGGGGCCACGTGCCCTATTGTAAATGTAGGTTTCGTGATGTTAATGACTGACTTACTCTCACTGAATTATTTTTATCAGAGCTTTGCACAGATAGTTCAATAGATCAGTTCACCCCAATTTCTCTAACTAGAGACTGAAACTTAGAGATAAGTTTTCACACAAATTGTTTGGCCAGTGAAGTCAACTCTATAGAGCAGGTGATGTTTGAAGCGTTGGTCTCAGCTTTCATATTAGCAGTTTATGCTTGAGTATCTAGTATTCCTGTTTTGTCTTAGTTCATCAGATTAACACAAGTCAAGTGTTATCACAAGTCAGTTGAATCAACTGTGTTAAGAAGTTCCTCGTATCTTGTAGTATCGTAAAAAATATAATTAATTTTGTTTTTCTGATATAATTTTATAGCATATCTATACCTTTTCAATTTCAATGCCATTTCTATCTATTAGTTTAGGCCCCCAGTTTTTGGATTTATATCAGTGAATGTGTACAGGTGCTATTTGTGGCAACTAACACCTAAATTAGGAAATAATATGTTAATTTTCTAGTAAAAGTTTATCTTCATAAGAAGAAAATATTACGATAAACGTATTTATATATATTATTATTATGTAAACAATATTATTGCTGCAAAACCCACAACTGTATTTGATTTCGCAACATGTTTATAAACTCTTGTAAGCTGTTTTCTATCCCTCAAATACGATACAAACCAGAGAAAAGCCGGTCCTCTCACACTATATTTTTTCACTGTGTTAGATTTTATGCTAAACAAAATCAAAGGCCTTACAAAAATCAAGGAGAAATGCGGAGGTTGGGGTTATGTTATTTAAAAATAAAAAACATATGCTTGCGTCGTTGATTTTTCTTTTTTCTCAATCCATACTGATCCTCACTCAGAATTTAATTATGTTTTCCTAAAAAATATTCAACCTATCATACTACAACTTTTTCAAAGATTTTTGAAATACAAGCGTGATTGGTCTTTATCGTGTTTTACAAACGGTTTGATTCCTGATAGCTTTAACCGTGAAAGGAACCAGCCCTCATCAAATGATTGATTTATAATATTATAAGCTAATGGTTCTCAGATAGGAGCTGTTACAGCTTTTAGAATTTTAGTATTGATTACTACAAAACCTGACGAATCTATGAACTTCATCACGATTAGAGGATTCACAGAAAATACTATTACTTATTTAAAATTTTCGCCACTAGTAGACATCATAACATTTTTATTATTACCGATTTGAATGATTACACGATCAATATATAAATAAATAATAATTTGCAGGGGTAGATGCGGGGTTATGTTCAAATTCTTATAATATTCTCTAGCTAGCCGGAAGGTAGGTACCATTTTTGTTCCCATTTTAAGTTAATAAAAAAAATCTTATTCAAAAGTATTATATGTATGTATTATATATCTTGAACTAGCTTTCCCTTGTATAAAAACACTATGTGAAAAATGTCTAGTGCCCTCCTGGAGAAAAAACAACGGGTTGTTGTTTTTTTTCTAGCCGGTATTGCCAACTTATGAACTACAAGTCTTAGAGAAAAACGCTGAATTTTGAAGAAAATAAAAATGCCATTAAAATTTATTTAAAAAAAATGTATTTTCGGAGATATGGATTTTTTCATATTTTTTTTTTTCAAGATTCTGCTTCTACGTCACAATACGAACAAAATTATGTATTACAATATTGCCTACAACTTGCTAGAAGTTCAAAATATTATTTTATATTTTCCTTGACCATGGTTTTATCCTGCGTAAAGTTTGACGAGATGGAGCAAATCTCGAAGGGACCTCACTATGTTTAGCCATAAATAATTAGCTCTTAGCATTCTGACAAACAATTAGAGGTCAATTTAATAACTTCTAGCAACTTGTGACCCATGATTGTCATACATAACTTTGTCCGTATTGTAACGGAGAAGGGAAAGTATTTTACAATAAATTGTATTTCAAAGTTTATATTGATATAGGTAAAGAAAGAACCACAGGTACATCAGTAGCAGTGCACTGTATAGGAAGAAATGCGATTGAATGTCTTACCGAGACTTTGCACACAATGTCTACCGACATTGAACGCTATTGAGAAGGTCGTCAGTTCAAAACCTGCAGTGAGCTTGGGTTAACGGTGATACATTATGGAGAATCTTACGATGAGGAACAGTAGTTTGTAGAAACTAGTACCTATTGTTGCTGATTGAAAATCTATCACAAAGTAATAATAATACCCGAGTGGATACCAACTTAGCACCTACCCGTGTATTTTGGTCTTGAAACGTGAAGCTTTTTTATTGGTAGGAGCTTCCTACCGCGGACGCTCAGGCTGTGGAATGAGCTCCCCGCCGTGGTTTTCCCAAGGGATTTCCCATGGATGGTGTTCTTCAAAAAGGGTGCTTTACATAACAATTCATCATAACAACTCAACTGTACTATGTGGTATTTATTTAATTACCAGGATAAGAAGCCTATGCCCTTCTCCATACCATAGGCTATCTGCATGCCAAATTTCATGATGATCCGTTGAGTAGTTGAGGCGTGAAGGCGTGAAGGCGTAATAAATAAACAAATAAACTCACTTTGGCATTTATAATAGTTAGGATGACTTTATTATAATGGAGAGAAGGCATAGTACACACGGCTACAGATCAAGCTATACATTTCCAATATTAGCTGACCTCTCATTGTAAGGAAATCCTATGCAATGCGAGATCAGCTTATACTGGAAATATATAGCTTGATGAGTTGCCGTGTGTACAAAACCGACAGGCATGATTTAACCCCTCAAACGTTAAATAATGGAGAAACTCTGATAAGGGAAGATTATTTGATATTCTTCAAAGGATTTAAATTAGTCTTGATACTTGATGGAATATTCCAAATAAAGCAAAAAGACAATCTCAATTAAACACAGAACTTAAATAACACTTAATTATATTTTCATTAAACTTACATCACTACATCACAAGCAGCTTGAGAAGTTTTTTTTTTATATTTTCACATATTTGCTAATTTAATAAATTAATTGAGTGTTTCACAAACAATAATTCGTTTTCATATAAAGATCCTGTTCCGAAAAAAAAGTTATTTCAATCCGAAAACAGGCTTTGTTGAACTTCAATGCTATGCTGATTCTTTCTTAATCATCCATTCCGATTTCTTTTAACCCTCATATTATGGAACAGTTTCGGAAAACTAATAAGTTGAAACAAATGCTAATAATGTTCCATGACATGTGTAGAGTTATTTTTGTTATCTTTCATAAGTGCCTAAATACTTTTTGATTTGATTTCAGAAGAAATGACTAAAACTCTTTAAAATATCTAAATCAGTATCAATCAGTTTTAAAGCTAAATCAGTAGGGTCCAGCAGACCTAGAGAGGTCTTGCGCGTTCTCATCGTAGCCAGCCCTAGCGGAGACGACGGCGCGCTCCAGAGAGATCCTGGGCCTGAAGCCGCCTTCATCTGCCTCGTATTCCACCGTCTGAAAGTTGAACCAGTTATTAGAGATCCGATGATGAGTTTTAGAATGTTGGTTACTCACAATGACATTATCGTCAAGAATGATTGAAATTATATTAACCTGTTTGGTGCCATCAGGTAAAACAACGAAGTAGGACCCTTCGACTTTGTTGTTTTCCCTGGTCTCCTGGTGGCCAAAGTCACTTTCAGACTCGTAGTCCTCTACTTGATAGGCGAAGTCGTAGCTGGCTTCCTCCTGAAATAAAGTCACCATTAGTAACATTTTACCCGAATATGATAAAATAACATGAGATTCTTTAATGATCATGTAACAAATCTAAGTAATGATTGACTTGATGATGACGATGAACTTAAGAATTTATACGATTGAATATTAATTATATTATATTACACACCTCCTCGAGTTGTTCATCGAGACCAGCTCTGGCGTACTCGTAGCCTTCACCGTCATGAGCACTGTACTGCTGCGGCACTCCATACTGCTCCGCGGGCATGTCGTGACCTGGTGCGCCATGTGACACACCAGCGTACGAAGAAGCGACAGAGTGACTTGGAGTCCCGTACTCTTGCGACAATCCTCTAGCGCTGACCACCTCCATAGAGTATGGTTTCACATGCTGGCTAGGTAGACCGTACGATTGAGACACTGATGATTCAGAATTTCTAACATTCGGTGCTAACGACGTGGACAGAGAACGGGAAGCGGGAATATCATTTGAATGTGCTGGTACATTCTTTCGTGCACTATAAGTTTGGGAAGGACTTCTCGAAGCTGCAGATGATTTGAATGAATTAGAAGCGCTGTAGGTTTGAGAAATATCGGCATTTTTAGCGGATAGAGCGTAGCCTTGGGAAACAGTATTTGAGCGTAATTGGGAAGCTCTGGAGCTTGAACCACGAGGGATGCCGTATTTCTGGGTCGGGAAGGGAGCGGAGTTGAAGCTTCTTTGTGCCGGAGCACCGTCCGGTTTATTAGGAGTCGATCGAAGTTCTGGGACACCGTACTGAGGGGAAGGAGACCGAGCCGCGGGATATGAGTCAGAGGAGTCTAGTGAACGAGCATCAAAATGTTGGGTTGAGCCACTTCTTGTGTTAGGTGCTCCATACTCCTGTGATGGTATGCTGCGAGCATCAGGGACACCATACTCTTGGGATAGACCACGTGATTCTGGGGCTTCGTAATCTGGTGAAATTCGTGCAGCCGGTAAATAAGATTGTGAAGGTGTATTTCGGACGCCAGCTCTGTGCTCGTGAGATTGATGATGATCGGACCCATGGTGGTGACCGTGGTGGTGATCGTGCTGGTTAGATCTTGCTGCTGCATAGCCATCACTGGAAATAAATAATATGACGTAAGGTAAACACCAATTTTTGTTTAAGTGGAGATTTTTCGGTTACAAAATAAAACTTACCCAACTGGTGGTTCGGCGAGTGTTAGTGATAGTAAACTGAACAGTGGTATAAATATCTGAAATGAAGAGATAGTGGTTGTTAGATCTTTGTCTTTATTGATCGAATTTTAACGAAATAAATAACTAAATGTTTGGTAATTTACCTTCATTTTGGTATTAGGTGAGATCAAATCTAAAACCAATGATAATTTAAAATTAAAACACTATAATCTCTTTAATAAAGTTACTGTCCTAAAATCTATCTCTCTACTCGCCCTCTCAAGTCGTGATGATACGAAATGAGATGCAACAGGTGACTGATCTCATCTAAAAGCGTTTCATGTATTTATACTAAACCAACTTGACGAAGCTTTCATTACAAAATTCTCTCATTCACCTAACAATCGTGACTCTTCATCTAATTTCATCCTTTTGACCGTGCAATAAAAGCGAGTGTAGCATGTATTGAGTGATGTTGAAGTGTGGTATAAAGTTACATTGTGCTTGTCTCTGATAGATGGACCACGGGGTCCGAACGACCTAGACAATTAAATATTGTTTACATACTTAATGAGTGGTGATAATTTAGAGGCCACGTGTGAGATTATCTATTTGGGTTAAATACTTTTAGTTTTCATTGATGTCAAAGACCTGCATAAACTTTGACAGTTCTGTCACTGAAGAGAACTTAGCAATACTTCTTATATAACCTTTATCTTTAACCCGCAATCCCCAGTTTTACCCCCTAAGGGTGAAAAGAGTTGAATTTCTAAAAATTCTCTGAGACCTTTTCCTTGTCTACATCATAAAGGGACCTTTTGTGCGAAATTTCAGATTTCTAGGTCAAAGGGTTTGAGCTGTGCTTTGATGAGTCAGGACTTTTATGGTCTTTTTTACAGGATCAAGTGAGGTTCAGTGTAGATGATCATTAACCCATCGGGTCTCAGCTTCTTGTTATATCAGCAGTTGCAGTTTGGGTATGTCTAGTTAGGTGTTCATGATTGATATCTTCATCAGATGTTAGTTATCTTATTTCATCACTTGGCCATTGATTTATTTCGACCTTACTTGACTGATTCTCACTTTTCATTAAAATACTGAATTTGATTTTATTTTTGCTATCTGGTGTGGTAGTGTTATACAGACTCTGCAATTAAGAACCATTTTTTTTAAAGGTAATGTATATCTCCTTTTGCTACATCATCACATACATTATATTATTATCGTAATGGTGAAAAGGATGCTGCCGTTAGCTTTGATCTTCCCTTTTTTATTAGCATGGTAAAATCCTCATATATATAACCGTTCGCCTTAAGCTGGGGAACAGTCAGGTTACGCCAGACTTGTATCGGCTAAAGCCACACGGTGGTCGCCATCTGCGGTAGGGAAAGGGGTTGGTTCTCGTGCAGATCGTGCGGCGCTGAGATAGCTCGTCCCGGGGAAGTGTGATACCTTCCCCCAGCACCCTCGCATTGCCGAGCACGATAAGTCGTGGCTTTAATGCTACCTAACGCAACAAAACAGTCTCTATTTTGCGAAGAGTTCTAGGGTAACGCAGATGCTACAAAATTCAAAATATGAAACTCACACAGAGGATCAAAACATACATTGCTTTTAAGTTTTATATGCCGCTCCAACTAACTTATGGCCATATACCTACTGAAATGTTTTTTAAATAAAATTCTACTGTACGTGTGTATATAACCTAGATACCGACTACAGCGCCATCTGCCGGGCTGATTTGTGAATCTAAACCATCCAGGGCACCACCCAAACGCATACAAAAAATTCATTCAAATCGGTCCAGCCGTTTAGGAGGACATACACACGTACAGTAGAATTAACTCCCTGGATGGTTTCGATAGGGTAGGATAGGGTAGGGTAACACCACAGGGTAGGGTAGCACTTCGTGAACGAAGTTGCGCCGGGCAGGTAGTATTTTATATTTGACAGTTCGATTGTATAGGAAAAGCGCTTAGTATTTTTAACCGACGAAAAAACAGAGGAAGTTTACAAGTCGACGCATATATATATTTTTTTAATGTATGATCACGCATAACTTTTGATAAAGTAGTCCGATTTAGATAATTCTTTTATTGGATAGGGTATACCTCGAAGTTGGTCCCATATAAATTTGGATACAAAAAACCTACCCTAAGGGTGGGAAAATAGGGATGATTTATTGTTCACTCACAGATTTTAATGCGAGTTGTGTATTACATCAAAAGAAATCAAAAATTACAAGCATGTAGTAATTAGTAGATTATAGCCACAAAAAATTATAAATAAAAGCTTTTTAACAAAAAAAATAAACCACCGAAAAAACTGAAATGCAAAAAATAATTTTGAATATAACTTGAATTTTATAAGGTTTTGCAGTCGGGGATAAATAAACAAATATTACAAGAAAAAATACATACCTACGTAGTTTTATCCCCGATTGCAAAACCTTATAAAATTCAAGTTATATTCAAAATTATTTTTTTGCTTTTCAGTTTTTTCGGTGGATTAATTTTTTTTGTTAAAAAGTTTTTCAGTATCAGTTTGTTTGTACTTCTACTAATTCTAATGACGTCTGTGTTGAGTTAATAAATAAAATTTACTATTGTTATAATTTTAGTATTCGTCTCCTGAAAATTAATTGAGCTAAAGTTTGTGTTTCATGAAGGTATATTTTTTATGTCAGATTCATTGAATTATTACAATGGTCAGATTATATTACTTTTTTATTATTTTTAATACGACTCTGATGGGCACATTCTTGCGTTCCGCAGCTGCGCAATCGCAGCTGCCCCAGGCACCCTGGATTTTGACTCTATGATGAATTTGCAACGATATCAACGCATGTGGCATCCCACACTAGTGGTTTGTCGTGACATCTGGGTTTACTTGTGGTTATTAAGTTTAAGTTAGTTAAATAGACAACATTTTGATACAAATAATATTAATAATAATAATACATTTATTTCAGATATAAAATCCATATACACAATATACATTGCAAAATATGTTGTCTTTATATTTTATTTTCAGGTTTACTCGTGTCAGAAGGATGGGTTTATGTCAGCAAGGATGGTTGAAGAATTTTGTTGTTCTGTAGAACATTAATTTGATGTATCTCGTGGTTTAGTCAATGATCGATCTTCTTTAAAAGTCATGAGTACAAAACATATATCCAATGATTCCTCTACCTTTTGGAAAAATACTAAAAAGCTAAACATCATCAATACTAAAAATCAGGGAGGAAATTACATTAACTGTGGTTTTTTGCTCGAAGCCCGTTGTATGGCTTCGAGCAAAAAACCACAGTTAATGTAATTTCCTCCCTGAATTTTGCTGTTGCTGCAGTTTTTGAGTCAGTGCAAGTATGTTCTTCATCATGGTTTTATTTAATTTGACTTGTTAGTTCATATTTTACAAGTCTTTATGAACGAAAATCTCGATAATTCTCATTTAATCTTTAACTTTAGCAGCCCATGTTTCAAGGTCCTTTATTTTAACTTATTTAAAATAAATCAAAGAAAATATGAGAATAAATGAACTACAGATTTTAATACAAATAAACACTTAATTTTATTTTGTTCAAAACTTATAATTTATTTTTTTAACATTTTCACATAACTTGCTACATAATAAATAAATTTCACTAACAGTAAACAATAATCCGTTTTAGTTTTAAATTTTCCATTTCAGAGACATATTTTCAGAAACGTTTTAGTAACATTACCCTCCATTTTACGGGATCAATTTTTTTTTTAATTTTCACCTTTGTTCTTCCCTTAGATAAGCTACTATCATATTTTACATACATTAATACTATTTTTCCATCCTACACAACATCTTAAATTCCTCAATCCTGAACATTCACGCCTTTCGTTGTAGTAACTTAAAAATTGACTAAATATTTCTTAAATTTCTCCTTTTCAATACCGGCAATAATAGTGATGTAATCAGTAGGGTCCCGCCGACCTGGAAAGATCCTGTGCGTTCTCATCGTAGCCAGCCCTGGCGGAGACGACGGCGCGCTCCAGAGAGATCCTGGGCCTGAAGCCGCCTTCATCTGCCTCGTATTCCACCGTCTGAAAGTTGAACCAGTTGTTATATGATCTAGTACCATGGTTTCAGGAATTGGTCAAAACTGTATGTATAATGCTGATAGTATTACCTGTTTGGTGCCATCAGGCAGAACAACGAAGTAGGATCCCTCGACTTTATTGTTTTCCCTGGTCTCCTGGTGACCGAAGTCACTTTCAGACTGGTAGTCCTCTACTTGATACGCGAAGTCATAGCTGGCTTCCTCCTGAAATAAAATAAAAGTACTAATTTAAAATACACGAAGAAAAATTGCAAGCACACGCACTTTTTGATTTCAATTTACAAATTGAATCTTATTTTAGTATAAATAACTGAATACTATACAAACCTCTTCAAGCTGTTCATCGAGGCCGGCTCTGGCATACTCGTAGCCTTGACCCTCGTTAGCGCTGTACTGCTGCGGCACTCCATACTGTACCGCGGGCATGTCGTGACCTGAAGCGCCATGTATCGCGTGTTGCGCACCAGCGTACGATGAAGCCACAGCGTCGGTCTTTAGAATAGCAGAGTAGCTCGAAGCGCCATGCTCTTGGGACGGTCCCCTCGCACTCGCCACCATGATAGTGTCTACTTGCTCCCTTTGGTTAGGTACACCATATGATTGAGATACTGACTTGCCCTCGTGGGATAACAATTCAGAATTTCTTGCATTCGGAGCTCCGTATGACGTGGATAGAGAACGGGAAGTGGGAGCTCCGTATGTTTGCGATAATGCATTTCTTGGTGCTCCGTAAGTATGAGAAGGACTCCTCGATGCTGAAGACGATTTGAAGGAATTTTTGGGAGCACTGTAGCCTTGAGAAATATCTTCAGAACTTTTAGAAGATGGAGCGTTGTACCCTTGGGAAATAGTGCTAGTAGGGAATTGAGAACGCCTGGAGCTTGAACTACTGGGAATTCCATATTTCTGGGTTGGAAAGGGAGCGGAGTTGAAACTTCTTTGTGTCGGAGCACCAAAACCTTCAGAAGGAGTCGATCGGAGTTCTGGAACACCGTACTGAGGGGAAGGAGATCGCGCCGCGGTATATGAGTCAGTGGAGTCTAAGGAAGAAGCGTCGTAATGTTGGGACGAGCCACTTCTTGAAGCAGGTGCTCCATACTGATGAGACGGTGCACTGCGAGCATCAGGGACGCCATATTCTTGGGACAGGCCTCGTGACGCGGGGACTCCGTGCTCGTGAGAGTGATGGTGATTGGACCCGTGGTGGTGACTATGCTGGTTAGATCTTGCTGCTGCATAGCCGTCACTGGAAACAAAATAAATTATCTCTTAGTTACAATTTTAAGAGGACTCAATTCGTCATACTTTTCATACAAAACCTCTGTACTTATTATGGCGTTGTTAAACATTTTTCGTGAGATGTTTTGAACAAATTAGTATCTTGTGCACTATATCTAGCCTTGTATCTAGGCGTAATTTAAAAAAAGTGTGAAACAAGTTCAGTCAAATTCAGTCCGAAAAACTGCGTTTTTGCCTGAACTTTGGCCATATCTAATATACCTATAAATTGTAAAAGTAAAGAAAACATTTAGATACCAGGCTTGCAAATTTATTGGAGATTCTAAATAACTAACTTTTTTTTCACAAACTTGTAAGATTTTTTCACAAGAAGTATACTCCTGGAACAAGTTTTATGAATGCGAAATCATGAATGACGACCTAGCCAAGCGGCCGCGAGTGATCAGCGGAATTTACCGACTGATAACCGACGGCTCTGATGGTATCTCTCTTTTTTCGCAGTCAAACATTACGTTGATGAAACAACAAGCTTTTAGACTATGCTCGCGTTGAAGTTGCGCCGGCCACAGAGGGCCGCCTTAAGGAGCATGAAAGAGATAATCAATTAAAAAGCAATTTGCCAATTTATGAGGTTTATCAGTATTTATCAGGCAAAAAAGTTACATCTTGGAGTTATTACTTACCCAACTGGTGGTTCAGCGAGTGCAGTAGATAGTAAACAGAGTAGTGGTATAAACATCTGAAAAGAAGAGTGAAAGGGTATTATTACAGTACCAGCTGCGTAATATTTTGATTTAAAAAATATGTCTACACATACCTTCATTTTAGTATTAATTGAGATTAAATTGAAACTAAAATATATTCAAACTAAAGAGATTTATTTATCACAGTTTATTTTTCTGTTTTTAAATCTATCTCTCAAGTCGTGATGATACGAAATGAGATGCAACAGGTGACTGATCTAATCTAAAAACGTCCCATGTATATATACTGAACCAACTTGACAATTCTTTCATTACCAAAGTATCTTATTCACCTGACGATCAGTTCTCTTAATCCAATGTAAACCCTTTCTCTTTACAATAAAACCGAGAGTAGTCTGTATCGAGTGCCGGTGAAGAGTGGTATAAAGTATTGTTATTTGATTCTGTGATATATGAAGCGCGGGGTCCAAATGACCTAGACAATATATTGTTTGTTTTCTAAATGAGAAGTGATAATTTAGAGGCCACGTGCCCAATTATTGCAAATGTAGGTTAAATGATGTTAAAAACCTGACATAACAATAACAATGGACTGAACGAAATTTAAACGATAGTAGGGTACTTTTTAGTACTCACCTGGCTACCACTCTGAAGTCTAAAATCTGTCGCTAAGCACCTAACGGTATGTTTTCTGCAGTTTTTTTTTACTTTGTATAGGCCTGTGTTTGACTACAATCTCACCATGGTAAGTGATATGGCCGAAGGTGGTAAACACACAAAGCCTAGAAGGAACTGGCTCTCAAGTGCAGCTGTCGGAACACACCGATAGGTGGTTGGCGACAGATTTTGAACTTGAGGGTGGTAGCCAGTCAGATAAAACTACAAAGTACCCTACCACCGTGCTATGGTTTTCTCACGATGTTTTCCTTCACCGAAAGCTCGAGCTCATTGTAGGATCCGAACCCGGGACCTTCGTCTCGGTATCTGACGTCACTACCACTGAGTTATCATCGCCTTAAAAAAAGTTACACTATAGTAACAGTAAATGTCGGAAACGCATTAGCAACCACTCTGGTATCGCTAATATCTATACCAACACCTACTTGCTTGCAGGTCTTAATGATGCTACCAACCTTCTAATTGAAAATCGATCATCAGAAATACCAGTGAATTCCGACAGCTACACTTATGTGCTTAACCCATAGAGTCGCGGATGGGACGCTTGTTCTATGATTACATATGAAAAATAGAATGTACTGTTTTTCAAGTGATTGATACCTTAAGCCACATCATCACTTACAGTAGTACCCAACTGATATGGCGCGTCGTGAATCTTCGTTCGCACAGAAAAGAAAGTATGGCCCCGAAGATTAACGGAACAATGCTTAAAACTTATAATCAACCTTATATCACTACTATAAGGTTTATAATACTCTGCAGCTGTTAGTTCCGTCTCACTCGCAAGTCACGCCCCTCCGCACGGCGCGCGCTAACATGGCAGCAGCAGCCGACCAATAGCATTTCCCGCGCTTTGAAAATGTACCTTATGCGCAGGTACATCGGTAAGCCATATTAGTTGGGTAATACTGTACCTTAGTTTAATTATGGTCACACACAAGCATATCCATAGTTAAACAAATCAGTATAACTAGAGCTTTGTGAGCTTTGTGTCATTTTTGGTATTTCTGTATCTATGGAACTAAGCAGGACCAGTCAAGGGATGTTCAGTGATGTTGATCTTTTTAACTATTGCATTCAGCTATCATATTAGCCAATTATTACTTCTGTCTAGTATTTTTTAATCTCATTCCATCAGGTGATTTATGGTCATCACACCTCATCTATACATATAAAATGCTTTGTCCTGAATGACTGACTGACAATCAACGCACAGCCTAAACCGCTGATCGTAGAGACCTGAAACTTGGAGGGTATGTTCTTTGTATGACGTAGGCATCCGATAAGAAAGGATTTTTCGAAATTCTACCCCTAAAGGGGTGAAAAACGGGGGAAAAGTTTGTATGGGACAACGTGATTCCTTGGTCCGATCTACTTCAAATTTTGCATAAACATTCCTTAACAGAATTGATGGAAGACGTGTTTCGTATTTTATTGAAACTCATCGCCTAAAGGGGTCAAAAAGGGGTAGAAAGTTATCCTTAGTACTTTTGATTTAAATTACATTTTATTTTGACACACGTTTGAAAACTTAATCCGAATTTCACAGATTACAGAATAAGACAGATGGGGCGCTCGGAACACGGGAGTGAGGCCAAAAAAGCAGATACAAATTGTGAAACACATACCTGGCCCCTATTTCACCAGACGGACAGGTGCGACAATTGTCATGAAAATATGGCAATTGCCGATATGTCACGATAATTATTGTTTCATAAACCTCCACCATATGTCAACATAATCCGACGGTATGTCGGCTGATGACAGGCGTTATGTATTGAAAAATTACAATTCTCACGTCTCGCCGTTCGTAGGGCTAACTAAGGTTTCTATGAACAAAAACGAATCGTTTTGCTTACCGATGGTAGGTTTTTATATTGCCAAACTGGGCATATAGATCATTTCGTAAGCTAATTTTACCTGTGATAGCTACTTCCATACGGGAGAGGAGGAGGCTATGCAAAGCTTTGAGGTCTTTGCTTCACTATTAGTAAAGATATAAGAGTCTTAATTTTAACCGATAACGGTCCATAAATTATAGAAATTGGCCATAAGATCACCAATTTCCACACATACTTATATATTTTTTGCTGCTACATATTTGTTTTGTTGTTTTTATTTTATTTTTAACGGGCTATTCTCTAAAATATTTTTAATTTGAATTAAATTATACTATTAAATAAATACATAAATAATTACATGGCACTTACTACAAGCGTTTCAAATTAAATATAATAATTATAATACTTATCATGGATAACCTAAAAGATAAAATAATAAAAAATATTCGCTAGGTAATCTGATTTTCTTTAAATGTTCGTTCTTTATAGTTTGAGAACTCATTGAAACTATTATCGCCACCACTACCTACATTTTTACTGCTTTAACAAAGAGCAAATTTCAAATGATCACAACAAAAACACGACAAAACGAGGAAGCCGACACAGCTCTTGCCCCATGTCAATTATTTCCGACATATCTACAAATATGTAGAGTTGTAAAAAATTAACATTGTTTCATAACATAAAAAGTTGCCTGTCATGCCTGTCATTATAAAACTACAATTGTAGATAAATCTAAACATTATATCAAACAATAAATGTTTATGAAACGATTTTTTTACAACTTTTCGCATTTCCTTAGTAATCTAATACGAATTTGTAGAATTGTCGCCTAGAACTTGTCACCTGTAAATTGTCACATGTCACCTATCAGCTTGGTGAAATAGGGGCCTGGTATTCACTTTTGAATTTGTATTTGCTTTGTTTAAAAAACTTTATTTAACGAAAAACACTTTTGTTTAAATAAATTTTGTGGTTTTTTTGGCCTCACTCCCGTGTTTCGCGCGCTCTATCTGCCTTTTGTTCTGTAATCTGAGCCGATTTTATTCAAAAAACTTGGTGCAATGCAATACTCTTTAAAATTGGAATGTCAAATATAAAAGAATATTTAAATCCGATTACAATTCGAAACTTAAATTCTTATTTGTTCTTGCATATTTGAATGAACAACTTACCTTATGCCTTGATTTTCCTTGGAAATCCTTTTTCCTTAGATTACCTACTTAGCGAATATTTGCGATTGCTGTATAATTTGTTTGGAAGTTAGAATATTTTGAGTGTAGTTAATTTAATTTCTTTATCATTTGTTGTTATAATAATATATAAGATTCTTTGAGTTTTATTTAGTTATAATATAATATTTAGTGTATAATATTGGTTTTTAGTCTTAATAGAAAAAATATCCGTGTTTGATTTTTCGGGGTGATTTGCATCGAAGTTGATAGCAATACTCCTTAGTACTTTTGATTTATGCTTCTATTCAGTTTTTAAGAGTATTGCTTTGCACCAAGCTTTTATGTGAGTTCAACTTTTTTTGAATAAAATCGGATTGAACTGTTAAACATTTTTGTCTGTCTGTTCCGGTTCATAGCTGATGTTATAAGGAGTAACTTAGATACTGTTTTTTTTGAAAAATGATATGATGAAACCGTACGCGGGTGAAACCGCGGGGGTCTGCTAGTTTTAGTATAAGATAATGATCTACACCCAAAGACCTTATGGGGAACCTGCTCTCTCTTTTACTGAGATTAAAAATGAATTGGGAGGCGATGATAATTTTACTTTGAGCAATCTTCATATTTATTGCTTGAAACTTTTAAAATAATTACGTGTCTGTCGGCTCTCCTCCCGACTGGCTGACTTCCACCCGCAAGTTGCAAATATTTCGCCAAGAACCTACCAGTATGTTTTGGCAGATACACGTGTCACTTCTCTGGAATTTGTTTATTTATCAACTTCACCCACATCATTACATAACGTAAGCTTGTGGTCAAACGGTGATTGGTAAACTAGCACCTACCGATGTGTTCCGGCTTTGTATGTAGTAGTAGTTCTCTCTTTATATGCGTACTTTGTATGTACTACTATAGATTCATCATCACATACAGTATTAGCTCTCTACCCTGCGATCCACTAATTTAGGGGAATTTTATCCCCTAGGGGTAGAATTTGAAAATCTACCACCTGAAGTAAAATCTCCGTAAAATCTTTAGGTCCATCGGTAGAGACCATAAGAAAGTGTTTTGTAAAAGGGTAAATTCAATACTTTTGGGATCGTCGACTTTTTGATTTGAATTTCAGTACCTTATGATACCTTTTATGAAAACCATAAGTTAGTTACCATAATAGGCAGTTATTTGATAGTTACGCAGTGCAGTTGGAGCCAAAAAATACTTGCGACATCAAATCCAAAAATGCTATAAAGTGAAAGTGCAAGATTTTGCTCCTGAATATTGAAATAATAGCGGCATAAGACCATTTTTTTATCAAGGCTCGATCAAAACTGAAGGAACTAATCAAATATTCTAATGCGAAAAGAAATCAGAGCCAATTCAAATGCCATTTTCAGTTAGGCCCTAAAAAGGCACTTAAGAATTTCGAAAAAGCTACTCAAGTTACTACCAGTTTAGAATAAAGATTTCACTTTATTCCCCAATGTTTCACTCTCAAAACAAAAATAAGAAGAAATGAATATTGAAAATGTAGTGAGTGAGCTGCATGCTGAGTGATGAGTGCAGTAGATAGGCATGATAGAAGAAACCAATAATATACAGCATTAAACAAAGATAAAACAATTTTATTTTGCATTAAACTCACAACAATACATCGATGTAAACATAAGCTACTTACAAACTATGAAGTTTTTTTTTACATTTTCACACAATTTGATGACAATAAATAAATTGAGTAGGTATTCTACAAACAATAATCCTTTTTCGTTTTGCTTAGCCGTTTCATTATTAAGAATTAATATTTTAGCCATTTCAATCAGCTCTTTAATTTTCTTAACAAATATTCGTGACCATTTTACCCAAATACAAATCTTGGGTTAGCAACTTTTTTTTGCTATTTTCCTTTATTCCAATTACTTTCAACGATTTTTAAACTGCTTTATGAAATGACTAAAACTCTCTAAAATGTCTGCGAGATCAATCAGTAAGGTCCTCCAGAGAGTTCCTGCGCGTTCTCATCATACCCAGCCCTAGCGGAGACGTCAGCACGCTCCAGAGAGATCCTGGGCTTGAATCCACGTTCATCTGCTTCGTATTCCACTGTCTGTAAGGCGAGACTCTTGTTAAAGATCTAGGTAATCATGAATGGTTTCAAAATTGTTGAAACTCACGTCTCCAAAAATTGAAAAGGTTTAAGGGAAAGTATCTACCTGTTTAGTACCATCAGGTAGAACAACAAAGTAGGATCCCTCAGCCCTGTTCTCTTCTCTGGTCTCCTGATGACCGAAATCGCTGCCAGACTCGTAATCCTCTACTTTGTACGCAAAATCGTAGCCAGCTGGTTCCTGAAGATAAATTATTTAAACAATTACTAATATAATTAATAGGAAACTTTAGATTTTGGAATGGCCATAATAATATGTATCTGTAATATACCTCATTGAGCTGTTCATCAAAGCGAGCCCTAGGGTACTCGTAGCCCTGGTTCTCGTCCTCATGCACCTTGTACTGCTGTGGTACTCCGTACTGCTCCGCGGGCATGTCGTGTCCTGATGCGCCACTTGTCGCGTGTCGCGCACCAGAGTAAGATAATGCACCAGCATCGGTTTTCAGGTTAGCAGAGTGGCTTGGAGTGCCATGCTCCTGGGACAGTCCTCTCGCGCTGACCACCTCGACAGAGTCTGCCAGCTCCTTCTGGCTTGGTGGGCCGTACGACTGAGATACTGACTTGCCACCTTGGGAATATGATCCAGAATTCCTTGCACTTGGTGCCCCATACGATGTAGATAGAGTACGAGAAGCGGGAGCGCCGTATGTTTGCAAAGGTCCATTCCTTTGCGCAACGTTATTTTGGGAAGAACGACTCAAAGCTAAAGATGATTTGAAGGAATTTCTAGGAGCGCTGTAGCCTTGAGAAATATCTGAACTTTTAGAAGATGGAGCGTTGGAACGGAATTGGGAATGTCTGGAGCTTGAACCGCGAGGGATTCCATATTTCTGGGTCGGGAAGGGAGCGGAGTTGAAGCTTCTTTGTCCTGGAGCACCGTACGTTTCAGAAGGAGTTGATCGGAGTTCTGGGACACCGTACTGAGGGGAAGGAGACCGCGCCGCAGGATATGAGTCAGTAGAGTCTAGGGAAGAAGCGTCATAATGTCGGGACTCGTCATTTCCTGCGTTTGGTGCTCCATACTCATATGATGGTGCGTTGCGAGCATCAGGAACACCATACTCCTGGGAAAGGCCACGAGACGCTGGGGCTTCATACTCTGTTGAATGTCGTGCAGCTGGTAAATAAGCTTGTGAAGGGAGACCAGCTCTCTGCGCATTAGATTCATGATGATGATGATGATCTGACCCATGGTGTTGACCGTGGTGGTGATCGTGCTGGTTAGATCTTGCAGCTGCATAGCCATCACTGGAAATAAGAAACATGACAATTAGGTGACAAGCATTTTAAGGCCAATAATATAAAGGTCATATTTTGGGAGAACACTCAGTCTATAACTGCCATGAAATCACAATTTCCATTTTTGAAGCAGTTCTTAGTTAGAAATTTAAACTTACCCAACTGGTGGTTCAGCGAGCGTTAGTGATAGTAAACAGAGCAGTGGTATAAATATCTGAAACGAAGAGAGAGTTTGTTAAATCGAAAGACAATTTCAACAAAATAACTAAAATAATATTTGGTACCTTACCTTCATTTTGGTATGAATTGAGATCAAATTGAAACAAAAAATAAATTAAGTTGAGGCGCCCTAAGTTTCCGTCTCCTGAAGTCGTGATGATACGAAATGAGATGCAACAGGTGACTGATCTCATCCAAAAGCAGCCCATGTATTTATACTGAACAAACCTGAATGCTTTCATTAACAAAGTTTTTTATTCACTTGATGATCTCGTCTTTTAATCCAATTTGAACCTTTTATCTGTACAATAAAAGCGAATGTAAAATGTATCGAGTGTAGGAGAAGAGTGGTATAAAGTTACAAGTGCTTTGGTCTGTGATAGATGGAGCGCGGGGTCCAAATGACCTAGCCTTTATTGTTTGCCGTCTTAATGTCTAGTGATAATTTAGAGGCCATTGCAAATGTAGGTTTCATGATGTCAAAGACCTGACATAACAATAACTGTTTTGGACTGAACGAAGCTTGCACGGTGGTTAAGTAGTCTGTAGTATACGCCTAGCTGGCTACCATCCTGAAGTTGAAAATCTATTGCTGCTCTAAGTGTTCCGGCAGATGCTATTTGAGGCAGTTGTCTAAATTTGGTTTGTAAATATTGGATATACATTAGCAATCCTCTTGGCACTGCTAGGCGTCTGTAGTCTCTTACCATAGCTTATACCGGCGTTGCCGTCTGCTTAAAAAAGCTACAGAGCTCTTTACCTGTGTGTTATCTACTTGCTCATATGGGCTTCGGCCATTACTTATCGTGCTCTTTTGTACTTTTGTAGTAGCATATCCATAGGTACTAAAACAAAAGAATTTCTTCTGCAGATTGTTTAATTGACCAGTCTAGCAGAATTTTGCAGATCGCTTCGATCATGAGGTCAAGGGAGGTAATATTTGACTTATTACACCCAACTTCTATATTAGCCGTATTATGTCTGTTTAGAGATTAAGGTCCTGTCTTTTATTGATAGAGGCATTTGTTTTTTATTTGGATTGATTGAAAAAATTTTTTATTCGACGTAGTCGGTAACAATGATACTTCCCGCCAGATGATAAGCGGTAACCGAAACTATATGAACAATTGCAACACACGGGGCTTCACTCACGCGTTACTGGCCCTTCCTACCTCAATGAGCTCTGGCGATCTTACTCGCGCGCAGGAACACAATATAAAGTTATTTGGCTGCAGTATTCTGTAAGGTGGAGGGAATTCCCCAGTCGAGCTGCTCTTTGAGCGAATAAACACTACGCTTAAAACACGTCTTTCTTGACAAAATTCTTGTGATTTAATTATTGATATCTTTTAAAATTTGTACGTGACTATGATAGCTTTCGATCCGAACAAACAATTGCAATACTGAATAGCATACTCATATGACTTACTATTATTATTATTCTTCAGATGCTTAGTCCGTGATTAGGTTTTCATTAGTAGCGTTCTCCATCTGATGTCGAATATAATAATATTTCCTAACAACATTCTTCACACACGGCTATCTTATACCAAACAAAGCAGAGCTCGTTATATTTGTATTACCAACTAGCTATTCCTCGCGTTTTCACCCGCGACGTAGCCTACATCACTCAGTGAAAGAATTTGCAGAATTGGATCAGCAGTTCCCGAGATTACCTCCTACATCCAAACTGACAAATAAACTATACCTCTTTATAATAATAAACTAAATAAATATATGTATAATTACTACGTATATACTTATAATGTCGGAATGTGGGTATAACATGAGGGTTTTAATTCCTTATTATGTACAGTTACATACAAGACTTTATATACATCCATGATCATTTTTGTAAACAACAAAGTACAGTAGTACCCAATTAATATGGCTTACCGATGTACCTGCGCAGAAGATACATTTTCAAAGCGCGGGAAACGCTATTGGTCGGCAGCTGCCATCATGTTAGCGCGCGCCGTGCGGATGGGCGTGACTTGCGAGTGAGACGGAACTAACAGTTGCAGTGTATTATGGACCTTATAGTAGTGATCTAAGGTTGATTGTAAGTTTTAAGCATTCTTTCGTTAATCTTCGGGGCCATACTTTCTTTTCTGTGCGAACGAAGATTCACGACGCGCCATATAAGTTGGGTAATACTGTAATAAATTTCTGCAATTCTAATATCGAAACAAAATGGCGGGATACGACGAGAATTCGAATAACCTCTTAAGTTTTTTTTTTATTACGGCGCTGTGGAATTCCAACGCGCCTGCAAGAAAATGATCTTTTTTTGAAATTCATAAGGATACCACGGAGAATGTGGCTGTTTGATGAATAAGGAATGGACTGAAAAAACCAAAAAAATGCTTAATGAAATTCAAAAACAGAATTAGTTTTTTTTTAAAAACACTAAATATAAAAATAAAAAAATACAACATTATAACACTCTTTTGGATGATATATGTTGGTAATAAGCTAACTGTTTCAGGAACTTTTATAGAGGATTTATAGCATGGGTGTAGATTAGTACATTATGATACATGTGTGAAAATTTGGTTATTAATACTTCAGGCGGTAGTAAGCTTGTGGACATATATAAACTAATCAGTAGTTCAAAAATGCTTGATTGGTGACCGTTACCCTATTGACGCTTGCAACAGAAAAGGTATCAATCGCGCGTTGTCGACCCTCCCTTAGGAAAACCACTGTGGGTAGTCCATTCCATAACGTGAGCATCTGCGGTATGAAGTTCCATTGAAGCTGCGAGAATGATTGCAATGTGTGAGGATGATCTCACCGTCTAAAGCGAGAGACCATGCGATCGTCAAAGGTAGCTTGTGATCAAGTCAAAGAATTCCTCAGACTCAGAACACTTTCCGTTTTACAAGGGGTGAACACACACTAAGAGGCAAAGTCTCTTCTTAACTAAGGGGCTCCGCTTGTGAGCTTTTCGCTTTTAGAATTTTCTACATAGTTGTAGTTTTATTTAAGACAACATAAAATTTTCATGTCGTAGAGTTTTATTAGATTCATAAATAAATTTGAGATTACGTTAACACGTGGGACTAATATGGTCCTACATAATATTTATTATACTCGTATAGGGAAATCTGCTTCCATTTCGAATTCAAGAGTGTTACAGAGTCGACGTACAGGATTTACGTCAGTAGGTAATGAAAATAAAAATGTTCGGTGTGTAATATAGCGCTCAAAGATTTTTTGTGAAATTGGAGTGAAACTAAACTATAGAACAAAGTAAATTTTCTAATGCAAGTAAAAGAAATCACGATAAATTCAGAACCAAATGTGCAAAATGATTAGACTGATTTATTTAATTGTAAAGAGTGCATTTGAGAATGTCGAACGAAATTACTGAAGATACAACCTGTTCGGAACTCGGAAGTCAGCCTTCAAAGGACTAGAGACGAACCTTGCGCATTGCATTTTTTGGACAAGTTGACTATTAGATATTTTTAGCATTTTTTTCTCATGTTTAATTCTACGAACACGAAATTAAGAAGAAAAAATACAGAAATAAATAAAAACAAATAATTTTATTTCGCACTAAACTTACAACACTACATCACAAGCGACTTACAAACTATGAGGTACATTTTTTTTACATTTTCACACGACTTGAGGACAATAAATTAATTGAGTATTCCACAAACAATAATCCGTTTTCGTTTAGCTTAGTGTCATTATTAGTCTCATTTTCAAAAACTTTAGCAAACATTTTAGGCATTTCAATCAGATCTTCATTTTCTTAACCAATTCGTGATCAAAAATTGACTTTACCAAACACAAATCTTGGGAAAGCAACTTTCTGTTAGCTTTATCTTTCTCCTAAATTCCGATCACGTTTAACCTTTTTTAATTTGAAACTATGAAATGACTAAAACTCTCTAAAATTTCTGCGAGGTCAATCAGTAAGGTCCTCCAGAGCTGGAGAGTTCCTGTGCGTTCTCATCATACCCAGCTCTAGCGGATACATCAGCACGCTCCAGAGAGATCCTGGGCTTGAAGCCGCGCTCATCTGCTTCGTATTCCACCGTCTGTAAGATGATACTGTTATTAATAATCTAATCATGAATGGTTTCAATATTGTTGAAACTAACTTGTCTCCAAATATTATAAAGGTTTAAGAGATTGTATATCTACCTGTTTGGTACCATCAGGCAGAACAACGAAGTAGGATCCCTCAGCTCTGTTCTCTTCTCTGGTCTCCTGGTGGCCGAAATCGCTGCCAGACTCGTAGTCCTCTACTTTGTATGCAAAGTCGTAGCCAGCTGGTTCCTGAAGATAAATCATTTAAAGAATTAATAATTTACGTAACAGGCAAAGTAAGATTTCGGAATGGCCATAATAATAATGTTTCTGTAACATACCTCATTGAGTTGTTCATCGAAGCGTGCCCTGGGGTACTCGTAGCCCTGGCTCTGGTCCTCATGCACGCTGTACTGCTGCGGTACTCCGTACTGCTCCGCGGGCATGTCGTGTCCTGACGCGCCATGTGCCGCGTTTCGAGCACCAGCGTAAGATGATGCAACAGCATCGGTTTTCAGGTTAGCAGAGTTGCTCGGAGTACCGTGCTCCTGGGACAGTCCTCTCGCACTGACAACCTCGACAGTGTCTGCCTGCTCCTTCTGGCTAGGTGGGCCATACGACTGAGATACTGATTTGCCACTTTGGGAATATGATCCAGAATTCCTTGCACTCGGTGCTCCGTATGATGTGGATAGAGTACGAGAAGCGGGAGCGCCATATGTTTGCGAAGGTCCATTCCTTTGCGCAACGTTATTTTGGGAAGAACGGCTCAAAGCTAAAGATGATTTGAAGGCATTTCTAGGGGCGCTGTAGCCTTGAGAAATATCTGAACTTTTAGAAGATGGAGCGCTGTATCCTTGGGAAACAGTGTTGGAACGGAATTGGGAACGTCTGGAGCTTGAACCGCGAGGGATTCCATATTTCTGAGTCGGGAAGGGAGCGGAGTTGAAGCTTCTTTGTCCTGGAGCACCGTACGTTCCAGACGGAGTTGATCGGAGTTCTGGAACACCGTACTGAGGGGAAGGAGACCGCGCCGCGGGATATGAGTCAGTAGAGTCTAGGGAAGAAGCGTCATAATGTTGGGACCCGTCACTTTCTGCGTTTGGTGCTCCATACTCATATGATGGTGCGTTGCGAGCATCAGGAACACCATACTCCTGGGAAAGGCCACGTGATGCTGGGGATGCATACTCTTCGCTGAGACTCCTTGATGCGGGAGCGTACTCTTGTGAGTTGCGTGCAGCTGGTAAGTAAGTTTGTGAAGGTGCGTTGCGTAGACCAGGAGGACCGTATTCCTGGGATATGCCTGATCTAGCGCTTGGTGGGCCATACTCTGTAGCTAGAGAGTTACCAGAGCCAAAAGCTCTTTCGAAGGGGACTCCATACTCCTGAGAAAGTGATCGTTGGTTGTCATTTCCGTGGTGATCCGAGCCGTGGTGGTGTTCTGAACTGTGGTGTTGGTCAGAACCGTGGTGATGGTCGTGATCATGGCTGGATCTTGCCGCTGCGTAGCCGTCACTGAAATATTTTTAAATAAGAGTTTTACTTAAATTTATTGATATGTCTTTCCTATCCTAAGCAGTTAGTTGTAGATATTTATCACTTTCACATGCTGTTATATTCTCTCTAGTTATGTCTTTGGTTACAATTTCACCATAGTAAGTAAAGTAATGATGTAATCAAACAAAGATAAGCATACATGTTTCGACACAGAAGTTAAGCTGGAGATCTGAGGCCGATTTTATATACTCAGAGTAAACAAATGCTATAAAGTTGGTACTCTATGATCGTCCTTTGGTTTCTCACGATGTTTCCTTGACCGAAAAATCTAGTTCAAACCAGGATATTCATCAAAGCATTCGACAGCTCTACTACTGAGCAATCATGACTTTGAACTATAATTCCGAGCTCCGGAAACCAGAGCTGCAAGATATTACACTGCAGCATAAGCTAATAGATGCCATTTTGACCTAACACAGCTCTAAACTAAGTGTATATTATGTGCATCTTTGTATTCTGATGTTTTTGTGTGGGCCAAAGCAGTATTTTCTTTACTTCTCTCTTCTAGACAGCTTTGTTCTACGGGAATGTGGAACCCAGGAATGAGTGATACCACAGTCTATAAAGCCATACAGCCACCCTCACACCCTGCACGATTGCCCTGTCTAGACGTCTTCGTCGAACGACTGTATGGTTTTATAGACTGTGGTGATACCACGGGGTCACGGGGTATAGCTAGTATGACATAACAATAATTTGACTTACCCAACTGGAGGTTCAGCGGATATGAATGCCACTAGGCATGTTAAGGATATGAAGATCTGAAATTTAAAAAAAAATATCTTCATCTACTGCTATACTTTTTTTTATACGACGGAGTTGGTAAAAAGCGTACGGCCCGCCTGATGGTAAGCGGTTACCATATGGACGTTTGCAACACTTAGGCTCCTCACGCGTTACCGACCCTTCCCCCCTCCCCAATGAGCTCGACCTTACACACGCGCAGGAACACAACATAAAGTTATTTGGCTGCTGTATTCTGTAAGGTGGAGGTACTTCCCCAGTCGAGCTGTTCTTTGGGCGAATAAACGCTTCGCCCTAGCTTTCTAAAAATCCTGATTTTACCAATCCTAATTTTAAAACTTTATTATACAAATATGTAAAAAATACAATTATTGCTTGGTTGTAGGCTGTACATAGTATTGAGACCTGTGCCTACATCTTTGGGGAATCTTATAAATCCCTTCCAACAATTTTATATATTAGATATAAGATTCTTGATCCCTTCATTAGTGAATGTCTACGTTTGGGTCACCCACGAGCAAAATTTCAAGTTTTTCTTTGTGGTGCATACAACTGTCAATCAGTCAGCTCCTTGCTTCATTTTATATAACTGTATAGATTTATCCATTTAAAAATATAGATAGATAGATAGATTAAGTACTGTAATTAAGTAAATGCTTACCTTCATTGTGTTTGTAGGCGATCAGCTAATTCCTTATCTGAAACAAGAAAATTATTTAATCCCTTCGTATTTTTGTTGTACCTTATACAGATTCTTCTAAATCATTTAAAAAACAACTTTCGCTTTTCATTTATGGTTCTGCAGTATATAAGAGGCTTACAAATGACCTACCTAAAGTGATGATGGTTGTTGAAATGTGATGTCTTGAATGGTATCATCCTAAGACACCACAACTATTTATACGAACAAACTTGACAATGCTTACAATTACCCAAGTTACCTAATCACCTGATACAACCTCTTTCCAATCGAATTTAAGCCATACTACCTTCACTTAAGAGTTCGTCATTGTGTTAGGTAAGTGTAATTCTATTGTGGTATAGATTTTCATTGTGCTTTGATAGTATGGTGTCGCCATGTCTAAATGATCCAGATCATTGTTAAATAAATTATATCACGCTTTAGCTTTTGGTGTGTGGGTAGAGAAATAACAGGTGAGGGTCAATCGGAAAATCCTATTGTCTTGTTATGGTTTGAGTAGAAATTGATTTCGCAATTTTCAGATAGATGGCGTTACTTGGTGCATTTGAGTTTATCGTCTGTCCAGATTCGTAAAATCCTTTTTTTTTTCGCTAAATGCAGCATTCTTGACATTATCTGGTGGAGGTTCATGACGAATTCTTGTATCAATTTTATTCCACCTACCAATATTGACTTTAGGGACCTATCAAATTATAAGGTCTCTACATGAAAACTTTTTTTGCTGTGCAGTACCGGATGATACCAGCGCGGGGGCCTTAAATCTTTTTGAACTCCCTAACTACATTATTCCGGTGCATTTTCCGTAATTTTCCATGAAATTCTATGACTGCAGTATAATTATCAGGTCACTCACAGTGTATATTTTGTATGCCTGTATGCCTGAACCACAGACTACGGAGGACATATTCTCGCTAACAAAAAACTGTGTCTATGGAGTCGGCCACCTCTCACGCACACCTTAGTTGGCTATTCCGCGGGAAACTAGACTCTGTCGCCGTTTACCGCCGTCGATTACTCGCGCTCAACTAATGTGTGCGTGCCGGCTTGTACGTACAGCGTGGTGGCCGACTCGAGTGACACCGTTTTTTGTTAGCGAGAATATATCCGACTTTTTTTAATATCTGTGGCCTGAACGCAGTTCTCTAATTAGGCGAGAGGCCCATAGTAGTCTTGCTAGATACATCTAATTTTGTAACTGGTGTTTTCGGAGACCCATAGAGATGCGGAACTTGGCTCCAAAGGAACCACCACGTCCTCTTTTAGAAATTCGAAAACATCGCATACAACGGTGATACCTAATAACACAAGTCTACTATATTATATAATAAATTATTAAAAGAAACAAAAAACCCGACTGCGTAAAACAAAAATTAACTGAAAAGAGAAAAACAACTAACTAAATAAGTAACTTGAATGCTATAAGGTATTGCAGTCGGAGACAAACCTATAACCTAATTATGTATTTTTATTGTAATATTTGTTTATTGCATTGTGTAATTAGTTTGACTATTCAAATTTAAAAAGGCATATTTTTAAATAACAAACACTGTTGTAGCAGAAAACAAAACAAGAAATAGTGTGTTAAATTTACTTAAGAATGTTATACGTTCTTATAAATCAATTAACGGATTGTCTACAGAACTTGGCACCCATTTTGATATCAAGTCTTTAACACACATAATTCACAGCATAATTATCTTGGCTCCCATTTTCACATTCATATTTTTGGTGGGATATGTTTAAATCCATCAAGCCGTTTAGGTTGCAGAGCGTGCCAAATAAATAGACATACATACTTACACTCGAAAAATATAACCCTCCTTCCGGGTCAGTCGGGTAAAAAACTACAACATTATGTAAAATTAACTTAACCATATTAAAACCTGTGTTAAAAACATAAACCTAATAACACGAGCTAATTCTGAGCGTGATATGCGACGACTCCATTTTTTTCATTTAGAAACCTCTCGTCCTGTACACAACAACTCACCTCATCGTAAATAAACAAATCGTATAAAAATTCATAAGTTACACAAACTCTCTAACAATCAACCATCAAAATTCCCTCTCGACTGATCTAGTTGCAAACATTGTGCGTTTATGCGTATACGCATATTTATTATCAATACAAGTCGTGAGTGTACTAGATTGGGCTTATAGGCTTCATTTCACAACGCCTTGAGTTTTGGTATGATTTTATGAGAAGACCTGTCGCCCATTGGTTTCACCCGCGTCCTCAGGATATTGCACTCGGAGAGAATGTGTCTTCCTACTAAATAAATATCCTTGGACATTCCTCACACATGGTCATCTGATCCCAAACTAAGCAGAGCTTGTACTATGGAAACCAGATACCTTTTTGTTTGTAAATACATACTTAATATACATAATTACACCCAGACTCAGGACATACAGACATGTTCATACACAAATGCATGTCCTGTGTGGGAATCGAACCCACGACCTGCGGCGCGTAAGGTGAATCTTTACCAACTGCGCCAACTGGCCCGCCTTGGATCAGAAGTTCCCGAGATTGGTGCCGATTCTATTGTAAATCGCACTAAACTAATTTTAGTCACATCACATCTCTTTCTTACAAACATTACTGAAAAAGGATAGAACATATTTAAAGCTGTCAAAGTCTTTGCCGTCTTCATTTGCGAGTATTTAGACGTAACCGCGATAGATGGCGACTAAATTTATATTAAAAACAAGCAATGGACTAATTTGACAGGACTAAATTTCTTACATCCTTTTCTTATATTCTTTGTTAGAAAGAGACATAGACTAAATTCGTTAAGTTGTAAACAACATCCAACCTCCTAAATCTAAACTTACCAACATTTCCTCTCTATGCAGCGCTCGATTCTTAATCGATCGGCAAAGTTAAGCTACCACCGATGAGGTACCTGGATAGATGACCGCCTAGTGGTATTTCAAATCGAGCGTTTTCCGTGCTTCGGAAGGCACGTAAAGCCGTTGGTCCCGGTTATCACTTAATTGTGATAGTCGTTAATTTAGTTGGATGCTTCCTAGGCGGCTTGAAAACTCTAACAGTAAGTTGACCACTAGCTTACCTCCAACAACCGCAGTGGGCACGCGTGGTGGAGTATCGGTCCATTCCCTTTTACCCTCATTTTTGAAAGGAGGCCTGTGCTCAGCATTGGGGCATTATAGACTGATGATGATGATATTATAAATGTGAAAGTCTGGATGTTTGTGACTCCATGATGAACAGATAAACGGATTTATATTAAACTTTACACATAGATATTTAGGAATAGCATGATCATCCACCTGCCCTATTCACAATCATTTGTGGTCGGCGCAATAATTACGCTTCTTCCATTCGTCTCTTCTATCCGTCATGCCAGCATCCACTCCTTTCTTACCCATATCATCTTTCACACAATCCATCTATTCTTTTTCGGTCTTCCTCTTCCCGTATATCCATCCAGTTTCATATTCATAACTCTTTTAGTGACGCGGCTTTCTCTCAACTATCTCAACTTTTCTCAACTCTCTCTCTTTTCTTAACTCAGATATACCTTGAAATAGCATAAAAAGGAAACTTCTATTCTATCCCATGAAAACGTAAGATCGCTAGGGATCCTCCGTTCCGCGGATTCTCTTGGTTTAGAAATCGCTTGGTTTAGCTTACGGTCCACCAGATGTTAAGCTGTTACCGCAGCTATATGGACGCTTGCAGCACACGGGGCATCACTCACCCCACCCTTCCCCACTTCCGAATAAGCTTAGTTATTTGGTAAGGTAGAGATACTTCCCCAGTCCAGCTGCGCGTTGAGCGAAATAACGCTATGCTCTAGCTCTTAAGAGCATGGCGAACTTCTGTCCAAATCACAGGTCCAAATGTACTTATTGAATTATGAAGATACCTGCATTTTTTTTCGGCAAATTTCGTATAGAGAAGACGCCACACATTTTCATCGGTAAACAGAATTTTGTTGATTACATACCTAAAAAAACAAGGAAGCGCTCGTGGTGTAGCATGATTAGCTATTCTTAAACGATCGGCAAAGTTAAGCTACGCCTGTCGTGGTCGGTACCTGGATGGGTGACCGCCTAGTGGTATTTCAAATAGAGCGTTTCCGTGCTTCGGAAGGCACGTAAAGCCGTTGGTCCCACTTAATTGTGATAGTCGTTAAGCTAGTTGGATGCCTCCTAGGCGGCTTGAAAAATTCTAACAGTAGGTTGACCACTAGCCTACCTCCACCGATCCGCAGTGGGCACGCGTGGTTGAGTATTGCCCATTCCCTTTCACCTTCATTTGTGAAAGGAGGCCTGTGCTCAGCAGTGGGATATTATAGGCTGATGATGATGATGATGATACCTAAAAAAAAATGGGACGTAACCTATGCGTCTGATAGCTTCTCGTACCTAGTAATAATAGCTTTATGAGAATCTTGTGTTTAGCTATGTGAAATAAAGTCCCAGAATATTTGCTTGTCAAACCATATACGTTGATCGTGAAATAAACAGGTTGTATCCAAAACAAGTGTGATTGTTTAGTAGATCAGTAACGGTCACATCTTCAGACAATGAGGCTCCACTATTAAGGGCAAGGCCATCTTTGATGAGCGCCATTGATCTCTGTATATATGGATTGGCTACGTGAAATGGTGAACTGAGTCGATTTGAAGCACCGCCACCTAAAGGTACCGATGACTGAAATGTTGTTAGAAAATGTTTACTACTTGTTGTTGTTTGTGTAAGAATGTAATTTTTTTAAGTGAATCTTGAGCGCGTTATGATTAAAATCGTTAATAGGTAGGTAACCATGTAACTACTATAGTTTCACGTTTGTCAATCACGTGAACCTGCTGAGTAGCGTACTTTTCCTAGATTCAAAATAATGACGATGCTATAAATATAGCTATAAATTTCCGAAAAATATATCGGTAATATTGAAGCGCTCGTGGCTTGGTGTAGCATGATTAGCCGTTCTTAATCGATCGACAAAGTTAAGCTACCACTGTCGTGCTCAGTACCTGGATTGGTGACCGCCTAGTGGTATTTCAAATCGAGCGATCCGTGCTTCGGAAGGCACGTAAAGCCTTATGACTAAATTGTGATAGTCGATAAGCTAGATGGATACCTCCCAGGCGGCTTGAGAAATTCCAACAGTAGGTTGGCCACTAGCCTACCTCCACCGATCCGCAGTAGGCACGCATGGTGGAGTATTACCCCTTCCATTTCACCCTAATTTGTAAAAGGAGGCCTGTGCTCAGCAGTGGGATATTATAGGCTGATGATGATGAATATTGAAAACATTAATATTTCACTTTACTTATTCGATATCTATCTTGCTATGCCAGACTCTCTGACTATTCTCTTTCTAAAATTTATCACTATAAGCACGCCTAACCCCCTAGAGCGCAAAATGTAGGAAACAAATCGCCTCATTTGTACGTTGCTTGTAGCCAATCTACAGATACAGTGTTACAACTTAATTTAACAAACAACGATTCGATGCACTTGAAACAACTTGAAACTACACATTATATGAACTCTATTCATTAACAAAGAAAACCTAAAATCGCTATTTAAAAAGCAAATTTAATTTTGTACAAATTCCAATTTGCAATGTTACTTTTAGCATGTGATATGACTCTTATAAACTTATTAATTAAGGGTGATATTGGTTTGGAAAGAGTGAAGAGAAATTTAGGTAGATAAGTATTGTTTAGATATGTGTAAATACAATGTCAAATGAAGATGCAATAGATTGGTGAGTTGAACTAAATAGTTAATCTACCGTTAGCGTCTCTCTCGTCGTTGTCAGTGATGGAAAGTAAACCCATTTTCAGTTGCAAAGGAGCTTTTTATATACTAGTACTAACTCGATAAACAAGCATACGGCCCGCCTGATGGTAAGCGGTTACCGTAGCCATATGGACGCTTGCAACACACGAAGCATCGCTCACGCGTTACCGACCTTTCCCCCCTCCTCTATGAGCTCTGGCGACTTTACTCACGCGCAGGAACACAAAGTTACTTGGCTGCGGTATTCTGTAAGGTGGAGGTACTTCCTCAGTCGAGCTGCTCTTTGAGTGAATAAACGCTACGCTCTACATCTTTGAGCTTACCTACTTCCGCGAACGTTCAGGTTGTGAGCTTTCCGACGCGCAACCTAGTGTTGCAAGGGAACTTGCAAGGCTAGGTTGGTAACACGCGAGCGACGGATCCTGGTCGGCCTGATCGGGCGGAATCTCTCCCTGCCAGCAGTCGTGTCGGCGATGCTGAGCGGGGATAAAGCGTGGAGGGCCGTAGCCTCCTTCTGTGAGATCGTAATGGTCCAGAAGGAGGCGGCCGAGCGAGATCGGGAGAGAGCCGATCCCACCCGGAGGCGAAGCCGCCGGGGCGCAGACGTGCCTCGTCGCGGCCCCCCTTGCCCTGTAGCTCGGGCTTAGAATAACAGCTACGGTGTTCCCCTGCCTGTCGTAAAAGGCGACTAAACGGGGCCTTTGGGGTCGCCGGCAATCAGAGCGGGGGCTCTGTGCGCCCAGAAGCGACCCCAAGGAGGACGATGAGTCGATGTGGTCACGACTCATCGTGCGATAGCACAGCGAGGGTGTTGGGGGGAAGTGTCAGACTTCCCCTGGAACGAGCTATCAAAGCGCCGCGTTTGGAGGGGTGAGCAGGTACGCGTTCAACACGAGAGCCCGCCCACCTCTCTATAGCGCAGGTGGCGACCACCGTGGGGTTTTAGCCGGTAAAAGTCCGGCATAACCTGGCCGCTCCCCCCCTGGGCGGTTGGGTATCCTATGAGGATTTCCCCACGCTAATAAAAAAAAAAAAAGGTTGCTAACACGCGTGCGTTGCCGAAACTGCTAGAATCTCTTCACACCCTTTTTGAAGAACCCCATGCTGTACTCCATTGGGAAAACCACGGCAGGAAGCTCATTCCACAAGCAGAGCATCCGCAGTAGGAAGCTCTCTGAAACCACATAGTGCGAAACTATATTTGGGTCTAATCTATGAGCTGAGGAGGGAATCCCCGTCCGGTGGCCAGAGGTGCGATGGTAGAAGGTAGCTGTGGTCATCAAGTCTAATAACTCATAATACATAGTAATCCATTTAAAAAAAAAAATATTATAATCATTGCGTGTATCGTCATCTAGTTACACTTAATACCTCCACCTTGTGATTTTTTGTCCTATTGCGTCCAAAGATTCACTTCAAAAAAGAAAATCTTTTTAATAACATTAATTCACGGTTACCATTAATCTATATCTTGTGCAACCAGACTTCATTAAGTCTCTGTTAAGGTCACTCGTCTTGTACTAAGAAAAGCTATATGTACCTCACCTAATGTCACGCCATTTCGTTGATAACCTTAGGCTGCGTTTCCACTGAGGCAGAGCGGAGCTTAGCGGTGCATGCAATAACCAATCATACTGTTTTCATTCGTTTCCACTGAAGCGGAGCGGAAATTTCGTGCATTGTGATTGGGTAATTCATGCACCGCTCCACCCAGCTCCGGCTCGGTAGAAACGTAGGTTAAGACGCCGATCTCACAACGAGCGGTCTAGAGTTCTAAGTGCGTTCTTACTGACCGCCGAGATCGCTGTGTGCAATGATCTAAAGCAACGCATAAATCACTGTGGATGTAGAACGCAGAACTCTGACCGCATAACTCTAGACTCGTTGTGGGATCGGCGCCTAAGATCGGTGAAGAGTTGCGAAATATCAATTTGTGATGGCTTTTGTTTGTTAAGTACCATTTAGTACAGAGTTGTATATGTTAGCGCTAATTTGGAGTAGGCTTAGTAGTCCATATGTATATGTAGTAATATTATATAATCTATGCCATACAGGTCGTTGTTTTGGTCAGCGACAAGCGACTCAGGGTCGATAATACAAATGATACTGGTGCTAAAAAAAATATAAAAAATATATAATTTTTTTTAATTATAAAAATAAAAAAAAACAAATGTTGAAAATCATGTAATAAGCTAAAGTGTAGACATAATACTCAACGGGAGTGCGAGGGAGTAAAGGGGTGGGGCGATGGCGGCTTGCGCCTAGCTCTAGTCTGTGCACGTGCCTAGTGACCATACTTTGCGGTAATTTTATTTCAAATTGAATAAGGTATTTCTCAATGCATTTACAGAATTTAATGGAATTAAGTCCATTTTTGGGGAATATATTTTTTGTACTGCCGCTCCTGGGTCGCTTGTCGCCGACCAAAACAACATCCTGTATATTGGACACGATAGGAGGAGAACAAAGACACGACGGGCCAGATGGCGTGCCTTTACTTGTTTTTAATTCGCAAAGTCGGTTAAACAAACATACAGCCCGCCTGATGGTAAGCAGTTACCGTAGCCTATGGACGATTGCAATACCAGGGGTACTCACGCGTTGCCGTCCCTGCAAAATTCTTTTCACACGCGTCCGAGACAGGAAGCTCATTTGAACCGCACCGTGCGGAATCATTTTAGTTACAACTAGCTGTCTCGCGCGGTTTCACCCGCGTTTCGTAGTAGCCTATAATACTCGGGGATAGTGTAGCTTCCTATTAGTGAAAGAATTTTTCGAATCCGACTGGTAGTTCCAGAGATTAGCCCGTTTAAAAAAACAAACTTAAAACTCTTCCGCTTTATTATATTAGTATAGATAGATGTGTGAAGATGAACTCTCCGTCGATAGCGAGAGGTGCCATGGTAAAAGGTAAACAATTCTTCAGAACACTGATTTCGTGGCGTCTCTAGAGATTTCAAGAAATTCCTGATCCCTCATTTTCCTGCCACATTATATTTACCAAATAATCTTGAACTTATGATAAGTAGGTCAAGATATTGTTTAGATAAACGAAAATAGTCCAATCGGTTTGTTTATAATATTTCTAAATTATGTACCTTCTCATGTCTAATAAATCCAAAGTATAGGCAGGGGCCTTAAAATTGATAAACGGTTGTTCGTTTGGTTCTTTTTCACGTGTCAACTACAAAACTTATTTTGGTTATTTATTTCTTATGTGGATCCGCGTGTCACTATAGTCTTATAGATCACATGTTATTGATTTACTACGCACAATAATTAATAATAAATAAGTCATCATTAAAGTACGTTGTAAGTTCTAATGATAATGACAGTGCTTTTTAAAATATTAATTATTTGTTACATAACAGTTAGCAATGCTAAAATACAAATAAATATAACAGTGTCGACAAATAAAAACGAAACTATAATACAATATCACGGATATGATAACAAGCTAGTAACGGAAAATGAAATACAATGGTTCAATATATCAGATGAAAACTTAAAGAGAGGCGCTAGAATTGAATTGGGCAGATTTCCCGACGATATATTTTTGAAAGACCCTACGCCGTACGATGATCTTTACTATAACTACAAATGGCCACAAATACATAGAAACTTACAGGTAAAAAGTGTTAAAGTTGTAGAATTAATTAAAGAAGATGTTACTTTGGGAACCCACGAATATATAAACAATACTACAGCAACTGTTAAATCTAAAAGTGAAATATTCAAAGATATTGAAGATATAGCTTTTTCTACATGGTCAAAACAAGGATTGCCTGCTGATAATATTTCGTATGATGTCAAAATCAAATTTAACAATGACGAGTTGAAATATGATAATAACTGGAGGAATGAAAGTTTCAAAAATGTTATTATACCGTTTGGTGTTGCAAGAGGTGAAATTAAAATATTATCGGGACAAACTGTTGTTACCAAATTAACTGCAGCCAAAATAATTTTGTTAGTTCAAATTGAATATAAAGCAAAATTAATCGGTAGCATCATTGCGAATTATGCGCATGAGTACGGAAAATATCATTTTTGGGCGCCAGCTATAGATATTATTATGAAAGCTGCGGATATTAAAAATGAAATCGTAACGAGTGAGTTTTTAGAAATAAGAGGTTACACAGATCCTAAGCTAACAGTGTATGATAAAGAAACGGGGAAAACAGTAAGAAATTCAAGAGATAAAAAAGTTAGGCTACGAAAGAAATTGCAATTTAAAAAAATATTTTCATGATGTAGAGTGGCAAACGTATTTTTTTTTTGTTCGCTTATGTGTTACTGCCTTTTTGGTTTGGTCCATAGTTGTCCCCTAAAACACATGAAAATACCTTCTTCTTATATGTCTGTGGAAAATACATAGGTATAACAGAATAAACTAAACTTCATAATCAAATATTAATCCCAATAAATTATTTATTGGTACTAAATGAATTGCAATTAAGTATATTCAATATTTTTTGTACATTATTTTGTTAATAAACGTTTTTCTTCTACTAGAGGTTTTTAAATGCAACTTATAATAATAACTAAAGAATATAAAACTATAAATTGCTCATTTTTAGGGTTCCGTACCTTAAGGGTTACCAACGGGATTATTAAGCCTACGAATAATAAAAATATTATAATGAATAAGTATGTAAAAAAAAAAATTTGAGCGCCTACCATTAATTTCATAGCAAAGTTGAGGTAGAAGGCCACAACATTGAGTTCCTTAACTGCGGCTCGATTCTCGTAACAAAACTTCAACGATGCCGTAGCGACAATTAACTATTTAAATTATGTTTCGTGAAATATTCTGTATAAAAAACATTCAAAAGTGTATATGCCTTAATAATGTGTCTATAAAATAGTTTTTCAATCGTTCATTTTACATAATAGCAAAAAACACAGTTTAATCGTTGATGTTATTACGGCACCGTTGAAGTTTTGTTACGAGAATCGAGCCACTGGCGATACTCTTTTTCAACTAACGTCAGTGAGACTTTTTGGCGGGAACTTGCAGTGACTTTGCGTTTTCGATTTATTTTCATAAATTCGTGTATATTGAGTTTAAGTTATAGTACAATGGACGGTGACTGATAATGGGGACTATGTGATAGTTAATGTGCGGACTATATGAAAGTGTTGTATAAATAAAATGTATGGGACTGAAGGACTTTGTATCCATGGTCATGAACAAATATAAAAAAAAAACTAACGTCAGTCAACAAATATTTTTTGACGTCATTGTCTGTCAGTCAAATGTCAAATGACATCGAGAGTTCGAAGGTTCGATTAGTAATTTGTTTTATTTTAATTAATTATGTATTTACTAAATACCGCTTAGTGATCAGACTTCATTGAAATTGGAGCATAAATATTAGTTTTAAATTAGCATTGTATCACACCATACCTCACTGTTGATTAACTATTTTAATTTTGTTTTCCATTGTACAGTCATTTAAATGAGAATAATAATAGAAAATAATAATAAATAGTGATTAATTTTAAGCTGAAATTAATATCACATCCAACTAACAAGATTAGAAAGTGTTTGTACACTAATTCCGCACGATATTCTGTCATTAATAAACCCCTGAAGCTACTCTGACCAAATTCTGTAAAGTGTTAATATATTCATTAAAATGTTCGAATTAGTTGGAATACTCATCTGTGTACCTCTCTACACCATTGTGTAAGTATATTTTGACTTATTATATAAGTTTTAGTAAGATTATTAATTTTAAACATGTAGACACTTGTTTACATAGATTATGGTAATCAATTGTCAAAAATACCTTGAATATTGTAGATGCCTACTATAAAGTCCAAAGTGTGAAAATGTTTACATCACAATTTAATTTAATTGCTATTGAGACAGTTACTTTTCCAAAGACAATGGGCTGTAGTGGGCACGAAAAGGCTTTACTGTATTTTTTTTTTTTATTTATTTATTTAAAGGTTCACCAACATTTGCTTACACTAAACATATAATTATTACAATTGCAAATATAAGGACTAAGTGTAACAAACAATTATAGGTAAACACAACATGTAACACGACAAATTTTACTTAGTTATTAACAAATTGATATAAGCACAGTACGCGAAAGAAATATGTATAGCCAAAGAGGAAAAAAATATATATGTTATAATAATTAAGAACACATTTAAACTATTTATGAGACAGGTATTTATGCATTGTGGATTTGAACCTAACTAATGAATCCAGATGAATGTCCACCAAATCACTGCAACCATTGAGTTCTCTATAGAATCTGGCTACCGGAGAGTTAAAACCTAGGACGGTTCTACGGAGAGGCGGACAAAATGGTGTTATCTTGTTATGGGGATATCTGGCAGGAGCTCGGAAGTTAAACTTAGATAATAAGTTGGGACAATCAAGGTCATTTCGAATAAGTTTGAAAGTGAAGATGGAATCAATAAGGCACTGTACTGTACACAGCACATATGCTGTGCTATTTCTGATTTATATCATTAGATCTATGGCTCATGGCTATGGTATAAACCAGGAATGGCAATCCTTTATTAGTGAACTTGCCATTATTTAAATAAATGTGGCCAAAGCGTGCCGTCATGCTATGAACTTTGTTACCTACATGCAAGACATCAAATATAAAAGAAAGACATGTTGTTTCGAACAAGTATACATTAATAAAATGTGCGTGTCCAAATTATTTTTATTGGTTCAATGGCCCTGATTCTGTTGTTCACAACTAAACTAATTTTAATATCACTATGTCTCTTTCTAACAAAGAACATAAGAAAAGGATGTAAGAAATTTAGTCCTGTCAAATTAGTCCAATACCCGGTCATATTCACTCTACGAATACCCGTTTTCAATATAAATTTAGTCGCCATCTATCGCGGTTACGCCTAAATACACGCAAAATAAGACGGCAAAGATTAATTTGACAACTTAAAATATGTAACAATCCTTCTCTCTATCCTTATCCTTATCTATCCTTTTTCAATCATGTTCGTAAGAAAGAGATGAGATGTGACTAAAATTAGTTTAGTGCGATTTACAACAGAATCGGCACCACTATCTCTTGTATAGTTTTTTTTTATTCAATTTATTACTACTTTTTTTTTATAAATTCTATTACTACTAATACAAGTTCGCCAAACTACACAAAACTCACAAGGTCTTTATTTAAGTGCAGTCCCAGGTCCTTTTTTGTCCACAATATCATCATGGTATGTTACAATGTCGCTGAAAGTGGTGAAAATATATTTCAGTTACATAAGAATCAGACACACATAATAAGTAAGTGAAAGGTAAGTTTAATTGGATACAAATGTGAAAGTATTGTGATTTGCCGTCAGCTTGTTAGTCTTTTAAAATGAAGCAACATTCTTACAGAAAGAAATAATATAGATTTATTCTTGACTAAAAAAACAGAACAAAGGTAACACAAATAAAAGAAGTAAATATTGCCACTAACACTAACCAGTCATCACAATTCAAGATGTTTGGCAAGTGATAACAAAGCAGGATCAAAACAATAGTAATAATACTATGGAATTAAATACACATTATACATTAATCAGGACCATAAATAATCTACTTCCAATTCACCTAAGACCTTCATATATAGGGTGACTGGTAATTAGTAAACGATACTAAGACACATGATTGTACTCATGATAACAAAACAACTTTCCATAGGTTTTTTTTTTTTTAATTTACTTAGCACATTTTTTTTTATTGTTAATTACCTATTTGGAAAAAAAATGCCAAGCATAGTCAGATTGTTCAAAGAATATTTAAAAAATGTAACCTTGCTGAGTTTCTTACCGGATTCTTCTCAGTTGAAGGCCGAGTTCCGAACCGGTGGTAACTTCAGTAAATGTGACCTTCATAAGTGCCCTTCTGGGGCCTAAATTGAATAAATGGCTTCAACTTTGACTTTGACATGAGCACATAATATTTAGTACCTAACAAGAATAAGAATACACCATCAGCTTTTATTTAATTTAGTTATTTATCCCTAATTTGTTTCTTTGGGAAAGTTGTTTGTTATCATGAGTACAATCATGTGTCTAAGTATAGTTTACTAATTACCAGTCACCCTATATAAGAAATGCTAAAGACATTTACATACGAGGCCTCACTCACGCGTTACCGACCCTTCCCACCTCCCCAATGAGTTCTGGCGACCTTACTCACGCGCAGGAACACAACATAATGTTATTTAGCTGCGGTATTCTGTAAGGTGGAGGTCGAGCTGCTCTTTCGAGTGAATAAACACTATGCTCTATCTCTCTTACCCTTATTATTTTGATTGCAGGGTGCTGATACTGGGAGCGTCGATCACAGCTGGACTGTTTGTGTTCCACGTAGCCGTCGTGCCTCTCATATTTAAGTACTCCAAGACCTTCAGGAGAAGCCTTGTGTTTGCTAATTTTGGTAAGACTAATCAAATTAATTACCCAATTAATTTGAAACAATTTTTCTTTTTATACACCTCATGTTTGTTTTGAGTTTTAATCTCGTTTTATGAAAGGTTCTTCTAAGTTTAACCACTAAGGAGTTAAAGTTAATAAATTTATTATTATTATTAAAGTAGGGAACTGATGGTGAAACGGCGGAATGCTAGTTATCAAAATTAGCAGATTATTCTGATAATCACTTTCTATAGTAACATAAATAATAATTACTTATCATATTACACATAATCTCATGTCTCAAGATAAGATTTAAAAGTGTGACATTTGCTTCTAAGCTAAGAATTATTGATATACTTAATTATTTTTGTAGGTACTTAGGTACTTACGTCATAGTTAATTCAGCGTATAATATTCCGTAATTATATTCGTTTTTGTTCGCAGTGCAATGGCCTTTTAATATAGACTTTGAGGAGCCATCGGCTAGCGGCATCGATGGCGCCCGAAACCTTAGCATTGAATACCAATCGAAGATTGATAGGTGTCCTGTCAAAATTGGTAAGATTTTTACATCTACGAAAAATTCAAAGCGCATGTGTCCTTGACTTAGCCAATCAAAGCGCATGTGTCCTTGACTTAGCCAATCAAAGTGCATGTGTCCTTGACTTAGCCAATCACAGTGCATGTGTCCTTGACTTAGCCAATCAGAGTGCATGTATCATTGACTTAGCCAATTAAACCGCATGTGTCCTTGACTTAGCCAATCATAGCGCATGTGTCCTTGACTTAGCCAATCAAAGTGCATGTGTCCTTGACTTAGCCAATCAGAGCGAATTGTCGGTGGTGGGGAATTGGCGGAATAGATATCAAACAAAATGAACGTCATTTATAAATATCCCGGGACATTCCTCACACACGGTCATCGGATCCCAAACTAAGCTTTGCTTGAGCTTGTACTATGGAAACCAGACAACTGATATAATACATATACTACTTTTTGTTTGTAAATACATACTTAATATACATAATTACACCCAGACTCAGGACATCAGACATGTTCATGCACACAATTGCATAACCTGGGTTGGAATCAAACCCACGTCCTGCGGTGTAATTAGGGATTGCAATCCGGATACTTCGAAATTCGAAAATGACTGAAAAATCCGGATTTTTGGGCCTATTTATAAATCCGAATATTCAGAATCAAATCCGGTTTTTTCGAATTTAAGGTTAGCCCAGTTACGAGGCGGGAAATTTGAATTTTTTCGAGTTTTTTTTTTTTTACCTTCATAGATCAATATGTATCTTCATCTATGATATGGATATAGATATTTCAGTGATTCGCGACCAGTAGTTCATTTAGCATATTGTAGAATTGATACTTTTCGTTTAAGATTAACTATTTTTGTACATTTCCCAAAATAGTAAGTTTGACGGTTTTTAGAGAAACCGTGAGAAATGTTCAAATATGCTAGCTAAGTCGACCAGTGAGTCTTAGATGGAGGCGACGCGCGCGCGGCGCGAGTAACAACTCTGCACAACGTAATATCAAGAATTATAGTTCTAGATGGGTTTCCGCTGAAAGCATTTTGTACATCGGCTGATCTCAGTTTTTTTTTTATTTCGGGTCTGGCACACCAGCCTTCTAAGTAAGATTCCATGATGCTTGAGTCTCTGGTGGTATGTACGAGTTTCCAATTTTCTGAGCGAACGGTTTATTCATGTGGTCATAGACGGGTGTTCGTGGACCTTTTGGTAGTCAATGCTTCAGGGTTCAGTTCTCTCTGCAACCTTATTTCTGCTGCATATTAACGATCTGGTGAAGCCTGGTATTTTTGGTTACGCAGAAGATAGCACCGTTGTCTATATTTCCAGCGCGCGAGCCACCCGTGACTAGATCGAAATGTTGCGAGAGGCCATGGTAGAGCGTTTGAACGTGACCTTACAGGCAGTCTCCGATTGGGGCAATGCCAATCTGGTCACTTTTAATGCCACCAAGAGATCATCTCATCTCACTCATCGGAGATGAGACTTTAATTAGAACGTAACTCACGAGCCTCGACGATCGAAGAAAGGTTGCTTGCTTTATCGGTTTTCTACAGGATATATTTGGAGAGTGTGTGCAGGAATAGTTCAACCTTATTCCAACCACCATCCCCATTTTTACTCCGAACCACAAGAAGCCGGGAAAAATTTCACCCATACGTTGTTGACATATCTGTCATGCGGACAGCAAGGGAGTGGAACTTGCTTCCGGCCGGCGTCTGTGTTACCTGACTCTTATTTTTTATATAAAAACAATGGAAAAACAATAAAATAGTACACCCATCTTCAAACTACTAATAGTTTAGCATAAAACTACGCGTACAATTTAAAATTACAAAAGATTGCTAAAATAAATACCGAAATTCGAAAAATCCGGATAATCCGGATTTATATGTGATGATAAACTTGGAATCCGGATTTGAAAAAAATCCGGATTTTGCAATCCCTAGGTGTAATACGTAGAATCTTAACTGGCCCGTATGATTGGTTAATCCGTACAAGATCCTCCATTAAAGAAATATGTTTTAAATTTATAATTTCTGTTTTATTTCAGGTATTTGGCATATATTACCAAAGACTGTGTACGAGAAATTGAAAGGTAGTTTTGAAGATTCGACTGACAAAGAGGAACTGAATAGACTACTTGATGACGAATTAGCTAATTCTAAAACACCTATTGTTTTGTACTGCCATGGTAAGAATAATTTAATATAGAATAGATCATATTTTTATCACACTAATGTTCACTATTATTCTTCGTAGTTTTATGTTTGGCAACCAAAAATTTTTTATTAGGACTTATTTTTGCCAGTGTCGAGTTATAAGTTTAGTCGCAATTAATCACTTTCACATACACTGTACTGTCAGTCACCTTCATAAAAATAATGATTTAATGTTTTATTGTATAATTAGAATGCAACGTCATTTTGCAATTACTCGCCAAAATTAATGTATATTATTATGTATACAGGTTGTTGTTTTGGTCAGCGACGAGCGACTGAGGGTCGATAATACAACTGATACTGGTGCTAAAAATGTTTTTTAAAAAATACTTTATTTTTAATAATAATAAAAATAATTTTATTTTGAAAATCATGTAATAAGCTAAAATATAGACTTAATACTCAATGGGAGTGCGAGGGAGTAAAGGGGTGGGGCAATGGCTGCTTTCGCTTAGCTCTAGTCAGGGCACGTGGCTAGTGACCATACTTTGCGGTAATTTTATTTCAAATTGAATAAGGTATTTCTCAACACATTTACAGTATTTAATGGAATTAAGTCCATTTTTGGACAATGTATTTTTAGTACTACCGCTCCTAGGTCGCTTGTCGCTGACCAAAAAAACAGCCCTGTATTTATAGTTTATTGTTATTTTTGATTGCAGGCAACTCCAACTCCCGGGCTGCCTCACACAGAGTGCAGCTGTACAAGTTCTTCCAACAAATGGAGTTTCACACGATCGCATTCGATTATAGAGGTCAGTAAAAATATTGTTGTTGACACTGAAAATACCGAGAATTTCGACGCGAAAGTTTATTTTTTGTTAAGTAATTTTTATCGGGAATATCAAACCACTTTTTAACCGACGAAAAAACGGAGGAGGTTTACACGTCGACCCGTATATTTTATTTTTATTTTTTATGTATGATCATGATCACGCATAACTTTTTACAGAGTAGTCCGATTTTGATAATTCTTTTTTTAATGGATAGGGTATACCTCGAATGTGGTCCCATATAAAATTGGATACAAAAAACCTACCCTAAGGGTGGGAAAATAGGGATGATTTATTGTTCACTCACAGATTTTAATGCTGAGTTGTGTATTACATCAAAAGATATCAAAAATTAAGCATGTAGTAATGAGTAGATTATAGACACAAAGAATAATAAAATAAAAACTTTTTAACTAAAAAATTAAACCACCGAAAAAACTGAAAAGCAAAAATTTTGAATATAACTTGAATTTTATAAGGTTTTGCAGTCCATTTTTAAGGTGGTACCCATGAGACAAGCATGCTTAGTTTGGGGCCACAGGAAAACCACTTTATAAATAGAAAAATATACTAATTTAAGGCAAGAGATTTGTTATTGTGTTCTATGATTTTGAAAATAAATAATTTTGAATGAATATTTTGAATTTGATTCTTTCGGTGCGGGATATGTGTGCGTTCACCTTTAAGATCCTTTTCTGTTCACAGTATTTTTTGTAGGTAGGTAGGTTAGGTATTTTCTTTGCGTTACGTCATACTCGACTCTCAAAGAAACCCATTTTTGTGAATATTGAGGTAAGACCTCGTCTTAAGACTGCGTATAAAGCAAAATAACAATCTTAGAATTGAAATTTAACCAAGTAAATAGTATTTAAATGAAAAAATATTTTTATATGGGTATTTTCATTATATACGCGAGGGTTCTGCCTGAGCAAAAACATAATGGAATGAAATTTCCTCGATAGAAAAAAATCACAAAGTTACCTGTAATAATAATGAATTTTCGGTTTTATTCGTTCATGGTGTATCTAATTAAGACAAAAATTCGATAAATAATATCACTAACATATGACCTAGGGCTGCTACTAACGATTTTTTAAAATATTCTATACTTTACGAGTTATTTAGATAAAAAGCGCTTAGTTCATTTTAGTTCCGCGGAACACGCTATCTCTATCTCATCTCCACGCGAAGATTAGACATAAGTTTGTTTCATCTGACATTGCAATATTTTTCTGGCTTGGTACGCACTCTTAATGAATAGGCTGCATGACTACTTTTTTATGATGTCAATCGATCATGTTTTTTGGGAGGACCATAATGTCTATATGGGATCAATTTGCAATTAGAGCACTGGAAAATGAATAAGAGAGTCAGAAATGAGAGTCAAAAGGTGGTCAAAGTCAGAGAGTGTCAAAAATGCCCCATATAAATTGATATTCGAACCTGACGTCACTTTGAGTACCGCTGTACTGGAATATATGGAGAAAACATATAATATTTGGTCATCAATAATTGAATTGATTTACAAAAAACTTAAACCGACTTCAAAGTACACTAAGAAGTAATCAAATCCTGATCTGATGACAATGGGACCAAATGGAAAGTGTACCCAAACAAAAAAAGAATTTTCCAAATCGGTTCATAAATGACGGAGTTATGAGGTAACAAACATAAAAAAAAAACAAAAAAAAAATACAACCGAATTGAGAACCTCCTCCTTTTTTGAAGTCGGTTAAAAACTGCGTTAAAGTACATAGTGGCATTTTTTTAAATTGAAGCCTAAATGTCCTGAATGTGGCATTTAATTTACTTTTGGATGAAAAAATATCCTAACAGCGTAACTTTGACGTCGCGGTATAATTTTTTTTTTTAGTTTTTTCCACTTTGATATTATAATTTTCTGTTTTCCAATCCGTATAACTACGGTACCTATGTCTGTTGCATAATTCCTATTACGGTAACTATAATCAGTAGTTTATTAATGTAATTAGGTTACGGCGATTCTACAAACATATATCCGAGTGAAAACGGGGTGGTGGAAGACGCCCTGTTAGTCTATGAATGGCTCCATACAACCATAGATAAGGGTGGCGAAAAACCCGCCATCTTCGTATGGGGACACTCTTTGGGTATGTATTTATTTTTTATAGATTATCTTATTCAATATAGTTGCTCGAAAAACCCTAACTAATATTATAAATGCGAAAGTGAGTTTGTTTGTTTGTTACGCCTTCACGCCTCGACTACTCAACGGATCATCATGAAATTTGGCATGCAGATAGCCTATGGTATGGAGAAGGACATAGGCTACTTTTTATTCCGGGAACGGGGGTGAAACCGCAGGGGGCAGCTACCCAAGTACAGTAGTACCCAACTGGCGCGTCGTGAATCTTCGTTCGCACAGAAAATAAAGTATGGCCCCGAAGATTAACGAAAGAATGCTTAAAACTTACAATCAATCTTAGATCACTACTATAAGGTTCATAATACAGTGCAGCTGTTAGTTCCGTCTCACTCGCGCGTGAGGCCCCTCTGCACGGCGCGCGCTAACATGGCGGCAGCTGCCGACCAATAGCGTTTCCCGCGCTTTGAAAATGTATCTTCTGCGCAGGTACATCGGTAAGCCATATTAGTTGGGTACTACTGTAACACATGACAGCTGTATATTGGATGGAATACAGAATAATTGAACACTCAAGGCTGTTTTAGTTTGCTGTACAAGGGCTGCTTATTACCCTGCCCTTTTATTTACTATGGGGTTCACCCATAGTAAAAGTTGTTCAGCATGACTAACCCAACATAGGTGGACTTTTTGGCTGGAACTTGCTGAGTTACGTTGCGTTTTCGTTTTTATTATCATAAATTCGTATATTTTGATTTTTATTGAATATTATCGGTGGTATTTTATCCAATAAAGATCAATCCATGTGCACCAGTGAAGTGAAATGAAATTAATTATGTGTATCGTGACTTTTTAAGTTGTCTCAAAATGTCCGTGAAGAATTTTAGTACAACCACCATTGTAGTAAAACATGACTTTTATAGACGGTGACTGACTGAGGACTATATGTGAAAGTGATTTATTGTGATTGGAAATCCGTAGTTAAAATATGTGGCTAGGCCGTTTCGCTACTTCAGATCTATTATACTACAGAAAAGTAATTAACAGTGAATACATTTTTCACCTTACGCCCATGTGAGCAACAACCAAGCCACATATTTTGACTAAGGTGTAGAGTTTGTGAAGTTAGAGCTTGTAGCTATAAAGCTTGGCTTTACATAAGATCTGATAACTTTTTGACATTGCGAGCCATATGGTCTCTTAACATTTTACATGGAAATGTTTTTGGTGGGATTATATATAACTCGACACTGGCAGAAATAAGTCCTAATTTGGATTTGGTTGCCAAAAAAACTAAGAAGAACCCAACATAGGTTTCGAAAATATGCCATCTAGAAATCTCCAGAAAGATGGGACTTTTAGTGAGGTCGATCCCCGAATTTCAGGAACAGGTATATCTAGCCACTTGCTCGGCAACTTGGAACAGTTGTCGGCAACATTGCTGGACCGGCCGGCGCCCTTGCCGCTGCCCAACGGACTCATATTGGAGGCGCCTTTTAACAACCTGGCTGACGAAGTAGCACACCATCCACTATCTAAGGTAAATATACACTAACCGGCATTTGGCCCAAGCTCTAAATTTCATAAATTAAATTATTAAAAGAAACAAAAAACCCGACTACGTAAAACAACAAATAACTGAAAAGATAATTAATCTATAGAATTTTGAATATAGGTAGGTAACTTGAATTTTATAGGATATTGCAGTCGGGGATAAACTAATAACCTAAGTATTTTTTTTTGGAATATTTGTTTATCCCCGAGTGCGAATACCTTATAAAATTCACGTTACCTATATTCAAAATTCTATAGATTAAAGCTTGTTATCTTTTCAGTTATTTGGGCTGTTCACAAGCTTTCATTTGATACCCATATTGTTATAATAACGAAATTTTTGTTTTTAATACCCCCCCTTTTTTTAAATCGTAGACGGTATATAAAAATAATATACCCTATGACACTCCCCCAGTCAAGACGAATCTAACGACACCTCATATGTTTAAATCCATCAAGCCGTTTAGGCTGCAGAGCGGCACAAAGAAATAGACATACATACATACATACACTCGAAAAATACAACCCTCCTTCCCGGTGAGTCGGGTAAAAATAAGTGTTTTCAGCAATGTTTTTTTTTATTTTAATGTTGATTTATGGTATTGTATTTGGTATCGTTTAAAAGTTAAAACAGCCAGCTTGCAGACAGTGTTGTCATTTTACATGTGAAATCCATTTTTGTCATTTGAGGTGTAAACAAAATTTAATTTAATACTTCATAAAACAATTAACAAAGAGGTATAAAGATTTTGGCATTCACATCTGTCATTTTTTTTTTCAATGTAGCGATTTGCCCCCTGGCGGCAAAACTACAAATATGCAATAAAATTGTTGTGAGTGTGATTAGAATGTAATAAATCTAAGCTTATTTTGAGACACTGTTTTGAGATTAATTGTTGATATTACCGACTTCTCTCAGCAAATGCAACCTTCCGAACCGGTATTAGAGTATTCATCGTCATCAGCCTATAATGTCCCACTGCCAAGCGGCCTGTGTTCAAATGTGTGTGTGCGGGAATGGGCAGATACTCCACCACGCGTGCCCACTGCGGATCGGTGGAGGTAGGCTAGTGGTCAACCTGCTGTTGGAGTTTTTCAAGATGTAGGCATCCAACTAGCTTAACGACTATCACAATTAAGTGATAACCGGGACCAACGGCTTTACGTGCCTTCCGAAGCACGGAAACGCTCGATTTGAAATACCACTCGGTCACCCATCCAGGTACCGACCATGACGGTGGTAGATTAACTTTGCCGATCGATTAAGAACGGCTAATCATGCTACACCACGAACGCTTCATTAGAGTCTCTTGGTCTATTTGAAATAAATGGTTTGAATTTGAAAGTGTTTTTTCTTAGCTAGTAACATGGCTCCCGTACTACGAGTGTACATTTGTGCGTCCGTTCCGCACTCACGAGGAACAGATGTTCAAGTCGGACGAACATTTGTCGCAAGCAAAGTCGCTGCCCGTGCTTATACTGCACGCTAAGGATGATGTCATTGTGCCATTTAGAGTTGGCGTTAAGGTTAGTATACTAGATCATAGATAATAGGGATGTTCCTAGGTAAAAAAAAGTTAGTAGTATGGACCACAGATAAGAGGGATGTTCCTAGGTAAAAAAAAAAACTAATTAGTCCGTCAGTTAGATTATCAAAAAATATTAGACACGTATTTTTTGCTTTACGAAATCATTAAAAATTGACTAAGATAAAGTGAGTCCAATTTCGGGAGTGGGGGCTCGTCACACACGGCGGGTGTCAAAGTAGACATCTTTCATAAAACAAGGAAAATTAAAAAATAGGTGTTTTATAAAAACTCTTTTAAGTTTCATGTGTCATTTCCACACTAGTTAATTTTTTCTCGACATGTTGGTCCCCAGGCATGATGACCCAACCAGAAGATTTCTCATTTTAAATGGGGATGTCATTTACCATACACCTTAATTGAATGCTCAAGCTAAAGTGGGATTCCAACCCAAACCCTTGAGCTATCATCTCTTTTACTAACAAAAACCAAGGAAAAACGGTGTATTCTCAACCTCCCCATTGCCCGAATTCCCATTAATGGGGAGGTTGGGAATTCAATAAAATAATGAAATTTGTTCCCGATATCCCCATTGCTCTATCTCCATTGATGAGGCTGCTGTTTCGAACTATAAACTGCTTAGCCTCACGTTCTAGCGTTGACAACATAGACCTATCGCAGTGCGTGTCATTTCATCATTTGTAACGTAGACTATTTTAATGTTATAAACGTGTTAAACTCACGAAAACCAATAATTATGTACGTGCAATGGGGACATTGGGAACAATTTTTCATTATTTTATTCGATTCCCAACCTCCCCATTAATGGAGATAAGGCAATGGGAAGGTTGGGAATACACCTTAAAAACAATATTCCAGCTATACAGATGTATAGCCGCGTCTCGTGGGGCACACGACGCGGCGGTGACCCTGCACGCGTACGGTCGGGAGCACCGGCTGGGGCACAAGGGGATCTGTAACGCGGAAGATCTGCCACATATCGTACGGTTAGTGTCTTGTACGTTTAGCCTAAGATTCTTGTTCGTTTTTCAGCTTAGGTTGTCCAAAAATGTAACCTTGCCTCAGCAAGGTTACATTGAATTGTTAACAGAAAACGTGCTCCATCAAGGTCAAAGTCAAAGCCATTTATTCAATTTAGGCCCCAGAAGGGTACTTATGAAGGTCACATTTACTGTAGCTACCACCGGTTCAGAACTCGGCCTTCAACTGAGATGAATCTGGCAAGAAACTCATTTCTTGCCAGATTCATCTCGGGGCCTAAATTGAATAAATGGCTTTGACTTTGACCTTGATGGAGCACGTTTTCTGTTAACAATTCAAAGTTTTTATTATATAATAAATCTTTGGGTAAAATAATAATAATCCTTCACCTTATTATTTTTTCATACAAAACGGCAATTTCATAGGTAAAGACCTAATATAAATCTAATATGCATGATCACCGAGTTTAAGTTTCAATGCCGCGTCAAAAACGAACGTACACGTGACAGATATAACTATAGCCAAATATAAAGTCCAATCAAAATAATTTTGCACGGTGACGGGTACTTTGTATTACCCATCTGGCTAGCTACCACCCTCAAGTAGACAATCTGTCGCCAAGCTCCTATCGGTGTGTTCCGACAGGTGCACTTGAGAGCCAGTTCCTTCTAGGTTTTGTTCGTGCACCACCTTCGGCCACATCATCACTTACCATGGTGGGATTGTGTTCAAACGCATATACACAGAAAAATAAAAGAACAAATGAGGGCGCCACTTGTAGATTTTTACGATATCGTCAAAAATGGCGAAGTGTTTTATTTTTCTAATTGGACTTTACATATAACTTAGGAACTACTTACTATGTTACACTATTACTTAGCAAATACGTAACATTATGTTACAGTAGCACCCAACTGATATGGCTTACCGATCGATGTACCTGCCCAGAAGATACATTTTCAAAGCGCGGGTAACGCTATTGGTCGGCAGCTGCCGCCATGTTAGCGCGCGCCGTGCGGAGGGGCGTCACGCGCTAGTGAGACGGAACTAACAGCTGCACTGTATTATGAACCTTATAGTAGTGATCTAAGGTTGATTGTAAGTTTTAAGCACTCTTTCGTAATCTTCGGGGCCATACTTTCTTTTCTGTGCGAACGAAGATTCACGACGCGCCATATCAGTTGGGTAACCGCTGTACACCGCTTAATATCGCATCACGAGATTTTAATTCCATCGCGCCCAAAGATCAACTTCAAAAATCTTGTATTAACCAAAAAATAGATTAATAATATAATATTCATTATTTTTGTTTACAGTGAATTCACTCAATGTCATCAATGAAGAGTGAAAACATAGATAACTTTATACATTACCATAGACAAAATCTATTATCTATAACATTCCCAAGAGAGCTACAGGGGGTCAACGATAGATGTCGCCACTTTGACATTAAAAGGCTGTATTTTTAGAATTATTTTAATGTAGACTCACACCCATTCTCTTAAGATACAATTTATGTCATTTATCAAACAATGTGAAGTTTTTCACGTTAGCATTTTAAAAGCATTTCATATGTAAGGTTTAGATGGTGATATTTTAGTGTTAAAGTATTCAAAATGCTCATTAAAATGTACAATTATTTTATTAGATTAAATTATTTATTTATTAAGATTTAATAAATTATTATTTTGTAATAATTACGTTGTTTCATTGCTATACAAATAAATAAAATTTAAGCGTATAATTATTAGTTTAATTTAAGCTGTAATTGTATTGTCAAAATTACAGCTTTTTGCAAAATCCATATGAAAGTATGTATATAGGATGGAAATTTGAGACGGGTCAGTGAGGTCAGCTACCTTAAGGGTTGAAGCCACGTGAATATGATTTTAGGAGACTATTCCTTCATCGTGAGGAAACCATAGCACGGTGGTAGGGTACTTTGTAGTACTCATCTGGCTGGCTACCACCCTTAAGTAGAAAATCTATCGCCAAGCACCTATCGGTGTGTTCCGACAGCTGCACTTGAGAGCCAGTTCCTTTTAGGCTTTGTGTGTGCACCACCTTCGGCCGCATCATCACTTACCATGAGATAGTGGTCAAACACAGGCCTATACAGAATAAAATAAAATAATAAAAAAACAGCTTAATTTATTATTATTTATTAAAAGGCTCTATGGGGCAAAGTTAGGTCAGGTATTGGAAATGTCAAATCGAAAAAAACTTCTCATGTTGCGTTAGGAACATGTTCTTTTTTATCTGTAAATGCCGTTAGCAACAATCAAGAATCTTACAATATATAATATTCTTGCAAAGAATAAAAATCTCTTATGTAGCTTTGATTCAAGGAGTGAGAAGGATGTATAATTGTTTTCTTGGATCATGGATAAGTGAATCTAGAAAACCCATAGACATTTCAAAAGAAAAAACATGGAAAAAACTTAAAAGTGACAAAATGTCAAAACACACTTTAATCAAAATCACTCGTCATTATTTTGTATCAAACATAAAATGTCACCAAAAAAATGATTATAATCTAAAAAAATAAGAAAACAACAAACAATATAAAATGAAATTAAAAAGTGTTACAAAAATACATAGATTGATACCCATTCAATATGGTTATCGGGTACGTATGAAGAATATAAACTAGGTATTCCCCGCGGTTTAACCCGCGTACTCGAGATTAAAAGCAGCCTAGAGCACTCGGGGATAATGTGGCTTCCTATTAGTGAAAGAATATTCAGAATCGAATAGAGATTACTCCTATATACAAACACAAACTACCTCTTCATAAATCTTACTGTAGATATAATAAGCCACATTCATAGATAGAGAGAGGTAAAGCATAGCGTTTATTCGCTCAAAGAGCAGCTCGACTAGGGAAGTACCTCCACCTTACAGAATACCGCAGACAAATAATGATATGTTGTGTTCCTGCGCGTGAGTAAGGTCGCCGGAGCTCATTGGGGAGGAGGAAGGGGGAAGCGTCCATATAGCTACGGACGCTTGCAATAAACGGGGCATCACTCATGCGTTATTGATAACTAAAGACCGGATTATATGTTACATAAAAAGCTTGTTATATCCATAAAATTGTCAGAATATGCATGAAAATTGGCAGAATATGCATGAAAATTGGCAGAATATGCATGAAAATTGGCAGAATATGCATGAAAATTGGCAGAATATGCGAAATTAAATAAATTATTTATTGCTTATTTGCTTAATTTAAATTAAAGAAAAGTATTTTTTTTTTCAAAATCAGCTGAGTATTAGTAAATTATCCATTGATAGACGATAATAGGTACAGTACATTACATTTACAATATTTAATATTTTTGTAAACGTAAACTATCAAGTATTGTTCCAAATGTTCAGTGGTAAGATTGTGTCTTCGATCATTCAAAATATTTGTATAAGTGGAAAAGGATCGCTCCACATGCACTGACGTATGCAGGCAGAATTTGAACTTGGGTGCTACTCGTATGTTAGCACATAGGTCGCTCGCTCGATAAATATTGTAAATGTATCGATAATATGCATCATAACTAGATCTTAGGTAAAATATGCTATTACCGTTGAAGATCGCTTAAATATGCAAATATGCCAATGCATATAATCCGGTCTTTATTGATAACCTACTCTTCCCCCATTCCTATGAGCTCTGCGTTATTCTGTAAGGTGGAGACACTTCCCCAGTCAGAGCTGCTCTTTGCTCTGAGGATGATGATGCTTCTAGGGCGATACTAATGACTGGCGCGTCGCTGACTGCCAGTTTACTGGTGGTACAAGTGGCTGTGTTGCCTCTTGTCTTCAAATATAGCAAGTCGGTGCAGAGGAAAATGGTGTTCTCCAATTGTAGTAAGTAATTAACCTACTTTGGATCTTTGTACTGCTACTTAAAGTTTATTTTTAAACGAAAGTCGAAAGAAATGCCATGAAAAAAGAAGGAAAATCCAACAAATACACTTTCTTAGCAGTGATTAATACTCATCTATAAAGTTTTAATTGTTTCAAATATCAATATTTTAAATTGAAAAGCGAAGATATCACGCCTACAGAGAAATAAATAACACTCTACAACAACTTTGCCTGAACAAATTCATCAGGCGCTTACTTATTTTTACAGTAAACTATCCGAGGAATTTAGACTACCAGAATCCGTCAAGCAGCAACGTTGTCGGCGGCAGGAACTTTAATATTGAATTTCACTCCAAAGCGGATAACTGTCCTATCAAACTTGGTAAGAAAATAACAGATTTAAGTATATTATTCGCTTATTCTTGACCGAATGACCGAAAACAAGATAACGCAATGGAACGGGAGGATTGCAAGTAAAAGTATGGAAGTAGAATAGAAAGGAGATACAAGATGGAGTTGGTCTATCTAAAAGTAGCTAAACTTTTTCTGCTTTATTTAATCAGTAGAACGTTTTATGACAAAATAACAATATGGCTTTCAGACTCCCATTTAACTATATCAAATCAACGCACCCCTTTAAGTGAATATCAATCTCATACCCTCAGGTGTATGGCACATAGTCCCTTGCTCGATGTTCCGAGACGTGTTCGTTATAAAAGACTACCTAACCGTCGACAGGAGACTGCATGAAGAGTTGAAGAAGACACAGAACACAATTGTATTGTATTGTCATGGTATGAATATAATTCATTTACATTAGAAGCTCGAAGCGCTCGTGCTGTAGCATGATTATATCGAGTGGTTGGTACCTGGATGGATGGCCGCCTAGTGGTATTTCAAATCGAGCGTTTATCGAGGCACTTAAGATAGTTGGTCCCGGTTATCACTTAATTGTGATAGTCGTTAAGCAAGTTGGAGGCCTCTTAGGCAGCTTGAAAAATTCCAACAGTAGGTTGACCACTAGCCTACCTCACACTCACAGATCCACAATGTGCATGCGTGGTGTATTGCCTGTGGCATTGCCCATACCCTTTTACCCTCATTTGAGAAAGGAGGCCTGTGCTCAGCAGAAGGAAATTATAGGCTGATGATGATGACATTATAGCTACATACTGAAATGCCAGTACCTACCACACAGAGCTTAGAAGAATTTGAATCAAAATTGGATCGATAGAGCAGGTAATTGTTAAGCTAGGTTTTCACAGGCAGACTCTTATTTGCTCCATGAGAATAATAAGGAGGTTGTTCCGTTAGATTGTTTAATTTAGTTCTCCGTGCCTAGTTGCTGGCAAATATTGAAGGACTGTTACTGATTCACTGGAGTTCAGCAGCAGTTCCTGTGAAATTCGGACAGAGACAGCGGCTTGAAAAGTGGAATGCAATTTAGCACGTTCTGGAAATGGTAGCCGAATTGAGCCTTTGGATGGCAAAGACCGATATATAGGTGTTATGTGACAAGGAAAAGGTTATGGATGACGATGAAACTTCCATCTTTGTGTAAATTTTCAGGTAATTCCAACCACAGAGCATCTCCGCACAGGCTGCAGATGTACAAAGTGTTCCAAGCTTTGAATTTCCACGTCATTACGTTTGATTACCGGGGTAAGTTCTTAGGTAAATAGTTTATGGAGGTGCAAGGTGGATGACACCTCCATTTAAAAGGGAAGATCTTCCGCCAGTCTGGGTCATCGTGCCGCAGGGACCGCGCTCCAACTGTACATGTCGGACAGTTGTATATATGCAGATTCTCGAGAAAACTGCGTAAGCGCGATGCAGGATAATGTGGCGCTATGCCATCTATCTTTCCGTGTGTGTACTATCTCAGTGTTACTGATTGATGGCTGATAGATGTCGCTACAAGTTTTTTTTACAATTAATGCCAACAAGCCTACGGCCCACCTTGTGGCAAGCGTTTACTGTTGCCCTGTGAACGCTTGTCCCTCCCCAATAAGCACTGGCGACGTTACTCATGCGTAGGAACACAACATAAAGTTAAACTCCCCGGCGCAGCATTTAATTTTGCCGAAGCTCGAAATTTCATACAAAAGAGGTGTTTACAGCGACTTGGTATGGTCATCACTGAACTGGGTTCCATTGAAATCCCATTATCTGGAGTTCTATAACATTTAGACCTTAAGGATCCCGGACAAGTCAATGGATGGCTTTCTTGACACGTTTGATGTGTTTGTTTAAGAGAGGTAGAGCGTAGCGTTTATTCGCTCAAAGAGTAGCTCGACTGAGGAAGTACCTCCTATCTATACCTTGCAGAATACCGCAGCCAAATAACTTTATGTTGTGTAAAGTTGTGTTCCTGTGCGTGAGTAAGGTCGCCAGAGCTCATAGGGGAGGGGGAATGGTCGGTAACGCGTGAGCGATGCTTCGTATGTTGCAAGCGTCCATATGGCTGCGGTAACCGCTTACTATCAGGCGGGCCGTAAGCTTGTTTACCGACTTAGTCGCATATACGTTTGAAAGGTTATGGTGATTCAACGCGTGTAAGACCAACAGAGGCTGGTGTGGTGGAAGACGTCCTGTGCGTCTACTCCTGGCTCATGGACTCTCTGGACCCTGAGAAAAGACCCAAGGTTATACTGTGGGGACATTCACTTGGTAAGTACCTACCTGATGAGTTAGTAGTCAAGGAGATTACTCAGAAAATTCCAGACACCTAACGGCATGTACACACGGCTACAGATCAAGCTATACATTTCCAGTATAAGCTGATCTCGCATTGCTTAGGATTTCCATACAATGGAAGGTCCGCTTATACTGGAAATGTATAGCTTGAACTGTAGCCGTGTGTACTTAATTGTGTTGAGACTTATTTTTTCATCACTTTTTTTACTGTAATCCTGTGTTTGACTGCAATCTCACCATGGTAAGTGATGATGTGGCCGAAGGTGGTGTAGACACAAAGCCTAGAAGGAACTGTCTCTCAAGTGCAACTATCGGAACACACCGATAGGTGCTTGGCATAGATTTTCAACTTGAGGGTGGTAACTAACCTGGCCCAAAGTACCACCAAGCTTTTTTTTTCCTAGGTACGGCAGTGGCGGCGAACTTTGCGGCCCATTTACCACAACTCTGTTGTGATCTCGGCAAACAGTCGCTGCCTGTTCCAGATGCGCTTGTCCTTGAAGCGCCCTTTAATAATCTCATGGATGAAATCGAAAGCCACCCCTTTTCTAAGGTAAGATGTTGAGGCAGTTTGAAGACAAGGTTAAGCTGGCATCCAAAAAGCTTGGAGTGCTCAACAGAGCGAGGCAGTACTTCACATCGGGGCAAAGGCTGCAACTTTATAAGTCGCAGGTCAGGCCTCATATGGAGTACTGCTGTCATCTATGGGCGGGAGCACCTGGATACCAGCTTGGACCTTTAGACTCGGTTCAGAGACGTGCCATCAGCGGTTTAGAGCCCCTCAGTCTGAGGAGAGACTTTGCCTCTTTATGTGTGTTGTACCGCTTGTACAACGGAGAGTGCTCTAAGGAATTGTTTGACTTGATGCCCACGGCTACCTTCCACCATCGCAACTCTCGCCATCGACGGGGAGTCCATCCACATACATTGAAACCACATTTGTTTCGAACTGTGCGGGCTAAAAGAAGTTTTCTTCCGCGGACGCTCGGACTGTGGAATGAGCTCCCCGCCGAGGTGCACCCAATGGAGTACAGCATGGGGTTCTTCAAAAAGGGTGTGAAGCGTTTCTTCAGGGTCGGCAACGCGCGAGTGATATCCGTGGTGTTGCCAGCGTCCATAGGCTACGGTAACTGCTTTCCATCAGGCGGGCCGTATACTTGTTTGCCACATTAGTGGTATAAAAAAAAAAGTTTGTATTTGATTGTTTAATTGCTAGGACAATAAAAAATATGATGGATTAGGAAAGGAAGCTGGGTATTCATCTTTATCATCATCAGCCTATAATGTCCCACTGCTGAGCACAGGCCTCCTTTCACAAATAAGGGTGAAAGGAAATGGGCAGATACTCCACCACGCGTGCCCACTGCCGATCGGTGCTCGGTAGGCTAGTGGTCAACCTACTGTTGGAGTTGTCAACCCGCCTAGGAGACCTCTAACTAGTTTAACGACTATTACAATTAAGTGATAACCGGGACCAACGGCTTTACGTGCCTTCCGAAGCACGGAAACGCTCGATTTGAAATACCACCAGGCGGTCACCCGTGTATTATTTAAAAAAAAAATATTTATCAACTTTTACTAACAGCTGGTATCCTGGCTTCCGTACTACAAGGATATGTTCGTGAAGCCGTTCACATCATCGTCGGAGTACGCGTTCACGACGGACCAATACCTGCAGATGGTTCCCCACATTCCAATCCTTATGCTGCACTGCAAGGGGGACAAGATTGTGCCATATGAACTTGCTGTTAAGGTTAGTTTTTGAGTGGGTTCGCTTTTGCCCAAGGCACAATGCTTAGAAGGCTGATACAGTTGTCTCTTCTTCTATTAACACAACCACTTCTCTTAACATCTCTTTAAACCGATTTTGGGTGTGAAGTTTTCGTATTGTCGGTAATTAATGTCGTTCAAAACTTGATCAAATGATAAGATATATAATTTGGATAAAAATCCGAATAAAAAGTTGAATAAGTTAACTATTATCTCAAAAACTAAAATTTCAAATGTCGTTTTTTTATATGCTCATGTTTATTGTTTTCGTTATTTCTTTATTTCACAGATAAAAATCGAAAAAACCGTGTTTTATTTTAAATTAATTTCGTAATTTTTTCTAGTTTTCCGTTAGATTTTATAGATATTTTATCTTAGCTAGATAAACTTTTTAGCGTTCAAATGACACCATTTTAAAGAAAAAGGTGAACATTTTATTTAAAAAAAAATAACGTGCCTTGGTTTTTCTCGTAAATAACTTTAGTTTTTTTTCGGATTTTTATCGATAACTTTTTGTCTTATATTCGTACATTTCGTTTCAAATTCAAATTCAAAATCATTTATTCAAATAGACCTTCGCAGGCACTTATGAAAAGTCTGACTCTAATACTCTAATACCGGTTCGGAAGGTTGCATTTGCTGAGAAGAGCCGGCAATAAACTCAGCAATTACTCTTTTCAAAACAAGCTTAGATTAATTACATAATATTTACATTCTAATCGCACTGACAACAATTGCGTGCCCCGGCGCGGCGGCAAAACTACAAATTAGACTGAATCTATATTTAATAAGTAAATAAATAAATGGCAAACTTATGCAGACCAACCCCCACAAGCAGCACCTGTTCACAAGTATGACGCGTGTGGCAGCCATCGCTCTCCTCGCCATATTGGAGGGTTTGATAAAGTTTCGAAAAAAATGTATAATTCCAGCTCCATGAAGCGGTGTCGGGGTCGCGCACGTCGCGGGATGCTCCCCTGGTATTCCACTCGTTCGAGAGAGGACAGGGTTTAGGCCATAACAACCTGTGTGAGGCCTCCGACTTGAAACATGTTGTTAGGTAAACTGGTATTTTATTATGAATGGGTAGTTTATTCATCCATAAAAGGATAGGCAAGGGTTTTTTTCAACCATACAGCCATTTCATACGTGTAATTTTATTTAAAATATCATTTTCATAGAGTCTACACATTAAATTTCACATAGTCACCGTCCAAAGTCATGTTTTAGTACAATGGTGGTCAATGTACTAAAACTTTTCACGGACTTTTTGAGACAACTTGAAAAGTCACGATACACATAATTCATTTCATTTCACTTCACTGGTGCACATGAATGATCTTTATTGAATAAAATACCACCGATAATATGCAATCTAAATACAATATACAATATAATAATATATATAAAATAAATAAATACTCAAAATACACGAATTTATGAAAATAAAAATGAAAACACAACGTCACTCTGCAAGTTCCCGCCAAAAAGTCTGTGTAGGTTTAGATGTTTGCGACTCAATACTTCATAATATCATAAAGACGTAATGTTATTTTTTTTTTGTAGATAGCAAAAAATGCTCAAAGAAGTCTCGACACCATATTTTGATAAAAAACTATATAACATGTAGTTTCAAAAATAATCATTCTCGATGGGAATTAGTAAAAGATATCATAAAAAAAATACTTTTCCTCTAGTTTTTCATCAAATGTTACTTCCCACAATTTGATATTTACTAGATTAGGCTATTTTTATTTAAAAATCAACGCGATAATTTCCCGGCTAGGGTTAGGTGGGTTAATTTTGTTTTTATCTAAATCGGGCTTGAGACTCGTTTGAGCATTTTTCGATATTCCCTATACATTAGGATCACCCTGCATAGGCTACGATTAATCCCGGGGTCTATATTATTATATTAACGCGGGTGAAATCGCGGGGAATAACTCTGCTAGTATATTGTAAACTTGGATGTTTTTCTCTTATTATTAAATACGGTTTAAAGCAAGTCTAGTAAAACTCAAGTTTGAATATATCCGTCACTTTCTAACGCCATATGACCAAAAGCGAGACTTGACATTTCAGGACATGCTTTATTTTATACCATAGTAGTGAGTATCGGGTCTATTCATCAAAATAATATTTTGACTAACTTTGAAGTTTCGATCAAGTTGTCACGAGTGGATGGGAATCCTGCGGCACAGTTTTACCACATACAGTTGCGCAACGAATGTACTTACGCAGAGCAACGGAAGGGAACTCGCGTCGCGGGGTGTCGGGACGGCCCGGCCGCGCCAAGCTAACACCGCTTAGTTAGCTCGATCGTCCGCGAAAGGCTGACGCGTTCTTGTTTGTGAATGTTGTAGGTACTGTTCAGTGCTCAGGGTTCAGTGTACCTATATTATAATGTCGCAGACAAACTGTTCTGTATACGGCTGTAAATCAACGACGAAATATATTGTACATTGTACCAAAATATTCCCGGTTGAGAGCTTGCTCGCTGATTTGTCCGCGTAAGGGTGCTAAATCCAAATCTTGGGCCGGTCAAATCTTCTTGTCAATAAAAAAACATAATATTTAACTACATCTGAGTTTGACACGTAGTATAGGTAGGTAGGTACCTACTGATATTCGTCCGTACCATCTTACATAGTAGAGAAGGTCTATGAAAAAACCATTGACCTATAAGCAGTGTTGTCCAAAAAGTAATCTGATTATTGATTACAATAATCGTATAATATCAAAATCTTGATAACTTTAATAAAGTAGTAAGTATTCCTTACGGTTGTGAGGTCAGTCACTAACCTGCATTGGACCCTTGTGATCAGAGTATGGATGGCCCATTTGGCCTTGTATAGAAGGTAGGCCTGTGCCCCGGCAGTGAGGAAGTTTATAGTTTATGCTGATTGAAGGGCGAATAGAACTAGCGCAGTGAGTGTTTCATACGTTCACCCATCCCGATAATCTAAGCGCACGACAGTGCGTAGGCCAAGTTCCCACAACACCGGCCACACGGGTTTTAAGCTGCTTTTCATTGGGATCAATTTTTCTGGTAGCTCGGCATTTAATAAAAGTAAAAATCGTTTAAAACACACCATCTCGTAAAGTGACATTTATTGCACACTTCTATTATAATGCAAATTATTACACACTAGTGCTTTTTACTTAACATTACTGCACAGTTTTATGATAAATCCCGATTATTATGTTAAGTTTGTACTAAATGAATTGTTAATCTTTATTCCACCATCCCTTTTTTTACATCGAATCACTAGACGCCGGGAAAATTTTCAGCAGTACGTTATAGTCATACCGAAAATACGGACACGGCATTTTGCATTCACATTTAAAATGCGTACAGCAAGGGAGTGGATTTTGGCATCTGTGTTTCCCGACTCTTACAATCTAGGCCAGATGCCTTTCAAGGACAGAGCGAATAGGTTTCTTCTGGGTAAGCATGTTCCATCTTAGGCTTCGTCATCGTCCCTCGTGGGCGGGTCAGTAGCCAAACGCAAGCCCATTGAATTAAAAAAAACAAGTCAAAACAATTATTCACAATTCATAATAAGTCATGTTATAAATACGAAAGTATTCGCTTTATTATATTTTTAACATAGGCTTTATGTCGATTTTGTTCACCCTTGCTTCGACCTGCGGGCGCAAAGCCATTTTCCATATCAAAAAATCAACTTCATAAATCCATGTTTTTTTTTCTCGCAATTGTGTTGAAAGACGTCGTATGACACACGTGTGCATTGGTAGGTACACACGAGACGGTATTAAGCGTAATCGCTTTTGTCGGTGAAGTCGACAATTACATCATAATTATCATAATATTGAACTTGGCTCCAATTTTCACATTTATGTTTTTGGTGGGATCATTTATTCAAATAGATCTTCGCACGCACTCATGGAAAGTCTGACTAATACGTGCGGCGGTGGTGTAGGAACTTGGCGTGCACACTGCCGTGCGCTTAGATAAGTCCAGTGCTAGACATGTGAATGTTTATTACTCATAAATAAATGATGCCATTATCATAACAATATAATTATTTTATTTTCTTTTTTGTGACAACCCTTGCGTATTTGCTCGTGACAACGTTGGTACTCATACGAACGGCGGCACGGCCCAACATCAAAGGCGATTTCCTACTGTAAGATGGTAATACTGTGCCTGCGGCGTGATAGGCTTACCCAACCACACCAACTGAAATGTCATTAGTGCCGCTAAAGGTCATCGCCCACTATGTCAGCACCGCTCCATCGCAGCAACGCCTCGGCATCTACCTTGCCATGCAAGTGAGGCCTTTAAATCGTATGCGTTAAAGTAAATTTTACAATAACTAGATAAAATAGTGGACGCCTCGTGGCAAGTGCGCTCGCCGCTACAAGCCACTAGTCCTGCTGACCACTCGCTTCCAGCGAGCGGTCCGCTCCCTTGCTGCGTGACGCCAGCAAGCGGTATCTTGCCAAAGCCGCGCTACCATTTCACCGGCGCCGCGCTGCTCGCGAGCTGTCACCTCGCAGGGGCGCGCTGGCAGCTAGTGGTTGGATTGAGTTGAGGCGGTGCCGGGCCGTTGCTGCGATGGAGCGGTGCTGACAAAGTGAGCGATGAGCTTTAGTCTCCTTTTTTTGTTTCAGTGATTTCCTCAATACGTTAAATAAGAAAGAAATAGTCTGAAGTGCTCCTTTTGAAAAACCAAAATTTTATTATTTATTTACAAAAATAAAACTTTAAAAAGTATAATTTTGTTTTATTTGAGTTTCGTACAAATTGCATGCAATAACTCATTTTGGTTTACCGAGGCTCGTGTTTGGTAATAAATCTTATTTTTTTTTAAAAGGCTGACCGCTCGCGGACGGTAGCCTGAGAGTGGAAGTAATTTATTGTCTATGACACGATCTCGAGAATGCGGGACTGTAAACATTTTTATGATTTTAAAGTTGGAATATTATGTAAAAAAATTAAGCTGAGAATTATAGGTTCCTAATCGTTCTTTAGATTAATAATTCTATTGACAGGATTTATTACTCATCAAATTAAAGCTACAAAAGCAATTTTGTACTACTCCTGTCTCGTTAAAATAAATATGATATTTTTATACTGAATTACTATTCAGTATAAAAATATCATATTTATACTTGAAGGCAGATTTAACTGGATAGAAAGTAAAAATACCTACCTATTATCCTACCAATATACCTAATATTGTTTCAAATTAGGACTGCATCGATATTTAAAAGTAAATAGCAAACTTAAGCAGACCAACCCCCACAAGCAGCACCTGTTCACAAGTATGACGCGTGTGGCAGCCATCGCCCTCCTCGCCATATTGAAGGATGATTGGAGGGAAGTGGACGACCCGTCACACGACGCCGCCGCAAGCAAAGGCCTTAAAGTGAGCATGACTTAAAGTCTGCCTAAAAATAAAACTAAAGGGAAACTACTAGATACACACAAATTATTACATTTGACAAATTCAAACTAAATATCATATAAATATAAAAATATATCCAAACATAATGAAGACCATGAATTGAATTACAATAAGTAAAATAATCTGTAAATTAAAAAAATAAACTATAATAATAACAAAAAATCATTACAAGTTCATCAACATTACAAATGTACAGTTAAAAAACATTAAAAAGTTGTAAACCTCTGCTAATTAAACGAATGTGAATCAAACATTTATTTGAATTTATCCGTTTCCCAATCTTGGCACAATGGAGCGGAAACTCTTTGTTGGTTGACCATTTAAAGTTGACCTCCACGTCTGAAGCATTCTAGTGACGGAAGGGACACGTTGAGGACTGTGAAAGGTCATCGCAAGTTGGTCAATCTATTAACCAGAGCGACGGAAATGCGTCACGTTCTATATTTAAAATATTTCTTTCTTTGACTTAATTGTTGCCAGTATCTTCACACAATCGTCACAGTACAAATCAGAAAAAAGTGACAGTACTAAAACATTTTTTCCAAAGATCATGTATGTCCAAGATAAACAGAGACATATCGAAACGCGACGATAATGAATGTTAGGGATTGGACTCAGGTATTCTCACCAACAGCGACAACTAATTGATTAGGTATCAAGCGATAAGAGCTCACTGGTTGTGATATCAAATGCCCTGGCAAATGAGTGAAAACGGGCGTACCGCAAGGATCAATTTTAGGCCCTTTTTTGTTTCTGGCATATATTAATGATCTGCCCTATATGGTAAATGAATTGTCGGATATAGTTTTATTTGCAGATGATACTTCTCTAATTTTTAAGGTCAATAGAAAAGATACAGACCTTACGCAGCTCAATGACACCTTATCAGCTGTATCAAAATGGTTTGCCGCCAATAATCTTATGCTTAATTCCTGTAAAACTAAATGTATAAGGTTTTCTCTCTGTATCTTTTTGTATTTTGTATCTTTTTTGTTTTATATATTTTTGACGGGCCTGTTGGCGTGGGTGGTTAAGACTCCATACCTATCACGCCGCAGGTCGAGGGTCCCACCCAGGACATAAAATATGTATGAACATGTCTGCATGTCCTGACTCTGGGTGTCATTATTCAAATAAAGCATGTATTTACGAACAAAAAGTAGTATGGGTATCAGTTATCTGGTTTCCATAGTACAAGCTCTGCTTAGTTTGGGATCAGATGACCGTGTGTGAGGAATGTCCCAGGATATTTATTTATTTAATAGCTTATCTGAGTGTCTGAAGAGATAGAAAAATCCTTACTAATATTATAAACGCGAAAGTTTGTATTAATGGATGTTTGTTACTCTTCCACGCAAAAACTACTGAACGGATTTGGATGAAATTTGGCACACAGATAGAATATGTTCTGGTTTAACACATATAATACTTTTTATCCCGGGAAAACATACGATCCCTCGGGAATGCGGGTGAAACCGCGCGGGACAGCTTGTCAGACCATAATTTGTACTAAAGCTGAAGAGTTTGTTTGTTTGTTTGCTAATCTCAGGAACTACAGATTCGATTTGAAAAATTCTTTCAGTGTTGGATAGCCCATTTATCGAGGAAGGCTATAGGCTACTTTTTATCCCGGGAAAACACAAGATCCTCGGTGAAACCGCAGGGCGGAAGCTAGTGTCTGATAAGTAGGTATCTCGAGTCCAGGGGCCAAAGGATGATCTTGACATTAAAAAAAACCCTCACTAGATACAATAAAATTACTAAATTATCAACAAATGTTACATTAATTTACACTATATACCCCTTATGCCTATTACAATAAGGCATAAGATATTGATTATAATTTTCATCTTCTACCCCTATCAGGCAAGCGTGAAATTCACCGAAAGTACCCACTTCACGTGGTTTCCGAACGCAATCACGCCACATGTGCGTGTTTAGCGTGTTTCTGAACGCAACCGAATATTCATTACTAGCAACCCCGTAGAGAAAATTGGCGCGAAATCTCTTGCGAGTGCTGCGTAGTGATGTGTTTCGTGTCGATAGTTTTAAAAAACTATTTGAATATAATTTTTGGAATAATTTTATTGACATTAATTAGTTGTTTAATTATAATGGAGCTCGAAGATTTTTTTTTCAAATTAAGACGCACTAATAAACCTTTACATACATCGTTTGGGGAAACTTACAAATAAAAAAATACTAGGCTGTCTATGTCCTAAAACGCCACCTAACAGAGTTATTTGTAAGAAAAGATCAATGTATGACGACTTCTGTAACCATGCAAAAATTACTCAATAAATCTTATTTTGCAAATAACTAAATTTTTCCGCCAACGCGTCAGGTTGGCTATCCAAAGAGAAAACGCTGCCAGCCTTCTGGGAACCTTGCCGTTAATCAGAAACAGCGGCAGACTTGAGGAAATTTTCTATACAGGGTGTTGTTTTGGTCGGCGACAAGCGACCCAGGAGCGTTAGTACAAAATATATATTCCCCAAAAATGGACTTAATTCCATTAAATACCGTAAATATGTTGAGAAATACCTTATTCAATTTGAAATAAAATTACCGCAAAGTATGGTTACTAGGCACGTGCATAGACTAGAGCTAGGCGCAAGCCGCCATCGCCCCACCCCTTTACTCCCTCGTACTCCCGTTGAGTATTATTCTACACTTTAGGTTATTACATGATTTTAAAAAAAATATTTTTTTTATTTTTATTATTAAAAAAAAGAGTATTTTTTTTATATTTTTTTTAGCACCAGTATCATTTGTATTATCGACCCTGAGTCGCTCGTCGCTGACCAAAACAACGACCTGTATACAGATTGTATTTTGTACATATTTGTTACTCTGTATTCTATTTTTCCGGTAAGTATATACAGTACAATACAAAAAGATAATTGTTTACACAAGAACACACAATAGGTACAAAAATAATAGATAGGTACCTGATTAAAAGTGCACATAATTCAGGCGGCCTTTTCGCTGAAGCGATTTCTTCCAGGCAACCTAGGGTAATAGGATAGATTAGACAGCTATATTAAGCTGGTTTAAAACTTCATCGATATCGATAAAATATTTTACAACGCCTCGTACAAAATGAGGGGTGAAATTTAATATTCATAATAGCAACATGGGCCAACATTTGTTTAGCCATTTCGCGGTTATGGGCTCATTTCAACCGGTGACGAGTGATCAAGTGATGCTATTGTTTATTTTAAATAGCTTTTATTTTATAGCTAGTTTTCAGATATAGTTTTTTTTTTTTTTTTTTTACCACAGTATCTAAGCTTTGAGGCGGCGGATGATTTAAGCAGCATTTTCACAAACACAAATTCCAAATCAAATTGATACATTTGTATGAAAAACTGTCTTTCTCTTTTGCTTCAAAATGTTGAGTGACGCTACAAGTCTCCTAAGCGTGGCATTTCTTCATTGTTTGGTAAAAATAATACTCTTGTCAGATTTTCAACGTGTGAGCCAGCCAGCCTGGGCCCAAGTCTGCTATCACAATTGTTTCAATGAACTTTAAATTTGACAGATTTGATACCTAGTCTTTGTTTGTCAGTTTTGGTACCTAGTCCACTAATTCTATAGTGTCGAAAATATTATGAATTTAGTAGACAACGCATATTGGCTCAATGACAATGGAGTTTTAATGGAATCGTCTCAGAATGTTATTTTTGAATAAAAATAGGAGATAGTTAGGCAGATATTTTGTTACGGTTTCCTCATATTTTCCTTAAAAAAAACTCTTTACATGATTAAAAACAGATTTTAACTGAGCACGATATAGCATTAATTGACAAATTCCTTTTAAATTAACAAATAGTAATGAAAAAAATATTTTAATTGCACCACTGTTTAAAAATTACGCAAACTTAAAACTCTCCTCTAATTTACTTATTGCATATCAGAAAAATGACTGTTGTACAATTAAAGTACCTATTCATCAAAACATGTTCTTTCATCCAGAATGACTCGGGGCACTCCAAGTACAGTTGGTTAGGTTAGGCTAACCTAACCTAACCAACTGTACTTGGAGTGCCTTGGAGATATTGTCACAGTTCTAAAACTGTGACAATATATCTAGCTAGATGATCATTCAGTTCAAACAGTTTTGCATAAACCATAAAACGCTTAGATGCTAAGTTTGATTTATTTAGTGTGCAATTCAGTATTTTTGGTTCTAGTTTTGATTTGTTGTGTTAGAATAGAGAGAATTAATATTTATAGCATTAAATACATGCCAAAAAAATATACTAAGGTACACATAATAGGTACAATAAAATAGTAAAAATAAATAGCAATTTAATCCGTCGGTCATTTTAAATCTTGCGGCCATTATGAAAATGAAAGGCCCGGGGCCTCTGATTAATTAAATGTACAACTCTGAGAGGCGGGGATTTCTGCTACGCCGGTAACAACAACGTTTTTAGAATTCCGTTTTCAAATTGTAAAACGGAGTCTTGTTGCTGTAAAACTGTTATCTGTCTGTCTGTAACTACGTTTATCAAAAATTCTTTCAATCGATAAAAAGTAAAATTATGACGAATAACAGAATATTTAATTAAAAATCCAATATTTTTTTTTTTACAACACGAAATATTATCGCCCTGATTGGATAAAATTTATTAATGGTGTTCGTTACGATTACCACCAAAGTTACGCGGTAGAGCCCCAGGGGTCCAACCACCATCTCTCGTTTCTCGCGAGGTACGCGCGTCCTATTATAACAATTGTTGTCATTGTTATATTTTTAACCGCGAGCCAAGCGATTAAATTATTATTATTATAACCTAACTTGTCTTTTGTCCTGTTTTGACGTCGGTGACATCCGAAGAAGGACGTAACGCAAATAAGGTTATAATGTTTTAAGAGTAGGTTGGTTGGCCCCCTGGCATGTAGGGTTTTTATTTAATTGTCTAGATCTAATTGTAATTATATAAAGTAGTTTCAATCTGTGGGTCGCGACCCCCTTAGTCGGGAGGTTGTCGGCGGAAGGAAAAAGGCAAGGTAGACTCTTACTTAGTTGCAAATCTCTCGCGGCTTCTTGCAGACTAATAAGTAAAGGTATCAAAATAAAGAAAATCATTCATCGTAGTCTTTTAATTTATAAATTCTTTGTCTGTCTGACAAGGGGGTCGCCATAATTGTTCAACCTGTAAGGGGGTCGCGAAATCAGTAAGATTGAAAAACACTGGTATAAAAAATAGCAGGCAGTCAAAGTTTTAGGCTTTTAGCCCATTTTTGTTACGGATTCTATCTCAAAAACTATAACTAATTAGGAATTTCAACAATAAATTAAGAATAACTTACTGTATCTTAACAAAAAACGCCGATTCATAATAGAATAAAAATACCTTAAAAATAAGAACCTTTTTTCCTGTAATCTGTGGCTGTAAACAAAGCATTTTTTCTAAAGTTTTGTTATATCTAGTTCGGTAACGAAATTCTTTATTGACTCAAAATTTGTCAATAACCTAAGTACATGTACATGTAGTAAATTTAAATACATTATTGACAAGTGGCTAATGGAAAATTTATTTTATTCTGTGAATGATTTTTTAAATGACATTCCAAATTATGAAGAATGACAAATGATATGTAATAGTAGGTAATTAAATAATAAATTGTAATTGTATTGTATAGTAAATATTGAATTCAATTGAATTTTCCATAATAATAATTGTAATAGGTAATTTTTAAATTTATTTTTATTTTTAATATTTGTACGCCGTTTTGAGCGGTATATTTTGCTGATACTTCGCACCCTTCCTGGAAGAAAGTTGTACGTGAAAAGTGTCCTAAAAATTTATCAATGTTATTAAAAATATGTAGTATACATCAAATGATAACTAAAACTACGTGTGAGGGGCCTACGTGTTTATATTTTAAATGTACTCAATGTGTATTGAGAAAAACCTAAAAAGGTGCGTTGCGTAATTATTCCTCGAAACAGTTGATGGAGTAATTATGAATATTGCATTGTTGACATGTTAAGGAAGTCTCGCTGTTCGATATTATTGCAGATAACTCTTTATTTGCATTCTGATTTAGTAGTACATTCAATGTGTAAGTGTCGTTTACATAGGTTTTCCTCGAGCTACGCGTTTGTGTAACAAGTATGCAACTACAGTTATTCGAAAATATATTTTTAAGTCTTCGTTCAAAATATATGTAAGTATGAATATGCAAATATATTAACTTCGTTTTATGATGGAAATATAAATATTTAAATGTTGCAGTATTTTACATAATTGTATTTTATTCCTTCATTTTGAAGATAAAAATTATGAAAAAAATTGACAATACGTATTCATTTTTTCTTGATTTTTAAAGCAATAAAAAAAAAACACGCAAGTCGACTTGCATCTTTGTTCCAGGGGCGGTGCGACTTTATATCATGTAACACCTTATCATATATTACGCAAAATTGTGACAAATAAATTCATTTCATTTCATTTCATTACAGTATTTCGATAATTGGTCAATGTACGGAACTTTAATAAAGCAGGGCCCGACTCGAACTTGCTGGTTTTCATTTTTACTTTTATTAAACGCTACACTTTACCCCTCTTATTACAAAACATGGTTTAAAGCAAACCCAGGTTTTACTGTCGTTCGGTCACTTTCTAACGTCATACAATAAAAAGAGACGAGGCTATTTTTAAACCTGGTTTTACTTTAAACCATGTTTTGTAATAAGGGGGTATGAGTTTTTTGTGATGCTCTTTGTTTTAGAAAATTATTTTCCGATCTATTTAATGTTTGTTAATACACATGACCTACTTACCTAACCTAGTAAGCTCACCTACCTAGTAAGCTCACCTACCTAGTAAGCTAACCTACCTAGTTGACAATATATTTGTAAAAGCTGGATAATATCATAGAGTAAAGTATTCATTTTCTAATTACTACTATCTACTATGTACGTACTGTCTAATATTACAACGCCATCTAACGGTTGTCTTTGCGTTATTAAGATCGCAAATGAGATTCAATTATAAGGTTTTCTTCAGAATGCGTTTTCACTTTTAAATCGTTTAAAAATCGTGGATTCAATACCCGTAGTGACATCTACATAGCCTACGAGAACTAAGCAATGGTGCTACGCTTTTTTGTATGGGCTTGCTTGTCCTTATCTATTCGTCTATGATAATATATAGTTTTTCATAGTTTTAAAGATGATTTCAAAGGTATATCCACACAAAACAATGCATAGGTATTTTTCTGGATATCATCAAATAAAACTAAATGACGTTCATGCGACTGAAATTTAAAAATATCAAAAAATTGGCTAACACAAAATTTAACTATACTCAATAACAAAGACACTAATAAAAAGGCCATGCTATGAAGTCATATTTGACAAGAGGGTGTTCTCTCCTTGCCGCACTATATTTGTCTCTTTTTAACACAGGATGTATATGGGCTGTCCCATATACATCCAAAAGTAACCTATTAAGAAAGGCCTAGTTTAGGCGCCGATCCCACTGAAAAGAGTTCTAGAGTTCCGAGTTCTGCATTCCGCGTTGCTTGTAAGCTATGTGGGGCCTTTGAAAGTAAAAAAAGTGTATGATGTGTGATCAGTAGCGAATATTGCATAACTCTAGAACTCTAGACTGCTTGCTGTGTGCACAATAGTCAACACGGAATGCAGAACTGTGAACGCAGAACTCTAGAATTCTCTCTGTGGGATCGGCGCCTTAAGGCAGCCCTCTGTGGCCGGCGCAACTTCAACGCAAGCATAGTCTAAAAGCTTGTTGTTTCATCCAACGTAATGTTTGACTGCGAAAAAAGAGAGACAGCATCAGAGCCGTCGGTTATCAGTCGGTAAATTCCGCTGATCACTCGCGGCCGCTTCGCTAGGTCGTCATTCATGATTTCGCATTCATAAAACTTGTACCAGGAGTATACTTCTTGTGAAAAAATCTTACAAGTTTGTGAAAAAAAAGTTAGTTATTTAGAATCTCCAATACATTTGCAAGCCTGGTATTAAATTTTTTTATTTACTTTTACAATGTATAGGTATATTAGATATGGCCAAAGTTCAGGTAAAAACGCTGTTTTTCGGAGGCTTTGACTGAATTTGTTTCACATTTTTTTTAAATTACGCCTAGATACACGGCTAGATATAGTGCACAAGATACTAATTTGTTCAAAACATCTAACGAAAAATGTTTAACAACGCCATAATAAGTACAGAGGTGAAAAGTATGACGAATTGAGTCCTCTTAACAGATATTTTTTTCTAGACTAGAAAACTCAAAATTAGTCTCATGTCTAAAATATGTAACTAATAGAATTCAAATTAGGTACTCTGTTTTAGTGATCACTGAAATAGCATTAAAGTGAATAAAACCGATGGACAAACAACATTCAAGAAACTATGAATAACTTGGCAAAGGTAATGTGAAACGGTCAAGCAGGGTTTCCTTTCTGACGCTTGGAAACCATACAAAGTGATACTTAACTATAGCTACCAGCTATAACTTAGGTATATAGTCGGTTTCTACCTTTACATGCTATCACTATGAGGTCTGTTTCTGTGGCCACCAGAGGGCGAACCACAAGCTCTTAAAACAATATTATTATTTATAACCTTATTTGACTTTTGTCTTTCTTTGATACCTGGCAAAATGGGACAAAAGACAAATAAGGTTATTCTAACCTTGTTTTAATAGCTTGTGGTAGGCCCCCTGGTTGCGTAACTAGCGAGTGGGTCTAATAGATGCATTTGAAAAATATTTTTTAGCACGGCATGGCAAGTAATTTATTGAGGTTAAACGTTAGTATCGAGGCGGGAAAATAGTTTTTTTTTCGAGGTTTTATTGTTTTTTTACCTTCATAGATATGGATATATATTTCAGTGATTGACGACCGTAGAAGTTTTTTGGCACAATTGAAGTTTCTTTTCGTATGTATGGATTTCGCTATGTTTTTCCTGGCAATATTTTAAGCCACTGATGTCGCAAACAATCATATGACCCGCCTGATGGTTCGCGGTTATGATAGCCTATGGGCGCTTGCAAAACCAGGGTTATCACTAGCGCGTTACCGACCCTGCAGAAAACCACAGCGGGGAGCTCATTCCACAGCCCGAGCGTCCGCGGAAGAAAATTCCTTTGAGCCCGCACAGTTCGAAACAATTCTGGTTTCAATGTGTGAGGATGAACTCCCCGTCGATGGCGAGAGTTGCGATGGTGAAAGGTAGCCGAGGGTATATGCAACATGCTGCAATTTTTGCTTTGTGTTTACCCACTTTATCATAAATAATGTAAGTTTAAAATAATACATAAGCTCTTGGATTAAATTTACCTTTTATAACGTTGAATCAAAGAATTTAAAACGTCCAGAAGGATAGTCGCCTCTATGGGAACACGAAATAAACAAGCCATAATTGACAGTATTTAAAAGTAATAAGTTTAGGTAATTAAAAGTGACGAAATCGCAATACTTATACATGGAAGGTTAGTTTTTTAGTTTTTCCTTGGTTTTTATAAGTGTTGTAATAGTATTTCAATATGCTAGTTGGCATTTTTTATTTAATCAGTACAGCGAGTATGACGTGATGACAGCCGTGCGCAGTACGAACTGAGAGTGATTTGCTCAGGAGCCCCTCAAGCGGAGTGATATTAAATGTCATGCTTTAGTAAGGCTGACTATCCATCTGAGTAGAGGCACGATGCCCTATGAAAATCTTTGCGTTGAATCAACGCTTATCATAACAGAAAATACCTAGGCTTATAAAGTTGTTTCTTAAAAAACACATTGCGTCTACTTAAGACCCCTATCCTGTAAGCTACTGTAAATTGATACCGGTATTATTTGCCACCCACTCGATACTTAGCAGAATATGAGAATAGGTCACCTATGGAATGTCTTCCAATCTTGAAAAATTTAAATATTTAAATAAAAATAATGACGTTGGAGGTTTTAGTTGGAAGTATTTTTATTAACGAGTTCAAGACATGAAATCATTTTTTTCTTTGTTGACTAATAATCGAAGAGAGAGCTACTTCTAGGTACTACATAAAATATATTTTATTCATACGCAAGTCTTACATAATATGAACGAAAGTTACCATTAAAATGTAGGCACCGCTAGATATAATCGAAAACGAATCCCTTCCCCCTCCATCATAAATCATAAATACACCATTATTTATTACCGATACAATTTCACCCACCTACGTAACTCATTGTTTATTTCGATGCGCGCACATATCTATATAAAATGAAAAAAGAAAAATTCATAGTCGTTGAATGCCCAGAAAAAAATACATCTCTTGGGCCCATTCTCCTTTAAATAAAACAAAAGAGACTACAAAGACATGTCGGTAAAACAATTGAGTGCGTATCGATATCAAAGGTCACATCACTAGCATGAATGTTCGAATTTTAAATTTTGCACCATAGATAATACGATTGAGTTTCGTTTCCGTATGTTGTGATGTTGGACTGTTTGGAGCGCGGGAAACGAAAGTGGTTACATATTTATAAAATGGAATCGATTTTTAAATGAGCCAATAGTGGAGCTCGTTTTGAGAGGCGGGTAGGTGTAAGCTCCACCCAGCGTTGAATGTCAGATGAGCGTCTCGCGCGCTTTTTTGCTCATTCGCTCCGCGTCTGTCGACGAGAGCGGTTGATTGTAAAGGTGTAGTATTACAATTTAAAAGCTTATTTTTTCATTTTATGCAGCATCATATCACTCGCTGTATTAATGAACTTGGCATTTGTTTTATTATAAGTATCAAATGTTTTTATCTGAATAAGTCTTCCAAACAGTTTAGTTATATTAATTTTCGTATTATTTGACAAAATATTGCTTAGCATCCGAATAGAGGATGCTCTTTTTGACTTGATTCCATGCATTGATTGGTATTTACTACGTAGCTCCTCATATTGAAGGAAACAATTTTTTTTTTCTGTATGGATAGTAGAAAGGTTAGGTCTACTTATAAGGTCTTATAAGATAAGTACAGTTTTCACCACATAAGTACACAAAAAGAAATAGTAATAAATACAAGATGAAGTGAAGCAAGCGGTCTTACGTTTTATTTTATTCCAAATTAAGTTTTTTTTTTGTTTTGCTTTTCCGTATTCACAACGCCATCACAAATTTTACTTGGCAATTCTATTCATTTAGTGAAATGAGATATTATTGTCGTTATTTTAATTTTCTGTATTAACTACATACATTAATTCTAATTAAATGCAAAAGCTGTTGTTTGGTAGAAATTTTTTTCTAAGTTCTACCATCAGAGTAGAGATTAAGCCATAAATAGAATCCCAACACCCAGAGTCAAATACATACAAAGTTTTTTTTTTTTACTGTTTATAAGCCTGTGTTTGACCGCAATCTCACCATGGTAAGTGATGATACGGCCGAAGGTGGTAAGCACACAAAGCCTAGAAGGAGCTGGCTCTCAAGTGCAGCTGTCGGAACACACCGAAAGGTGCTTGGCGACAGATTTTCAACTTGAGGATGGTAGTCAGCCAGGCGGGTACTACAAAGTACCCTACCACCGTGCTATGGTTTCCTCACGATGTTTTCCTTCACCGAAAGCTCAAGCTCATTGTAGGATTCGAACCCCGGACCTACGTCTCGGTATCCGACGCCACTGCCACTGAGCTATCATCGCCTTAAACACTTTAGATAAACTTTTTTCACTGGAATATAGGCGATAAGAATTTCTAGAAGTTGGATTGCTGCCAAATGTTGTAAAATCTTCAAAATACTTTTCATAGTATTATGAACAGCATTTCTGTTTCATGTAATGGTCACTGAAGATTAGATGGACCCCAGATGGAAAGAAAGTGCATGTTTTCTAATCATCAATATCACTCGCTGATATATTCAATATTTTCATCGTTAACACTTATGTGTTATGTAACAGTGAGGTCAATAAATAACAAAAAAAGACGATCCAAATCCTTTAAAGAAATTGATCTTTTGATGGAAAAAACATGAATGAGTTTGACAAAGACGATAGCTAATAGCTAACATCTTAATGTAGACAACCTATTGCCAAGCCACCTACTTGGCCCAAGTCAGCTATTACAATTGTCTTCCAATGAACTATCAGTGGTGTCAACATTGACAGATTTGATAGTTTTGGAAGTCTACTAATGCCCGATTTCAATAAACAAAAATGAATCGTATTGCTTACCAATGGTAGGTTTTTTATTGCCAAACTGGGCATATAGATCATTTCGTAAGCTAATTGTTCCTGTGATAGCTACTTTTAGATGGGAGGGTCTGGTATGCAAAGCTTTGAGGTCTTTGCTTCATTATTAGTAAAGATATAAGTCTTAATTTTAACCGATAACGGTCCGTAAATTATAGGAGGCCATAAATCAATAGCAACTCCACTGCCATTAAACCAATGTGCTTTGTCTATTAAATTCATTATAGTTTTCGACGCCATTGATAGACCACCAACTATCAAGTCTCTCAATGCTGTCTTGTCCCCCTTCAGCTACTGCCTTCTAGAGACAATTCTTATAGGCTTTGTGTGCTTACCACCTTCCACATCATCACATTCCACAGCAAGATTATCAAACAAAATGTTATTAAACTATATATAAAGATCATTACCATTCATAAATCACGAGTGTATTATTATATTTAGATATTTAAATAACCATATAGAAAAGATTTATTGCGTGCTATGTCATTTTAAACGTAGTGGCTCAGTGCTAACATATAGTTTCAATCATAACGGTATATGGAACATTCCTCACACGGTCATCTGATCCCAAACTAAGCAGAGCTTGTACTACGGAAACCAGATAACTGATATAATATATACTACTTTTTGTTTGTACATACCACAGACATCTAAGAGTACCACAGACATCGAAGAGTTAGTAGGTACATACTTATAATTACACCCAGGCTCAGAACATTCAGACATGTTCATGCACACAAATGCATGTCCTGGACATTGAGCTATTATTACTACGTATAGAGAAGCTATCATAAGCAAAGGTTAAGTCTTATTTTTTTGAGTCAACTAAAGTTCTCTTTAGCGCTGAAACAACAATTAGTCGTCTAAGCAGACAGTAGAAATACGTAGCGCTATCGGAACGATTTTAGAAGTATTTTTCTCGCAAACACCGTGATTTTCACGGTACTTACGCGTTTCGTTCATCGTTCTGTGGCCGGATGGCCTCACTTGGACGGAATATAGTTGTGATGTGTGGCGTCTTCTCTATACGTAGTAATTAGTTAGTTTAAGGCGATGATAGCTCAGTGGTAGTGACGTCGGATACCGAGGCGAAGGTCCCGGGTTCGAATCCTACAATGAGCTTGAGCTTTCGGTGAAGGAAAACATCGTGAGGAAACCATAGCACGGTGGTAGGGTACTTTGTAGTACCCGCCTGGCTGGCTACCACCCTCAAGTTGAAAATCTGTCGCCAAGCACCTTTCGGTGTGTTCCGATAGCTGCACTTGAGAGCCAGTTCCTTCTAGGCTTTGTGTGTGCACCACCTTCGGCCGCATCATCACTTACCATGGTGAGATTGCGGTCAAACAAAGGCCTATAAACAGTAAAAAAAAAAAAAAAAAAATAATAGCTCAATGGTTCTTGATGGGGGTTACGCGCCAACTAGTCCATAAGAATCAGTCCATCCTCTTACAGTTCTTATTGTTTTTCAACTTAAACCGATCTAAATCGTTTTTGTGTTAAAAGACGTCAGTATGGAAAACAGTGACGTTTGACAGAAAATCATTGAGATTACGTAAAGGTTAGGATAAGAGTTGATGATAGGCCCAAAGGTTAATGAGACTACAAGCATCGATGAATTTAACATTGTCTTGAGAGGAAACCAGCATGAAAAAGAAGTAATATGCAAAGGTACGAGAATGGTTTAATTCCCTTAATTGTATCTATATCTACAAGTCCGTTCGTGCATCGAGTACTGATGTCACCTCTGGGATGTCTGCCAAATACCAGCTGGAGGCCCTTGACTCAATAGACCGTCGTGCTAGGAGACTAGTCGGCGATGTTTCGCTAACTGAGGCGAAATTAACGAGCCTTGAACATCGACGTAAGGTTTCGTGTTTGTCGGTCTTCTATAGGATATATTTTGGAGAGTGTGCTACAGTATTGTTCAATCTAATTCCTCCATCCCCATTTCTCCATCGAACTACAAGACGCCGGGAGAATTTCCACCCATACGTTATCGACATCCCGCGTACCCGGACACAACGCTTCGCTTCATCGTTTCTTATACGAACAGCAAAGGAGTGGAACTCTCTTCCGGGGTCTGTGTTTCCCGACATCTATAACCTAGATGTATTCAAGGCCAGAATGAATAGGCTTTTTCTGGGTAAGCGTGCTACTCGTCTCGTCATAACTCCTCATGGGGTCAGTCGAAGGTCAAACGCAAGCCCATTTAACATAAAAAAAATTAAGGTAAGCTAGTGCCCAAGCAGTGCTTAGTGATAATGTGTGTCTGAAGGTGGTGATCGAACATAGATAGAAACTGAGTCTTAAGTACCGGTACTCTGATGTATGTATTGTGATACATTCTCAAGTTGAGAGTGGTAGCCAGCTGGTATAATGTATCCCTAACGATATATAAGCTGTTAAAGATGATTTTGATGGAAAAACAGCAACTTCTAATAATATTAATGATTTTGATAGACTAGTTTTGATATCTCATCTGAGAGATGTCAGGGAAGTTAGAAAAAAAGAAATAGATAATTCATCCTGGAGAAATAAGTTGTTGATCATTCGAAAAACACAAATCTGCAAGTTTTTCCATAAAGTTATAAAATACGATATAAATGGCATTTTAGAGAAATTAAGACAGGTGTCATCATTATAATATGAAAGAAAAAAACAAGAAAGCAGATCCTGTTAACAGAAGTGTAAGAGTTATAGCTATTATTTAGCATAGATATTAAAAAGTCCAAACATTATAAACAGCGCGGTCATCAAACTTGACGGTCATCTATAACAATCAATTCATTTGACGCTATACCGGTCACTGGCCATAAATTACAAAAATCTGCTACACTTATAAAGAAAAAAGAAATAAAAAAAATCGTGTCCACCGTCTACCTCGCGGACCGCGGTGGAATGTCTATGGCTGTACATTTTTTCTGACGTTTCTTTTTTTATAATATTCAAATCGAATCACCCAAATTAAGTAGCCATAAACGGAATCAGCTTCCAAATTTGAATATTTCATTCGTGCTCGTACGAGCGCACGCTTTGATTTGTATGTGGGTAAAAACCGATGTGTGCGTGAGATAGTGATGCCTTCATTATCGATATTATCTTTAATGAATGATTACGTTCATTCTGCTGCAATTAGTTGTAAAAAGCAAGATTCGTTTATAGCGCTAATGATACTGGTTGATTAATTAAGATGTTTTAATGTCTCATTTGCCTTCATTAAGATTTATATTCAAGTTTTATGCAAACTTACTAATTTTTCTATTAATAAGCATGAAGAAATTTCGTTTTCAAATAATTCTTGTTAACTTAAGAGTAACAAAAAATAATAATAATTCGAATTTAAAACTATACATTCAGGGCAAGTATCGATAAACTCGATATTATGGAACATCACTAAACCTTTTGTCGCAACGTGCCGCGCGATGATAAGGAAACATTTTAAATTAGTAGAAGAAGAGAAAAAATATTACAAAAATCTTATTTTTTTTCTTTATTTGTATTTTATCACGCGCAACACAAAACGGGTAGCCGCTTGCTACCAACCAACCGATATAAATTATATCATTTTTCACTGCGACAACCCTAACGGACGTAAAAAATGACGTTCCATTCAGCTCCAAGTTTGAGAGTTTTGCCGCGTTTTTTATACGTTTCCGGGCGACGGGATTCCATTATTGAACTTTGGTCGTTCGGATATTTATACAATAATTATAAAACCTGTGTTGTACATGACTGGCTGACTTTAATAGAAAAATATTTGATTCTTTTTAAAAGTTCGTTGGATAGAAGCGCGTTCGTTTTTTAACATTGACCTCTACTTGTCGGCTTTTTTATGGTTTTCGATTGTACGCTAGTTCGAACCATACCGGATTCAAAGGTATTTAATATTATTGGAATTTATAATTGTGTTTTTGAATAATGAAAAATACGGTCCATGAACTTTGTAAATGGGTCACATTTTTACCCCTTAATTTTAGCTTTTATTAGCTTAGTTATAAAATAAGGGATTTAGGATTTGACTTCGCATTTTAGTTAAGATAAGCTGTCAAATATTTTCTAACCCTATTAATATCATACTAATTAATAAATCGAAAGTGTGATTGTAGGTTTGTCCTTCCTTTACGCATCAACGGATCGAAGTGTTTTTTTCATAGATATAGTATATATATAGTATATTGTAGTTCGATATAGTTTTTATAGATATAGGTTTTATATAGATATAGTTTTTTTTAATTTTTTTTCATATGCAAACTCGCATTTCAACACATGTGCTTTATTTTATTACTTACTTTTGCTTTTATTACTTGCACATACCAGCAAATAATTTTAAAAAAAATAGGCAGCAAAATGTCTGAATTAGAATACTTATCCAATTCATATAAAATATTTGGTTTAAGAACAGTCAAACCTATCTTAATATCACATGATAATTTTCGTTCGATTTAAGTCTTTATTCAGGTGGGTTAAAGATGAAAATGCGTTGATAAAGAGCCTAAGCTGTTGGTCAGCGAGTGAACAGTAGGTTATAATAGGACCACCGACTTGGCACCATTCAGTTATTAAATTTTGGACTCGTTATGGTAATGAATAATATGTATACCAAAGATTTTCATAGGGCATCGTGCCTCTACCCAGATGGATAGTCAGCCTTACTAAAGCATGACATTTAATATCACTCCGCTTGAGGGGCTCCTGAGCAAATCGCACTCAGTTCGTACTGCGCACGGCTGTCGCCGCGTCATACTCGCTGTACTGATTAAATAAAAAATGCCAACTAGCATATTGAAATACTGTCACAACACTTATAAAAACCAAGGAAAAACTAAAAAACTAACCTTCCATGTGTAAGTATTGCGATTTCGTCACTTTTAATTACCTAAACTTATTACTTTTAAATACTGTCAATTACGGCTTGTTTATTTCGTGTTCCCATAGAGGCGACTATCCTTCTGGACGTTTTAAATTCTTTGATGTATACTTACTCTGATGGATCATTCTTCAAAAAAGTTAAATTTGTAGTAGGTACAGTTTCCATCGTAGGTACAAGTCTGTTTAGTTCGGTTTGGATATTATTTTCGATTTTTACACAGTACAGAAGAAGAGACTTTACGAATTCCTTCTGAAGAGTCAAACAATAATATTAAAATTGTATTATTAGTTTTTTTTTAAATTGTTTAAGTTCTGCTTTATATTGAACCTTAAAACAAGAACCGTATTGATTTGGGTCTAATTTCAGAATGTCTATGTATATTCGATATACCAACACTTTTTTTTTCAATTCAAAATTTCCTTTCAATATTGAAAAAAGGCTTTTTGTCTCGACAATTATAATAAAATCAGCTACTAATATTCAAAAATTATTTCCCTACTCTTTTTATTACTATTTTTAAAGGTAAGGATGGCTATGTACATTTTTCCTAGTTGGATGTGCTACCGAGGTATAAAACCCGGTGTCCAGTAAGTTCAGTAACGACCGACGACTCCGGTGCACAAAGATAAATAACCGAGAAAAATATCATAAATTTATAAAAGCACAACGCACTGAAAACTAAAAAAAATATCTAGTATTTAACATATATCTCACTTTTGTTGGGAGCCGCCCGCACTGCGGACTAGTGTGGATGCGACGTTCGAAATTTGAAAAGTATTCTTTATTTGAATGTCGACGGTACTCATTCGAATACGAACTCTGTTCTATTGAAAGATTCACTTCAAAAAAAGAACTGAAAAATGTACGGTAGAAGAAAATACAGTTAAAATCTACCCGTTTCCTTAATAACACATCAATAATAAATATAATAATATATAAAATGTATACCAATAAATAATCAATGAAATACAATTATTAATGTTCACAAACAAAACTAAAAATCTTAATTAAAAAGAAAAACTTACATAACACATAAAAGTTTAAATTAATTTATGACCATATTTTAAATGTTTTATTGAACCATAAATTAATAAAAAACTTATCCACATTACGATCACCTTCATTAGCTGCACAAAACCAATGACATTTACCATCATTGCTATCAATATCAAAAAGATACAACTACCTGACTACAAAAAAGAAAATCGATCTTATATCTCGTTAATAAAGTCGAAATTAAATTGACTGTATTGTAGGAATTAATACTTATTGGTGGGTGTGAAAGATATGACATTTGGAAATATAGGTGTTCGTACCGTTCGAACGCGCGGTGTCGAATTTGATTTTTAAATTCAAACGTGGAAGCCCGACCTCACCGTATTATTTGTCCGAGGTTTTTTTTTATTAAATTCAAAATGATTTCGTTCTATTTATTGCCAACTATAAGGTTGAATGGAAGAAAATTAAAAAGTTAACTTTTGTTCTAATCTGTGTTAACTAAATAATTGAACTGAGTCGATAATACTGAAATGATTATTTGAAATTTTTTAAATAGAATTATATTAATTTATGTTCTAAAGTATAATTTTAAAAAGTAAATAGCGCTATTATTTTTTTTTATTTTCCAAATCGTTTCTGGAAAGTTTTTATGAATTAAAAGAAAATTAGAAAACCTTAATTTATGAAACTATCTGTGAATGATAAAATCTTTATTTTAATTTTTTTAATCCCTTAATATTGTTACTATAAAATACTAGAGAAGTTCCTATGCGTAGATATTTTTTCGGATATACGTCAAGAGGTAATTTTGTTTCTTTTTGATTAAAGCCCGAAATATTTAATTTATGATTTCTGTTCTTATTTGTGTTTTAGTCTTTATGTGTAATTTTGAAGCACAATTACGGAGGTGATATTTTCAAATTGAAAAAACCTCCAAATAAAAAAAAAAGACAGGTAACGGTTTTAACATACAACTCGATTGATTTAAATATGCTATATCAGGTAAAGAATTTTTCAATGAAATAAAAATATTTAAGGTCAAAATCAAGCTGTCAAAAAAAACATGTCATCTATTTCACAGTTTAAATAATTCCTCGTAAGAAAATAAACTGCTGAAAAAAATCGGTAATTTTTCGGATATCCAAAACACTTGGTAACACTATCGCATCCCAATCGCGCGTTCCAGTAGCCGCTGCCGCGCATCATCTCTATTTTACGACCGCAATATCAATTAGGTGTCTAGCACAAATTACCTTCAGAAAACGAGTCTCAGGCGTTTCTGTTGTCGGATATTGACCACAGACATTTATTATAAGCGTAGATGTTATGCTTACGTAGTTCGGCTTAGGAGACAATCTGTTCGATACTCGATAGAAAGCGGTTAACGGGTCGAGAATGGTCATGGCCGCCGAATTGCTTATTGGCTTTGGTATTCTGTTATTGAGCATCGAGAGGAAACCATAGAGACGAGCCGGTTCTCTTACAGGATTTTGTCACTTCATGACTTTTTGAGGACAGCAAAGGAGAACTTGCTTCCAGTGTCTGTTTCCTAACATAAGGAAAGAGACACTGCAAGGCCAGAGTGAATAGGTTTCTTCTGGGTAAGCGTGCTCCATCTTAGGCTTCGTCATTGTCTCTTATGGGGCAAAATAGGTCATTTGATATAAAAAAAAAATTACACTTAAGTAGTAAGGTGAAGAAAATAAGTTTTTTGTTAAAAAAATAATTTTTGGTAAAAAGTTTTTTTTTGTGATTTTACTTTTTGTCGACTGTACTTGCATTGTCTTCTAATATACGAATTTATGCCAAATATCAAGTCAATCCGACCACTGGAAGCGGGTGATATTCGACTTGCAAGATTCCACCCGAACATAGTTGCAAAGTTAAATAGAAGATTGTAATTATACTTTTGAGGTTGGAATACAAATTGAAGCAAATGATTCAAAGATTGATGATTTGATGATTCAAATGATTCTTTAAAAAAATATTTTTTAAAGTGATATCAGATAAGCTGGACGATCCAGTTTCATCCATCGAAAATAATGAAAAGTATTTTTTTTTAAATTTCAAATATAGAACTGACTCCTTTTTAGGGTTCCGTACCCAAAGGGGTCTAGGGGCATTTACCCCAAGACTCATTAAAAATATATATTTGCAAGTAGTTTTTATTATATTATTATATCAGTTATCTGATTTTTCTTGGTTTGGGATCACATAGCCGTTGTATGAAGAACATCCCAGGATATTTATTTATTAATAAATAATTATTTATAAATCAAAATTTATTAGGGATAGGGACACACACACGACAGTGTTTGCAACACTATGCGGTAAAAAATCTACACATGTAGTTGATAAATACATTTAACGCTTTATAAATTTTAATCAATTTCTGTTTTAAAAATCTAAAAATTTTGTGTAGGCAATTTATCAATCGCTGGATTAAACCTCATACCCTATTCCTGTGATTTTTTTAAACAATGAAACTGGCCAGTTAAATTACCACTTTTTTCTCTTCTCATAATTTGTAAAAAGGTTTGGTGACATTCGTATTTGGAATATAACTGTTTTTTAATCTTATGTCTGATTTTTCAATGGCCAGATAAGCGGTATATCTGGCTGATAATTTTAAATTTCGAACAGTTTTTATAGTAAGTCTATAAAAACTGTTCGAAAAATCAGACATAAGATTAAAAAACAGTTATATTCCAAATACGAATGTCACCAAACCTTTTTACAAATTATGAGAAGAGAAAAAAGTGGTAATTTAACTGGCCAGTTTCATTGTTTAAAAAAATAATATCACCTTTTTAATGAAAAGGATTACAATAAGTAACCAGCATGACAATATTATCGAAAAGGTGAGAATACATTAGTAGAATTTAAAAAGATCCCTTCATTTTTTTAATCTTTTGTTTTGATTACAATGTAAGAATGGTTTGCGATTATGTCCAGGCTTTGTCTTTTTTGTTTTTTTTTTCAGTCACCGTGACGTCAATGTAAGAAATTTGCTGTAGGTCTGGCTGGCTATGACCCTCAGGTTAGGAATCCGGTAGCTGCACTTGGGAGTGAGTTCCCATCTAGTTTTGTGCTACGAAATGATTTACCGAGGTGTTTTTTTTGTCACAAGTATCATAATGTCGCCAAATATTTATATATATATATAAAGAGTCAACGCCCTTAGCTATGACATTCTAATTTCTATGTTTAAAACATCAAACATTCCCATAAATATTTTTATGTAAATGTGAACCTATAAATTAAAAAATAATATCAAGTTTTCTTAAAACATTAATAAATTACTTAAATTATAATAACCTAACTATTTGAGGAGAATGTCTAAAGGTTTATTAAACGGAACTAAAAAAAAATGTGGAAAATGCCAAGTCATTAATTTACAAAAAAAAAAATTAAATTGAAACCTACGATAATTCAAAGTCATATGAAGTTACACACATCATAAATCAATGTAGATAATAAATAACATAAAATAAAAGGTGTTTATATAGCACGTGTTTGGCGCCAGGGACGCAACGCCCGCCTCTAAAACAAAGACTAACCACAAACAATAGAACGGGTGTCAGGACCACCTACAACACAATCACGCCTATTTAAACAAAAACTACAACGAAAATCGACAAATAGATAATAAATAAAACTCCTTTTTCCGACTTTTTTACCTGAAAATTGTATAGTCGAGGGGAGGGGCGTGCGACGCGAGGGGCGACCGAGTGCGGCAGTCAGGCATCAGCCGTGCGAGCGCAAGTGTTTACCGCGCCTATACCGCCCGCTCTAACAACAGAACATTCGAATTCCGAATTAGTGTTTACTTTTTTCTAAGCGGCCTAATAGCATACATCGAAATTGAAATAACTGTGTTGTTTAACTTTTTTTATTTTTTTCTCGACGGACTTTGGACGTGTGTTAGGAAATTTGGAATATCTGGTTAGGCGTATTTAAATTTTAATATAATTGATAAGATAAAGATAATCAACGAAGGAAGGTAACAGTCTAAGCCGTGCCGTGTCCGTGACAAGTGATCGCAGCGATTAATAACGTTATTTAATTAATACAGTGTCATTTTAAAAGTTTATACATTCAGTGCGTTCGTAATTAGTTGAAAATTTGGATTTTCACGTGAGAAGGTAAGTTTTTATTTATGTTCAAAATTCTGCATTGAGAAATATTTTTATTCCAGCTTCTAGCAATAATCCTTGATGTCATTGATGTAAGAGAAAAATAGAAGTATGTACCCACATTCAACCATGAAAATAGATTGAAAAGTAGTTCTACCTTCAGTATCATAACAAAATATTATAAACATGTGATAGTAAAGTGATATTTTCAAAAACCATTTTTTTTTAGTTTTTTTCCAAAACTTTATTGTTTTTAGATTTTTTTCTACTTTTAATAAAAGCGTTTTGATTAAATGGAGTTTATGCGTGTGATAAAATTGATGGTAATCGCTTGTCTATTTAGGCCTATAGTAGCCAACATTCTGATATCATTTGATACGAAATTGATTAGAGATTAGAACGCAAGAAAAGACGATAATTTAATTAAAATATCTATTGAATTGAGTTATTTTATAACGGATAATTACTGAATAAAATTAATGATAATAAATATTTTTTAATATTTGTTATTATTTCATTGATATTAGGTTATGTTATTACATTTTATTTTGTAAATCATTGGTAAGATCAACTTTTAGGTTAGGTACATCTCATTTTTTTAATTAAATCTAGCATTATTCTGATAAATAATTAATAACATACATTACTAATTTCATTAATATATTATACATGTTTCGTAAGTATTTTTTATAATTTTTCCTTTTTAAGTATTTTCCTATTTTGAAGTTAAAACAAAAAAAATGCCAATTAAATAAAAAAAAAATGCTATTCCACAGTTTTCAATAACGAGCTAAAATAAAAAAAAAACCAGAATTTTAATATTAGGTACTTATTTTACTTCATTTATGTAAAAGTCTAGGTACACGTAACAACAATTTATAAAATGATACGTTGCGTTATCAACCTAGATAAATCAAATAGATTTTAAAGTTACTAGAAGCAATTTAATTCAGATTCTGATAGTTTTTGATTATTTAAACACTTTAAAAAAAGAAACCTGTTTTTTTTTTTCATATTTAATTATGGAACGCGGTTTCCATTTACAAGTCAGTAAAGACTTGCTTCGGAACGTGAGTTCACCCGCGTTCCCGGGATAAAAAGTGTCCTTATTTCATTAAGGACATACCAACAACCATTAGAGAAGCTATCATAAGCAAAGGTTATTGTCCCATTTTTTTGAGTCAACTTAAGTTCTCTTTAGCGCTGAAACAATAATTAGTCGTCTAAGCAGACATTAGAAACTCGTAGCACTATCAGAACACTTAGGAGTTTCTTTCTCGCAAACGCCGTGATTTTCACGGCCCTTACACATTTCGTTCATCGTTCTACAACAACAAGTATGGCCGGATGGCCTCACTTGAACGGAACATAATTGTGATGTGTGGCGTCTTCTCTATACGTAGTAATAATAGCTCAATGCCAACAACACCCTTTCGCCTTCAAAATAGTTCCTACTATAATTTTTTATCCTAGGTTTAAATATTTCAATATTGATAGTTGCACAATAACATAAATGTTATCATTTATTGCCGTTCCCCGGTATCGATAACTGCGTATACCATAAATTTGATAATTTTCGTTAATCAATTTTAGATGGCGACAAAATTGAGGTGTTATTTCAACATTAAATGTTAGTTTTATGTGTACGTATTGTCACAGAATAAATAATAGTACTGTATTGTACGAATAAAGTATCATTATAAATACCATAATATCGGTTTGTCTGGGGTATGATTATTAACCATTAGTTTCCAGTCAATGGCTGACTGCGTACCGATTTTCTTTCATCATCAGCCTATAATGTCCCACTGCTTAGCACAGGCCTCCTTTCACAAATTAGGATGAAAGAGAATGGACAGATACTCCACCACCAATCCACGCGAGACTGCGTATCGGTGGAGGTAGGCTAGTGGTCAACATACTGTTGAGGTTTTCAAGCCGCCTCCAACTAGCTATCACAATCAAGTGATAACCGGGACCAAGGGCTTTACGTGCCTTCCGAAGCACGGAAACGCTTGATTTGAAATACTACGACAGTGGTAGCTTAACTTTGCCGATCGATTAAGAACGGCTAATCATGCTACACCACGAGCGTTTGTCATAAAATTTTCTTCCCTTCAATTTTCTTTACGAGAAACTAAGGTTAGATAGTTCATCAATATAGCTGTGGGTTTTCCTCATCTACAGTAGACCCGTCACGTCGCATCAAACAACTAAGGGCGTAACTTCTTTTTTAACAACTATTACACCACCCCGCCCCCTGGCAACACTGAGCCATTCAATAATAATATCTTTATCACGTGTGGCAACAATGCGTTGGGGTCGCTACAGTGCCATTGACTTAAATTAGGGGTTGATACGTCCAATGGAACAAATGTAAAATATCCATTATTGAAATGAATTTAATCTTTTGGGACCCTATTCTTTTTTAAACTTAGTTGAATTGTTAGAAGGGAATTGATATTAAATTATCCAGTCTCAGTGTCTGTATGGTAAACTTAGATTTTTTGAAAGAACAATGGTTGATCCCTAACTTTTTTATTTGCTGCAAGAAAGGAATCCTTCAGGATTGCTATAGCCAAGTAGCGACCAGATATGTAGATTAGTGTCCGATTAAAATTCGAGTTAGAATCAATAGCTGTCGTTTAGAACCCACTCGGCTACCTCGTCACTTAGGTACCCATTTATTTGTAGGTTTTAGGTTTATAAACGCCAAACTATGGTCTCAACCGCGATTCCACTTAGGAGTTGAATAGTGATGATTCCTGGGATGATGATTTACAATCATAAAGTGCGTCAAAGTTCGAGAGTGGGGGCTCGTGACGTCACTTTAGAGTAAAAACTGTAATATAGCCTGACGTCACGAGGAACTTCAACACACGATATCTTCGTATTTTTTTTGTTTAATTGACAAAAGAACAAATACGCATCTAATATGTTTTGATTATGTAAATGACGGACTAAAAAGATATTTTTAGTTTTAATCTCAACATAAAATTTGAAAATACGGACCTAAGGTATTAAAGTTTTAAGTTGAATATGACCTTAAGGATATTTTTTATTCAAGAATTTAATATCAATTTCATGCCACTACCGTTTTTGTATGACTCAAACATTTAATCTATTTTCCACGAATTGTTCATTCTAAAAATTTACCGAAATGAATTATTCCAACGGTTGCTAATCAATTAATAGATTCGACATTGGTACATTGATAATTTGATATTTATCAATTTGATAACATTGACTTCCTTTTGAATTAGTTCAGGCGTTCATTACATTCAGCTTATCTGTCTTTTTTCTTTAGACATATTTTATTTATGTTTTAAATGAAGAGAAATCTTTGTTCCCATTTTAAGCACATTGCGCGTACCGTGTGATAGAGATGAAGTGCAGCTAAAATAAATTTATATATAAAAACTTAAATAAAAAAACTTCCCCACTTTCGAATAATAGGCGATACTAATTCATAAAATATATATTTAAAAAATATACACAATTTTACCCAAGAACGAAAAACGCATATCCCAAAAAAAATATAAATTCGAGTAAAAAATAGCCGTATCATATTCAAAGAATATTTCACTCCACAAATTGCCCCACTTTGAGGGGCTAACCGTATCTTCACCCCAAAATAAAGGGGGGCGTGGCGACTGCGACACGCCCTAAACTTGCTCCTCGCAATTTATGATCACTAACGTACCCCTCTGAAGTACCGTGATGTTTGGGTGAAAATATATAATAATAATATATGACAATGTGTAATAAATAAATACGTGTGATAATTTTATTTAACAAAAACTGCTTTTTGTCTATCCGTCTATCTGTAATAAAGGCTTTATCTTTGCTATATGGTTACAAATATTGCATTATAGTAGAAAATATCTCGGCAAATAATAAAAAAATCTAGTTACTAAAACTAGAAGTGTACTAGAAACCTGATTCGATATCCAGATTCTGCAACACTGCTTATGTTAATTTAGAAACGTAAATAACAGTTGATAACTGCTAATTAAAACGTAAGAAACTGCTATAAAATAGGTACATTTAGTGCGCAAGTATGTTCACACTAGTCTGGTTTTCATTTCATCATCAACCTACTCTGTTCCTAGCCACTTTGAGTCGGCAAAACATGTACGCATCTTCCATTCGTCTCTTCTATCCGTCATACCAGCCTCCAGTCCTTTCTTACTCATATCATCTGTCACATAATCCATCTATCTTTTTTTGAGTCTTTCTCTTCCCGTTTATCCATCCACTTTCATATTCATAAGTATTTTAGTCACGTGGCTTTCATTCCTCTACATAATATGTTCATACCACGATAAACGGTTCCCTCTCAACTTTTCAGCCATTGGCGCTACTTTCAAGCTTCCCCTTATGTAGTAATTCCTTATCTTAGCCATTCTTGGCACTCCACACATCTACCTCAATAGCTTCATCTCAGCTACATACAAGCGTCTTTCATCCATCTTCTTCGCTACCCAATATTCTGAACTATACAAGACAGGTCTTATCAGACTTATAGATTTCCCCTTTAGCTTTAGAGGCATCCGTGGATCATATGTCGTTACTGTGACCTGTCACCATTTCATCCAGCCTGAGCGAATTCTAATGCTCTTCTTTATATCATTAATGTTACCATCGCTCTGCATTTGTGAACGTACTGAAAGTCGGAGCGAATAGTAAACTCCATCAAGTGAAATAGGCGCGAAAGTGGAGAGACTGCTAAAATTGAAGCCTATATCGATATTTATATTTACCCTATTAAAATATCGATAGGCTTCATCAAAAAACTTAAAAAAGCTCCGGTCTTATGTATTGTGTTTTGTTTACCCAAACGAAAGTCGGCAATCGTGTCATGACAATAAAGAGTAGTTGTGCACAAACCGTCCTTATTACTTTGTAGATTCCATTCTTAGCGAAAATGTTCTAGATCGGCACTCTTCTGCTTCGTTTTTTTTTTTTTTTTTTTTTTTTTATACCACTTAGGTGGCAAACAAGCATACGGCCCGCCTGATGGTAAGCAGTTACCGTAGCCTATGGACGCTTGCAACACCAGGGGTATCACTCGCGCGTTGCCGACCCTGAAGAAACCGCTTCACACCCTTTTTGAAGAACCCCATGCTGTACTCCATTGGGAAAACCATGGCAGGGAGCTCATTCCACAGTCCGAGCGTCCGCGGAAGAAAACTCCTTTTAGCCCGCACAGTTCGAAACAATTCTGGTTTCAATGTGTGTGAATGGACTCCCTGTCGATGGCGTTGCGTGCGGAGTGATGGAGTTGCGATGGTGAAAGGTAGCTGTGGGCATCAAGTCGAATAATTCCTTAGAACACTCTCCGTTGTACAAGCGGTAGAACACACATAACGAGGCAAAGTCTCTCCTCAGACTGAGTGGCTCTAAACCGCTTGTGAGCTCGGGATCGTCAACAATTCTGATGGCACGTCGCTGAACCGAGTCTAAAGACCCAAGCTGGTACTCAGGAGCTCCCGCCCATAGATGACAGCAGTACTCCATATGAGGCCGGACCTGCGACTTATAAAGTTGCAGCCTTTGCTCCGATGTGAAGTACTGCCTCGCTCTGTTGAGCACTCCAAGCTTTTTGGATGCCAGCTTAACCTTTTCCTCCAAATGACTTCGGAACATAACGTCGCTGGAGATGTCGACGCCAAGGATCCCGATGCTTTGACTGATGTTCAAGGAAGTGTTTTGGAATTTTGGAGCCACAGACCATGGGGTTTTCTTAGCGGTGAACGCGCAGGCTTGAGTCTTGGTGGGGTTGAAATGGACTAGGTTTAGTCGACCCCAATCGGAGACACTAGTTAGTGTACTCTCGATTTCAGACACCAGCCGTTCGCGGCTTTCCTCCACCTCGGAACGAGGGATATTTGCACGGCCCGTGTATTGAGCGTCCCCTGTACTGTCGTCCGCATAGCAATGAATGCCGTCAATAGACAGCATATCATTGATATGCAGAAGGAACAGTGTTGGGGACAGCACAGAACCTTGCGGGACGCCGGCATTTATGTCCATGCTATCGGAGCAGCTACCATCGACGACGGCTCTTATGCATCTGCTGGACAAAAAGCTGGCGACCCATTTGCATAATCCCTCGGGAAGCCCGTATGCTGGTAACTTCGTGAGAAGACCCCTGTGCCAGACCCGATCGAACGCCTTCGCCACATCTAGGCTCACTGCCAAAGCCTCACCTTGACTCTCGATGGCGAGTGACCAACGGTGCGTGAGATACACAAGGAGGTCACCAGCTGAGCGACTATGGCGGAAGCCATATTGTCGGTCGCTCAACAACTCGTGATCCTCCAGGTATCTCAAAAGCTGCGTGTTGATCACACGCTCCATGACTTTGGAGAGAAGGGAGGTGATAGCGATAGGCCTGTAATTCGTCGGGTCTGATCTGTCGCCCTTTTTGGGCACTGGGTGCACGTGGGCAGTCTTCCACGAAGACGGGACTTCCTGTTTGGTGTAGGAAAGTGCGAAAAGACGCGTCAATACTGGACACAATTCAGGAGCACACTGCTTCAGCACCACTGCCGGTATGCCATTATATTCGGTCACAGGACCACTTACCTTGAGATTGTCATCAAACTCAAGCTTTTTATTTGCTAATCCCTAATACAATGTGAATAAAAATAGCCTTACGACCTTCAACTAAATAGATTTTTATAATAATTGGCAGAAAATTTAGATCCCGAATATGATCATCAATTCCATCATTTTACTAAGAATAAGAATAAGAATAAGAATAATTTATTTGCTAGAGACATGGTGAACATAAAGATGTTATAAAATATAAGTAAGCACAAAACATGTTTCGTCGTTTGTAACGACAGGCAAAATATACATTTTATATCAGAAATACATTTAAATTATTAATTACAACCATATTTTTGGACAACTTAAAATCATTACTAACAACCTAATTTAAATTATAAAATTATAAAAAATGTCCATAGAATAAAATAACAACATTACAATAACTATAAGAAAATTAAATAATGAATCAAAATTATTTTATAAAAAAAAATGTCAAAACACCATTCAAAATTAATTTAAAAATTCTCCAACAGAGTAAAAACATTTGTCACGCAACCAGTCATATAATTTTCGTTTGAATAGTCTCTGAGGGAGTTCTTTCAAATGCTCTGGTATTTTATTGTAAATTTTAATTGTCATTTGATAACAATTCTTACTATTCAATGCAGTCCTAGACAATGGTATATTCAATTTATTAGGAAATCTGGAATTAACTTTGTTAAACACTTCACAAGCCTTAGGAAATAAATAGTTATATAAATGTTAAATACTGCACCCATAGTTCCCATGTCAGTGATGACAGGATACAAATAGTGTTAAATAAAAGATATAGCTTTCCCAACAATACCATTATGCATGTTATTAACATTATACACTGACGAGCAATATAAAAAAGCCACTGCAAAGTACCTAAGTTGTTTCATGGAGTAAAAAAATCTTGAAAATAGTATTATATTTTAATGTGTAAGTTTTCGCGAAAGACGCGCATCCTGTTATAACAATTGATAACATTTTTATATTTTTAAGCGTGAGCCAAGGTATACCTATATCTGAATCTTGCTTTTAACTTCAGAAGCAATAGATAGATAGATAGATAATACTTTATTGTTACACCAAAACATTATTTCAAATAAAACTTAAAACTAACAATGAAAGTGCTACAATGGCCCTGATTCTGTTGTTCACAACTAAACTAATTTTAATGTCACTATGTCTCTTTCTAACAAAGAACATAAGAAAACAATGTAAGAAATTTAGTCCTGTCAAATTAGTCCAATGCTTGTTTTCAATATAATTTTAGTCGCCATCTATCGCGGTTACGCCTAAATACACGCAAAATAAGACGGCAAAGATTAATTTGACAACTTAAAATATGTTCTATCCTTTTTCAATCATGTTCATAAGAAAGAGATGAGATGTGACTAAAATTAGTTTAGTGCGATTTACAACAGAATTGGCACCAATGGGCGGCCTTATCACTAAAAATCTTGCGTAGTTTCGGAAATATTTCATAACTTAGTGGCTTTTTTATATTGCTCGTTTGTAGTCTACACCAGGCTTCATTTTATTTTTAAATGTATACTACCTCAGCTTCATCATCAACATACAAAGCGTCAACAGAAGCATATCCATCAAAGCAAAAATCATAGCACAGGCCATTACTCACAAAATCCCTTGCAGTGTTGCCAAAATCTTCAAAGCAGGCCAATTAACCTTCCCGCTCGATCATAGGGATGCAACCCCATTAGACTAAAAAGTCATGCAAACAAACAAACATCACGTTATAATTGGCCATTTGCATAGCGCTTTGAATCTAATCCCAGATAATAGTACTATGCGTTTTAAGGGTCAATTAACTCACGTTATCTGGTTAAATGAGATAGATAAAAAAGAAATGCTATTTGTGTTTGATGTGCGATACGTATAAAAAAATCAAAGATTTTTATAGGGCATCGTGTTGAAAAAAATAGTATTCCATTTTATTTTTTTTGCTTTTGCCTCGAAATTGGATAAATTTTGAGTTACGTCGTTTGGGTTTCATGTGGCAAAAACGAAAAAGGATTGTTGTAAAAACTCATATAATAAAGTGTTTTGTTTGTCAGTTTTGTAGACATTACTAACAGTTTCAAACACGTTCTAGAGAAAAAAGTAGCCTATATCCTTTTCTATACTTATAGGCTATCTGCTTGGCAAATTTTTCGCGATCGGTTCCTAGGCATAGTCGTGAAGAGGTAACAGATACCTAAATAATTGGACGGAGCTACTTATAAGCCCACAATTCATAAAATCAGACTTTAAAAAAGTAAACTCAAAAAAAAAAAACAAACGTTAAATATTCATTTATTACGAACAACTTCATTTCAGTTCAAAACTCGAATCGAAATTAATCTAAAGCCGTGTTTCGGTCACTATAATTGGAGTTATCTAACATCATTAATTTTATAAACGCTTTAATACGCGATGCGCTTTTGTGTACTCTGCCTAATTAGCGTAGAACGATCGTGTGTGAGGGGCATAAATGAATATTTTTATGTCTATGGATGATGAATAGTGCCTATTGAGCGTGCACATTGATTTATATCTTAACTCGTATTAGGATAGGAACAAAGATTATATTTCAATGTCATGAAACTAAAATCAATTCTAAATTTGAAAATATGTAGGTACGTTTTTTATGTGACGAAAAAATACGCTAATAAATAGTTTTAAAAAATTCGCAGATAAAAAATATTACAGAATTGAATTCTACTCGCAAATTCAGTATTTTTTTAACATTCCATTTTTAATTAATTGAAATGAAATAAATAATAAGGAGTTACGTTAATTAATGTTTTTTTAATCCACTTAATTATGGTAATCATGTTATAAAAATATATCTAACTATTATTTAAACGTCCAGGAAAATTAATTGAACGGCAGGGTAATTTGTACTGGCTATCAAGTAGTAAATCTATCGCTATAACGTTTTATAATCTGTGGCCAAGTGCCAACTGGCGTGTTCCAAACCAGCAGCTATAATTATGAAGCAGTTCCTTCTTAGGGTTTTTTTTTTCTAGACTAGAAGCTGTCTTTTACACCCAAAGACAAATCTTCATGGGCTTTCTATGCTTACTTTTTCTTAATTTTAAGTTTGGCAATCAAATCTTAGTTAGTACTTATTTTTGCCAGTGTTAAAAAAAATCACAATTCAAAATCATTTATTCAAATAGACATTCGAAGGCACTTATGAAAAGTCTGACTCTAATACTCTAATACCGGTTCGGAAAGTTGCTTTTGCTGAGAAGAGCCGGCAATAAACTCAGGAATTACTCTTTTCAAAACAGGCTTAGATTCATATAATATTCAAATCTTAATCACACTGACAACAATTGCGTGCCCCGGCGCGGCGGCAAAATTACAAAGTAGACTGAATAAATATTTAATAAGTAAATAAATAGTAAACTTAAGCAGACCAGCCCCCACAAGCAGCACCTGTTCACAAGTATGACGCGTGTGGCAGCCATCGCCCTCCTCGCCATATTGGAGGGAAGAGAGCGACCCGTCTCATTGTCAGTTATCGCCCTTAAGAGGACTCAATTCGTCATACTTTTCATACAAAACCTCTGTACTTATTATGGCGTTGTTAAACATTTTTCGTTAGATGTTTTGAACAAATTAGTATCTTGTGTACTATATCTAGCCGTGTATCTAGGCGTAATTTAAAAAAGTGTGAAACAAATTCAGTCAAAGCCTCCGAAAAACAGCGTTTTTGCCTGTACTTTGGCCATATCTAATGTACCTATAAATTGTAAAAGTAAAGAAAACGTTAAGATACCAGGCTTGCAAATGTATTGGAGATTCTAAATAACTAACTTTTTTTTTACAAACTTGTAAGATTTTTTCACAAGAAGTATACTCCTGGAACAAGTTTTATGAATGCGAAATCATGAATGACGACCTAGCGAAGCGGGCGCGAATGATCAGCGTAATTACCGACTGATAATCGACGGCTATGATGCTGTCTTTCTTTTTTCGCAGTCAAACATTACGTTGGATGAAACAACAAGCTTTTAGACTAGGCTTGCGTCGAAGTTGCGCCGGCCACAGAGGGCCGCCTTAAGAGTAATGTTTTAGTAAAATGATGGCCATTGTAGTTAAAAAGTAAATCGCGAAAAAAATATAGTAATTGTTTTTTTTTTGTGACAAAAATAATTCATGTCAGTAATCCCGCGATAAAAAACTTGAGTCGACGATTTTTATGAATTAAACAGAGTATTTATTTTTAAATCTTACGATACATATAAGTATTAAGTGCTCTATTGTAAAATACTAACAATAATCTAAATACCTTAAAATTACATATAATCTGGCAATACAGCCGCATTATGCATGTTATTTTATTATAAAATAATTATAAAAACGGGAATCACAACACTTTTTATCATGAATAAGCGAAAAAATAATATTTATCTAAGATAAAGCGTACAGTAATGTGTAGAGATAATATCGATACGTCAAATTATCGACAATTATCGCGATTGATGAGTTTTTGGTTAATCTAATTACAAAATTGTTTACTAAACTCGATTATTCGATAGTGATACCTAATCAATACGTAACGACTGGGTTTTTACATGATTTAAAGCATAGTGCAGCATATTGTAGTTTTTTTTTTATTTCAAATTCAACACTCTAAAAATTATAGTCGCTTGTGAAAGTCGAAGTTACTCACGTTAGGTACCACGTTATTGTACCATATGAACGTGGATGAATTTTGTTTACTCTTTTAAATACAAAATCAATGAGACTACATAATAAAGTTATCAAACGTTGATTAGCTAAAATTCTGAAGTCTTTATCTGACACGTGACATTTGGTGATCGAAAGAGTGAGACGGAAGGCACTATTACACTAATTTAGTTAAAAAGCGATTATGAATAAGGGGGTTAGAATCAGACTTTTCATAAGTGCCTGCGAAAGTCTATTTGAATAAATTAATTTAACGTTCATAAGTGCCTTACTAGAAACCCAATTCTCACTTCCCTCGAACTAGCCTTCGAATCGAACTTACGGTTCGAGTCCTATTCGACTGCAAAATTTCGAGGGGCAGAATCAATTCGGACGATCCCGACCAATCAAAGGACTAGTTGAGTGGTTTTCCTTCTAAAAATGCCGGCCTCAAAATTACCGGAATAACGTAACGTGATTAACACACGATAAAAGTTCGAATTCGTACTTTTTTCGATCGAGCGATCAATTTCGATTGGCTGAGAATTGGCTCCTAGGGCCTAAACTGAATAAATTACTTTTTGATTTTGATTATGAAATTCGAAATTTGAATTTTGATAGCACATTATAAAATCCGGCTTAGTTCATATAGGACCATGCAAAGTTAATGTTAATTCATTAACTTTGCATGCTCGTAAACTGGAAGACTCCCAATGGTTCTGATAGTTTTCTTATTAATTCAATCCTTGATCTAGCATTGTATAAATCCTGATTTATCAGACAGTTTGTAGGGGGCTACGTAACTTATGTAAGACAGCCAATTCAGACCTCAATATTTTCAAAAAAAACTCAATAAGGAATTTTAAAAGTTCTTTTCAAAATATGTTGACTCATAACTTATTGTGTCCTATGTAGACAGGGAAGAAAATACAGCAATTATTATTTTATTAATCATCATGTTCTGATACGTTATCATGATCGAGTACGGAGGCGATAACGTGTGCCATTCAATTACATTCAGACTAGTTCATACACGTGACTCTGCTTGGTATAATACGCTCATTCATGTTTCAAATGCTGGGGCACAAGCTTCCCCTAAATAAAGCATACTTATTAAAGTCCACAGTCGATAAAGGCCCAGTATAGACTGATGAACTGCACTTGCTTTTTATATTCATTTATATATGATGTCCTCTATGGGCGGGAGCTCCTGGGTACCAGCTTGGACCTTTAGACTCGGTTCAGCGACGTGCCATGAGAATTGTTGACGATCCCGAGCTCACAAGCGGTTTAGAGCCCCTCAGTCTGAGGAGAGACTTTGCCTCCTTATGTGTGTTCTACCGCTTATACAACGGAGAGTGTTCTAAGAAATCGTTCGACTTGATGCCCACGGCTACCTTTTACCATCGCAACTCTCGCCATCGACGGGGAATCCATCCACACACATTGAAACCAGAATTGTTTCGAACTGTGCGGGCTAAAAGGAATTTTCTTCCGCGGACGCTCAGACTGTGGAATGAGCTCCCCGCCGTGGTTTTCCCAATGGAGTACAGCATGGGGTTCTTCAAAAAGGGTGTGAAGCGGTTTCTTCAGGGTCGGCAACGCGCGAGTGATACCCCTGGTGTTGCAAGCGTCCATAGGCTACGGTAACTGCTTACCATCAGGCGGGTCGTATGCTTGTTTGCCACTACCACTGTGATCCGTGGATATACCCACTTTGGGTGTAATTATGTATATTAAGTATATATTTAAAAACAAAAAGTATGACCTATATGTAGTATATCAGTTGTCTGGTTTCCATAGCACAAGATCTGGGAGCCAATTTTTACCCACTCGAAATTGAATGGTCGATCGAAAAAAGTACGAATTCGAACTTTTATCGAGTGTATATGACATTACTTTATTCTGGCAATTTCGAGGCATATTTAGTTTTGATTGGTCGGGACAGTTCGAATGGACTCGACTAGAAATTGTATAGTCAAATAGGTTATTTCGAAGTACGCGAGAATTAATTAGTAAAAAAAAAGCCTTTGAGTTTCTTGCCGGAGTCTTCTCAGTTTAAGTGTTTTTCGAACTGGTGGTAAATTCACCTGTTTGTAACAAATTAACGTTCATAAGTGCCTTATAAGGGCCTAAAGTGAGTAAATAACTTTTCGATTTTGATTTTGAAGAATGTACCGGGTTTTTTTTTGAGAATTTGTTCTAATCCACGCATCTTTAGTCGTTGGTAAAAACACTGAAAAAAATGATCTACAAAACTAGTTATGTAAGTTGACGTTTTGTTGTCGGGAAACTAACTTTAGTTGCATTTAATCAAATAATTTAGTAACGAACAAAAACTAGTTTTGTTACTGGTAAGTTTAGTTCGCAAGTCACTCTGTTTAGGTTATTGGTCGTCAAATTTTGTGTTACTGTTAAATAAAATTTTGTAGTCACTTGTACTCCATTTTTTTCAGGGAAGAACTAAAAATTCAAGCTCATGAGTAACCCGCGGCGTTTATCCAAAAACGACTACCTATCTACTAATCTAATAATAATCTAACTTGTATAATATATCGCAAGTCGTGATATCTTTGTAATGGACAAACAAATATAATGTTGCGTAAGTGAAGGGATTATCCATAAAGTATGTGAAGCTGATGAGGTGAGAAATTGGGGGATTCTTGATTCGTTGGTATGCCTGCGCGTGAGTAAGGTCGCCAGGGCTCATAGGGGAGGGGAAAGGTCGGTAACGCGTGAGCGATGCTTCGTGTGTTGCAAGCGTGTATATGGTTGCAGTAACCGCTTACTATCAGGTGGCCCGCTAGCTTGTTTACCGAGCTTTGTTTATTTGGTTACCGTATAAAAAAAACAAAGACAGCGACCGTACAGTAGTATCCAACTGATCAGAAAAGAAAGTATGGCCCCGAAGATTAACGAAATAATGCTTAAAACTTACAATCAACCTTAGATCACTACTATAAGGTTCATAATATACTGCAGCTGTTAGTTCCGTCTCACTCGCAAGTCACGCCCCTCCGCACGGCGCGCGCTAACATGGTTGCAGCTGCCGACCAATAGCGTTTCCCGCGGTTTGAAAATGTATCTTCAGCGCAGGTAAATCGGTAAGCCATATTAGTTGGGTACTACTGTAACAGCATTTATAGTTGCACCTTTATCATAACGTAATCAAAATATATTTAATCTCGCGTTGAAGTAGGATTAGCATTGTTCAGGGGTTTGTTTGGGTACAAGTCTTTGGAGGTCAACTTGACAAAGTCTTGTAAGATAAAACTTTACGGATTCTACTGTCTAAGGTCTTCTAAATCACCGTTTTTGGTGAACATATTTTTATGTTAATAATAGTGATAGCTCTCGTGGTGAAGCATGATTAGCCGTTTTTAATCCATCGGCAAAGTTAAGCTACCACCGTCGTGGTACCTGGATGGGTGAACGCCTAGTGGTATTTCAAATCGAGCGTTTCCGTGCTTCGGAAGGCACGTAAAGCCGTTTGTCCCGGTTATCACTTAATTGTGATAGTCGTTAAGCTAGTTGGATGCCTCCTAAGCAGCTTGAAAAATTCCAACAGTAGGTTGACCACTAGCCTACCTCCACCGATCTGCAGTGGGCACGCGTGGTGGAGTATTGCCCGTTCCCTTTCACCCTCATTTGTGAAAGGAGGCCTGTGCTCAGCAGTGGGACATTATAGGCTGATGATGATGATAATGAATAGTGATAGATACATCGACTAGATTATATAGGATGACTGGTAATTAGTAAACGATACTTAGACACATGATTGTACTCATGATAACAAACAAATTTCCTGCAGTTTTTTTTTTTAATTTACTTAGCACATGAGCCCATAATATTAAGTACCTAACAAGAATAAGAATACACCATCAGCTTTTATTTAATTTATTTATTTATCCCTATTTGTTTCTTTGGGAAAATTGTTTGTTAACCTAACTACCACACGACCACCACCGTACAATATTTACTAACTCAACTTTGCTATGAAAAATAATACGGCAAAAAAAGACGTTTCTTGTATGGAGGCCCCATTAATTTTTAATGCTATGTCATTACTATTATTTGGTGTTATGGCGGCAATAGAAATACATATTCTGTGAAAATTTCAGCTGTCTACCTATTACGGTTCATGAGATACAGATGCAGCCCACTGTCAGACAGACAGACGGACGGACGGACGGACGGACGGACGGACGGACGGAAGGATGGATGGACAGATGGGACCTTCGTAAAAAAGGCGCAACTAAAAATAAACAGTTATTGTAGTTACTACGAACGTCTACGAAGCTCTACGAGTGTCTACGAGTTTTATTGTCTTAGCTATAGAGCGACAGTAGTCGAGTACGGTTCGCGAGCACCGGTACGGTCCAAAGCATTAAAACAAAGTGGGCGTACGTAGTTTGAACGACTAAAATACATACTAAATATATAATTATTGCCAACTCAGCTCAGCTCAGCTGGTGACCTCCTTGTGTATCTCACGCACCGTTGGTCACTCGCCATCGAGAGTCAAGGTGACGCATTGGCAGTGAGCCTAGATGTGGCGAAGGCGTTCGATCGGGTCTGGCACAGGAGTCTTCTCACGAAGTTACCAGCATACGGGCTTCCCGAGGGATTATGCAAATGGGTCGCCAGCTTTCTGTCCAGCAGATGCATAAGAGCCGTCGTCGACGGTAGTTGCTCCGATAGCATGGATATAAATGCCGGCGTCCCGCAAGGTTCTGTGCTGTCCCCAACACTGTTCCTTCTGCATATCAATGATATGCTGTCTATTGACGGCATTCATTGCTATGCGGACGAATTCAAATTCAAATTCAAATTGTGATTGTGATAGTCGTTAAGCTAGTTGGAAGCCTTCTAGGCGGCTTGAAAACTCCAACAGTAGGTTGACCACTAGCCTACCTCCACCGATCCGCAGTGGGCACGCGTGGTGGAGTATTGCCCATTCCCTTTCACCCTCATTTGTGAAAGGAAGCCAGTGCTCAGCGTTGGGACATTATAAGCTGATGATGATTGCGACACAGTCTGAAACATCTGTTTTTTGTCAAAGTAGTGATCACAACTGCCTCCTACCAAGTCCATTCCAACCCATAAATATCCACTTTCGTAATCAAAACACGTTTCTAAACAAACTAAATTATAATTTAAAATGGCTGCGTAACTCAGTAGCTTGAATATAATGGGTTTTGCTGAGTCAGTGCGTTGTCTAGTCGCGTCGTGTCCAATTAGAGATACATGTAATGCTTAGCTTCTTTACAATGCGTTGAATATGACTTGTATGTTCTAGTGGTGTTCTGGTATCGATAGTTTTTATGTCGATAATAATATCCTGGGACTTGGATATTCTTAAAGATGGCCCCTTAAAAAGGAAGCTATATATAGGTCTTCGCTCAGTATAACAGCACGGCTACGCCTCGGCATTAACCTTGCCATGCAAGTGAGGCCTTTAAATCGTATGCGTTAAAGTAAACTTTACAATAAATAAATAAAAAAAAAAAAAAGTTGACGCCTCGCGGCGCTCGCGCTTGCCGCTACAAGCCACTAGTCCTGCTGACCACTTGCTGGCAGCAAGTGGTATCTTGCCAAAGCCGCGCCACCAATTTCACTGGCGCCGCACCGCCCGCGAGCTGCCACCTCGCGCGCTGGCAGCTCGTGGTTGGATTGAGTTGAGGCGGTGCCGGGCCGTTGCTGCGATGGAGCCGTGCTGATATAGTGAGCGATGACTTACAAGCAATGCTAATGGAATTATTTTTTTCGAATAACTAATTAAACAGTAGATCTTACGAAATTCATCAATTCAGAATCATTTAACACATTGAATTGTAATTTTACCAAAATAATAATATTAATTTACGTAGAATTTGCCGCGAATTCAGAAAAAGAATACGTTTGCAATATTGCTTTAGCTTCCTTTTTAGCCCCCCATGGTCTCTGATCCACCATGACTAGTTTATTTCTAGATTTTGTGTAGGATAAAATGGGAATACCCTCTACATTCAAACTCGGATACGACAAAAAAAACAAACAATTTGGAATTTCCCCAGTAGCCAAAAATTATGTATTACTAGCTATCCCCTGCGGTTTCACCCGTGTTCCCGGGATAAAAAGTAGCCTATGTCCTTCTTCATACCATAGGCTAGGCTATCTGCACGCCAAATTTTATAATGATCCGCTGAGTAGTTGAGGTGTGACAAACAAACAAACTCACTTTCGCATTTCATACTTATAATATTAGTTAGGATTAGAATAGTTAGGATTTCTACCCGAAAGTTTAGTACCATAAGGGTATCCAGGATATATAGCGAGGAATGACAAATCAAATACAAACTGGAAAACGAATACCAGGTACCCAACTGATATGGCTTACCGATGTACCTGCGCAGAAGATACATTTTCAAAGCGCGGGAATTGCTATTGGTCGGCAGCTGCCGCCATGTTAGCGCGCGCCGTGCGGAGGGGCGTGACTTGCGAGTGAGACGGAACTAACAGCTGCAGTGTATTATGAACCTTATAGTAGTGATCTAAGGTTGATTGTAATTTTAAAGCATTCTTTCGTTAATGTTTGGGCCATACTTTCTTTTCTGTGCGAACGAAGATTCACGATGCGCCTTATTAGTTGGGTAATACTGTACCTACCTATCTGATTTTGAATTTGTATTTGCTTTTTGGCTTCACTTTGTAATCTGTGGTGACTGGTGTAACAAATGAAAAACATTTAACTCGAAATAAATAAAAAATATCTGTAGTACATTTTTAACTAGTTTTATATTATGAATCGAGGTTAAAACTCACTTATTAAATAACTAGTAATTTTTAACTATAATCAATCACCTAATAACATACACAACAATCACAAAGTTACCGCCCGCCATTTTAAAAGTTCGACAAGCATAAACAATTTTTTTTTTCGCTCATCCTAGGCAGATGTTCGACACACATACGGCCTTATATTATGTGATCATCGACAATAACAATAATTAGTGAGACGAATACACCCCCTGGTAAGGGTAGATGAATGACGCCCTCCCTTTAGCGAAAAAAAAAAACATTTTTGTCGTCACCCGTTCTGTTGGGCTAATAATAGTAATTATAGTGGTTTGGCGGGTTTTTGCGTGCTACCGTAGATAACACATTTTATGGTATATGGTTTGTGGCCATCTGTTTGAATGAATTACATATTTTTGGAACTTTGTTACTATGCAATCCCATCAAAAACATTCTGTAAAAAACTAGCCAAGTCTCGATGGAGCTGCTTGTTTATCTCTAAAAAGTAATGAAATCTAGACAAAGTCGTGCCAAGTCTAAGGTTCCTTACTGCGATTTCTTTATTATTATAGTTAATGTTGTGTGACTTGGCCGCTTGGCAGCTCCATCGAGACTTGGCTAGTTTTTTACAGAATGTTTTTGATGGCTCTCTGAGTTTATGGGAAGTACTAGTTCTATTTTGATGATCATGAGTGAGTGAGTGAGTGAGTGAGTGTCATAAATGTGAAACTTTGCTTTCGCTTAACTTCGGAACTAAATGACCTACAGACTTAAAATTTTGGATTTTAAGTATGTGATTATAGCTTACTGGATGACGAAAATTTCTGCGTTCGGGTCTTATCCAGAGGTTCTCAAATAGGGGCCTGAAAATGCGGCGAAATGGTTCCAGTAAAGGATGGTACGGCAGTGTTTGCTTCGCGCTCGACTCGGCGGGGGCACTACCGTGCCCCCCGATTAAACCAAATAGGTTAATAATAGTTAGTTAAATATAAATAAAACTATACAATTTATATATTTAATTTAAAAAATATTTAATTAAATCGTAGTTAATTGGGAGGCTATAAACATATGAGTTTTAATCAAAAACATGCGCATAATATTTTTCACGAAAATTGACTGAAATTGAAATATTATAAGATAAAGTGCTCATAAGATTTGTTTTAAGCTCCCTCGAGACTCGTCGTCTGTTCAAGGAAAAAATTTTATAATTTTTTTTGTAAGCTAATACCTATTCGTACAGGTAAAATATTTTCAATTAGGTATTCTATAAGACTAGAAAGGCAAGTCTTATAACTACGAAGAATAATGATAATAATTTTTATAAAAATTTTATTTGTAGAATAGTTTTTTATATTTTTGTTACTCGCAAGTTCTCAACTAACGATTTTTAGTAGCGATTAAAATTCCATCAACCAGATTTTATAAATTGCATGACTTTTTAGATAAAATGTTTGGAAACTTCTGCGTTTTATGAATTAATGTACAACTTGTGCAAATTACAAAAATGCCAAGTAGACAGTTTAATGTGATTCCAACGCCCACACACGTCGACATGATTTATAAAAGAAAATTAAAACTAGGTTTTTTATAATCGACACAATCAAGCATGCTATTTGTTATAAACACGTACAGTTGCATTCATTCAGATGCAAAACTTTACACTATAAAATAACTTTTGTTGCGTTCCATTTTCAAAAGTCACGTAGAGGAAACATTAATTAGAATGTGGTCGTAGGTGTGACAGATATTTTGGAGTTGCCAGTGAGTTTGCTGAAATTCATTTTTAGTAATTTATAAAGTGCGTGAGGGAGGAACTGTTATTTGTACAAATGCCTGCCAAATTTTTATTGGCTGATTCAGTATTTTTGTGCTACGTGCAAACATTTAAAGCATGGAACGTAAATTCAAATACGCTATGTTACGCTTACGTTTGTCTGTCCGTACATGCGTCTGTTACACTCTATATCCTCTGAAACTAGACTAGTTGACATTTAGAAAGGCACACAGGATCAGTGCTGAGTCACAGCCATTTTGAAAGTTAGATTTATGGATGAAATTTTTAGTAAAACACATATAGTTTTCAATAACATTTTTAAATGAGATACCTATAAGAAAGACATCGCAGATTTTTACCTTGAAAATTTATAATACCATCTTAGTCAAAAAGAGTTTTGTTCCAAAAAGCCCAGAATTGCCCTAAATATTCTTTCGTGTTGTATCGTAATTAGTTAGTATTACCAAGTTCAACATTACGATAGTGCAAAGCCAACAAACCTCATACTTCTATCTACAAAATCTACAATATTAATGTAAAAACATTTTCCGTATAACATAAATCACATGGTTTATTTACAGATCGGGTCTAGATTTCAAATAAAGCCCCATTCTAGACATACCAAAGTGCCACTTCAAAACGCCATTCGAACCACATGTAATAAAATACTTCCATCTCACTTACACATAGCAGTTTAACATATCCCTGTCTCATCCAGTCTTGTTTACTAGGCGGGAGATTTCAAGCCACGCCTTGAAACACTCCCCGGCTAACTCCGTCCTTTTCTTTCTTACAATAGATGTTATCTTTCTCGCTCTGCGGCCTATCGATTTTCTTTTCCGTCAGTGTTTACCAGGTCGAATTCCGACGCTATTCAGGTTATATGATAGGTGGTAATAATGCATGTTTACTTAACGCGGGCGGGTTATACGTAATTGTACTGGAGTTTATTATGTTGGCAATGCTGTAAATTTGTTTTTGCGTAGGTGCCTCATATCGGATGGTAGGTTTTTCGATTTTGAAAGTGATATAGGTATAATATCTAAAGAAATATTGTTTTGTTTATTATGATTCTTATAAAATGAACTGGTGGTAACTTCAGTATCTTTGACCTTAGGGGCGTAAATTGAATAAATGGCTTTGACTTTGAATTATGTAGGATAGATGACGCTTTATTTTCATACAATTAGGAATTGCTTTTTAACGTTTTCCCATTGATGTATGTTTTTATCAGAACCAAAAAAAAAAAAAGGATTCTATGCCACAAAGGTCTTAATAGTTCGGTTTTCAAAATATCTAAATAGAAGATATTTTAATCGAAAGACGATTCTAGTATGTATACAACAATAAATCAGTTCAATTACTTAACTAATTAAAGCCATACAATTACTTAGAAATAGTAGAAAAAATATTTATAAATTGGCAACACTAATTTCGACCGACAATGGCTTCCACACGTGCCCATTGTGGCGACGCGCCTAATGCGAGGGGACAAAATTATTGTAATAAATTGAAAATATGAAACGAATTGATACCAGTTTCTGAAAGCGAAACCATAGCGTGCACTGAGATTGCAATCAATTTATGGCATGCAATTTGGTATTATTCTCGCAGGGCCATATTATTATACTATAACTTATAGTAGGTACATATTCTATTGTAGGAGTTCATAGCTAAATGACTTTACAAATATTTCATATAACGTAATGTAGTTACTTTTTCCGCTAGTGTCCGACATGCGGTTGTACCCGCGTTCCCGAAGGATTTTATATTTTTCCGGGATAAAAGTATTTTATAAATTATTCCAGGGTCTATCTATGTGCCAAGTTTTCTCTAAATCCGTCCAGCCGTTTATGGGTAAAACAGTTACAAATATCCATAATATATCTAACTACATATTTATAAATTTAAAAGATTGTATGGACGTGAGTTGTGAAGATTTTTGTGACTTGCAAAATCATACAAAACGGATTTCGATAAAATTTGGCACGTAGATAGATTATACTCTGGAACATAATAAGATACTTGTTATCCCAGAAAAGCAGGTAAATCCGCGGGGGATAGCTAGTAATCCATAGTATATTAACTGCACAATATATCCTTTTTATTGATTACTTACTGTCCCACGCGGTTTTACCCGTATTCCCGAGGGATCGTATGTTTTCCCGGGATAAAAAGTATCCTATGTTAATCCAGAACATATTCTATCTGTGTACAAATTTTTACATACAAACTTTCGCGCTTATAATATTGTTATAAGTAAGGATAGTAGGTTTGCTGATTTAAATTACTTATTTCCACAGTTTTAGTTTATTATCGACTTACTAGAGCATAATCCTTACACTTACAGTATAATTTTACATCCTCTTTTACATAGCGCAGTTAGGTAAAACACGGAGAAATTGTATAAACGATCAATAAATATAAAAAATTCATCAGGTAGCTAAAGCCTGTAATAGGCGCCCCTTGATTTGATATTGAATTATTTAAAATTAATTTAGTTTGCCCACCCATCAACGGGCCGTCTCACGCCCTTGTGACCGCATCCGTAGCGCAGTATTTGCCAACATGCGCACCATTAGCAGGCTCTCGGGGGAGTCCGCCCTCTTTGATGTGGAGTGTGGCCCAAAAATATATATTTTATTATCTTTTTTTTATAAATATCCTGGGACATTCCTCACACACGGTCATCTGATCCCAAACTAAGCAGAGCTTGTACTAAGGAAACCAGATAACTGATATAGTACATATACTACTTTTTGTTTGTAAATACATACTTAATATACATAATTACACCCAGACTCAGGACATACGGACATGTTCATGCACACAAATGCATGTCCTGTGTGGGAATCGAACCCACGACCTGCGGCGCGGTAAGTGGAATCTAACCAACTGCGCCAACTGGCCAGTCAGTTAGCTTCAGGTTCTTGAGACGAGCGATATCGAAACCGAGGATGTTGTTAGCTCAGAATAGTCCAAATGTAAGGAGTCGTCAAACACATGTCTCAACATTTTGCGAATTCGTAGTAAAGATATTGAACTGTAAATATTCGGCTTTTTTAAAAAAAACCTGGGATATTAATTTTTTCACTCATGGCTGTGAGTCATCAAACATTGTACAAATTGTGTATAATTATTTTTCATACAAATATAGCAATTTCAAAAAAACTTTTACTGGCAACACTCAACGCATTTAACAAACACAGGGGTCGTCACCCATTGCTTGCACCACATCATAGTCGTCTTTTCCGATCATTGTGCAACTAATGAGGGTATCCGGTTACATCCCCATGGAGTCAACTGATTTGCTTTTAGCATTTTGTCTGGTACGATATTAGATTCGTACCACTGTGCCCTGATGTAATTGTTTTCGGTGCGCCTCTTTTGGGAAGCCCTTGTGGGAATTAGCTTGTAAGAGATAAAGACCCTTTCTATTTATTTTCTGGTCTTTAGCTTGATATGGTTTTAAATATGGTCCTAATTTTTATTTGTTTAGTCATTGCTTTAAGTTCTGATACGTCTATAGAAAAACTGTTCTAATTTCAAATTAACTGCCGCTTATATCTGGCCATAGAAAAATCTGCCCCTATTCAAATAAAAATCATTGCAACCAACAATAAAATACCAACGTTTAAATTTCGAAAAGTATAGAGACGTTCCAATTTAAAAATACACATTCAAAAATAGAACACGACAAAAGCAACAGTGTTTAGCGAACTGTCATGGCGAACAATAGGCGTCAGGCCCTTGGATCCGAAACATGCGTGTCCAATAACAAATTATTCTATTTTTTGTTTGACTTGGATAAATATTTGATGGTACGATGCTACCGTTATCAATCTGACGCGTTTGTTGTGCAATACCTGAAATGTAGGAAACTTAAGTTTTTTTTTTCTTTAACCGTGTAGCTCTAAAGTGCCAGTGACTGAAAAGTTGAGCATGAACCGTTTCGAATATACTATGAAAACAAATAAAGACATGTTACTAAAAGAGTTCTGAATATAAAAGTGGATATACGGGAAGAGGAATACCAACAAAGAAATGGATGGATTGTAAAGATAATTTGAGAAAGAAGGGAGATAATGCTGATAGAGGGCAGAATGTAAGATGCGTACATATTGCGCTGATAACAAATAATTAGGAACAGGACAGGTGATCATGAACGATCTATATCCTGTGATATTAAATTGATTTTCCAAAGGATTTTGCGTATTAAGTACAGTGAAGTTTGATATTAATATTGCTTGTCATGACAATTTCTGAGTCGAAATAATCTCAGAAACTTTGACAATTAAATTTCTAGTTGCATTGGAAAGGAATTATGTAATATTGGAGAAGAACTTTATAGAACGAAGTTTGAATCTAAACAATTAGATGGAAACTAGGTGTGACCCACGGTGGCACATGTTTTAATGTAGTTTATAGGTAACTTTCATCAATAAATGCGCTATCTAACCCAGAATTATTTAAATCATCATCAGCTAATAATATCACACTGCTGAGCACAGGCCTCCTTGAAAATTCTTCAGAATTTTGATAATAGCGTAGATAAGGAACTTGTTTTTAATTATGTCCAAATCTCAACATTCCAGATAAATCTCTTATTTCATCTCCTCTTTTAATAAAAAGACTACTAGTCAAATCATGGACATTATTTGTCAAATATCAGATAGACACTCCAAATTTTCCTACACTCACATTGACAGCATAGCCCGCGGATCTAGACATTTTAAATTTTGTATTTTGCATCAACTAGGAAGATTTTCCAAAATCTATCCTCTAAAGAGCGAAAAGCAAGTTTTAAATATATCTGAATCAGCCTCCAAATCTCATTCACAAAATTCGAAGCTCAGACCGCACAAAAAGTGCCGACAGACTCCATTGTGGTCCACGACAAATGGTTATTCGGAAATTTGGAAAAAAAATACATGGCATCCATTGAAATAGTTAATAGTGTGTTACGATGCGAGAAATTTGTCACAATGCCAGCCCCTAGTGGGCAATTATCACGCCCGAAATTAATGTCTTTGTCATAACATTACATATATTTGCTTCGACTGGTTTTTGGGGTTTGGCGTTCTCTTGTGTAAAAGGATGCTCTGATATATTCACTACAACAACTACTCAATTTTGAAATGTTCAACTAGGTACACGGATGAAACTCGAGACAAAGGTTAGTCTAGTCTAAGATGTTGTGATTTTTTTACTTTTAACGAAGAATTTTAACAACTGCTGATTGTCCTGTGGATTAACAAAAAAAGTTCTTATACTGCTTCCAATAGACCATCATCGTATATGTCATAAGATAACTCGATCTTGATGTTCTTAGTTGCTTTGAGATATTTTAATAACATATAATGTTCCAACTGTATTCCATTTTCGAATTTGATTTTAAATAAAACTTACACTCATCATGCAACTGTGCAACAAGAACCACCCAAAATCCGAGGCGATTTGTCACAGTGTCAGCCAGTGCTGCCAACTGCGCAAACACACGGAATAATTACACGCGCTAAAAGGGCGAGAACTGTTTGTTTTTGTTCGCTCCACACAATATGGCCGATGTTTGCACAGCGATATTATTTATGACCGCTTTTGCTGCGATGACAAATAGATTTTTGGCGTTATTGACACCAACGTCTATTTTAAGGGGGAACTGTATGATGTACGTGTTTTTTCCATTGTTAAGGGAATGCTACTGATAAAAAATAAGTATAATGTTACTTTACAGTTTTAAAAGGTTGTCTATGATCGCGATTTTTTTTATGATTCCTTGTTTCCTTGTCCTGCATTTGACTAAGTACACACATACTTATTATCAGTAATATACTGCATAATAATGTTGTTCGAAATTTTACAAAACGATTTTTTTTTCCTAACTGACTCATAGCTATCTAAAAATCTATCCCAAACTAATAGCAAAGAAGCATTGACGTGAAAACTCTTCAAAACCACCGATTTTTAGCAAAAAACCTTTTGCGTTACACAAACGAACGCCTTTCAAGGGTTGGTAAAATTCCGTTGTAGCGGAAATCCTTGCAAACGCGAAATATCTATGCAAAAATCATCCATGTAAAATTGTACCTTAATGTAAAGGTATATGATTGCAAATGAATTAAAGTATCGATGGATTTGTAAAAGATATCTTTTGGGATAATCTTTTGTTGACAGTTTCAAGGTGGCTATGGAAAGTACAAAATGTGGTTTCCAAGAATGAAGATCTATTAGAGATTGCCGAGAGTGACAACATTTGGGATTATTTGTGGACAAGAGGCGGTTTCACTTATTTTATAAAAACTAAACTACTAGATTTACAGGAATTTTGCTTGTGTTATTGATAAAATAAAAACTGTCTGAAAATACAAAGTTTTATTTCCTAGGTATAGAAATGCATTTATTCGTTTATTTACTTCAACTATTCTCAAAGGTATTTTTGAAAAAAGTAGGGGTGTAAAAAAAGGACAGACTTTATTCTTTAGTTAATCATTTGCCACTTCATAACCCATATCATCGAAAACAATTTTTATATCGACAATATTTTTCTATGCATTTCTTCAAAGACTTACATTACATATCATACCTCTTTTTTTAACTCAAATGTCATCACTTTGATATGGCTTGTCAATTTTTTTTCACACACAAAAGCTACGAGCGTGATCATACCCCTCAATTTAGCAAAGGTAACTCAGGTAACAGCCTCAGAAAAAAAAATAAACGTGACAAAATGTCTGTAAACATGTACCTACGTACCTTTGCCAACATTGAGAAAAAAAACGCTTTTGAATTTTGCAATTCGAATCCTCGAACGATTGGAGACGTGACGAATGAAGCGCTCTTTCAAATTTCAAATTTGGAAGGCGTTCCACATGTTTGACTTTTGTACTTTTTATCGTATGAAAAGAATTATATTCACACATAAAGAACAGGCGAAATTCAATTTATATTAGTTTCTTTACTTTATGCTTGTGTTTAAAGTCGCCATGGTAAGTGATGATGTGGCCGAAGGTGGTAAGCACACAAAGCCTACAAGGGCACTGGCTCTCAAGTTCAGGTGCCAGGACATACTTATACGTGATTTTCAGCTTAAGGCTGGTAGGTAGCCAGGTAGGTACAAACAAAGTACTCCACCACCGAGGTATAATGTATGGTAGGTATGATTCAGAACCTGACCTGTAGTGACCTATGAAATTATGTTGAGTTATTATTTTAAAGTGACAACCCTTGATCTTCGTTTAGTAATCCATCTTGAATAGGACCTTATTACCAAATATCTGATAACTTTAGTGTCTTAGTAACTTTCGATTGCAATAAAACAATGCAGCAGATATAAATTAATTATCCAATATGATTATACACTACACTCTAGAAAAAATGCTACAAAAAAGCAGATACATTTAATAAATTGAAATAAAAAATCTTGGACTAAAAACGCTGTGTCAAAACCTATAAATAGAACGTTCAATCAAATTTCAAATTTAGAAAGCGTTCCTCGTAGGCTCGTTCGGTTTACATTTTTTTTTATTTCAATGTTGCAATAGCGCAGAAAAGCTACCATTCATGTATAATTGTAAAATAGTTTATGATTGGTACAAAAACTGAGATCAACGTTGCTTATAATCGATATTGACGTTCGCTCAATCGTGTTGAGATGTTATTAAAAGTTGTATGAGCCGTGTATAATTGATGTGCTCACTTGCACATGTTTTTTTATAATTTATTGCTTTTGAATTGTTATATTATTGTGCAATCAAATTATTTTTGTGTCTTATACGAGGTCTTTAGTTGATTCTATTTAACGATGGTAGATAATTCTATGATTTATAGATAAATAATTAAAGGCCAACTAGTGATTTTTACCATGTGAGAATGGTTATAAAAGTTCAATGTGATTTAACCACCATGCTATGAAAAAAAAACTTTAATCCCTGATAATCTTTTTGTTTGGATGTCTTCAAATGTCATTCAGTCATCGTGTCGAGGTTTTGTTTTAATCTCAATATCAGATTATACGATGTCCACTGACGGGAATGTTTTCTACGAAATATTTTAAGTGACGAATGACAATTATCTTTTTTTTGTTGCAGCCCACCAAAACAAAATGTCAGCTGCATCACATTTCAATATAAAGACGCTATAAAAAAAGGAAAACCAACAAACATGTCAATACACACACGAAAGAGGCTGATGCGGTGACTACCTTTGCCTTTGTAGAAAAAAAGTAAAAAACAAGATGGCGCTGTTGACTAATTCGGCGTCCGCGTCAGGGCCGACGGCGACAGGGCCGGCGGCGCCCCAAGCCCATCACTCGACAACACCTTTGCATCATTACTTCCATTATTTGAAGCAACCATCGCCGCTAGCCCAGAATCCGTATGCGCACCACTCGAGCGCCCACCATATGGGCATGGGCCCTGGGCCACTGGGAGGTTTAGGCCCATTTGGGCTCACACACCATGGATTGGAGGCTGTTGGATTCCCTCAAGGTATGTATTTTTTTAACATTTTATTATCTTTCAGGCAAGACTTTTGCCAAAAAAGTATTCTATAGAAACAGAACTATCTTCGACAATTTAATTATAGTACCATTTTTACAGGCATTATAATATTATACTTACTAATAATAATACGAGCAATTTGACATTTTAATAACGTTTTTAATTAGACCACCCACGCGTATAAAATAAGGAAAATAGACGAAAAAATAAATTACATCCCTGTCACTTGAATTTCTGTGGGAAGTTACCGCGAAATGAATTTCAGGCTAAAATCTCGAAGGACTGTAATTTATTTCGAGTCCCCTTTTTAAATGGTTGGGTAACATTTTTAATGAATGACTGTTAGATATTTTATCTTTGTTTATATAACGAATAAATATTTTTAACAAATAATTATTGTGGATTTAGAAGTATACGTAAAAACCATTTTTAATTCACACCAACAAGATTTTAAGGTGAATATATAATAATATACAACTTACGAAGATAATGGTTGTATAATATTACTTTTTTGATAAAAAAAAATAGTTACAAACATGGACGTATAAAAAAATCAGGACAGAGCATCGCCTTATAAGAAAGTGAAGCACTATATTTCCTACGTATTTGTGAGTAAAATCAGTACCGGCCCAAGCAGGCACAAGTGATACTGAACCTTATTGTCACTGTCGACGTCTCAATGCGAAATGACAGCCAATGGGCTTTCTATGGTATACATGTTTGTGAGGCTTGTATTTACGAGACGGTCCGGCTTACTTGGGATGCTTCACTTCGTATAAGGCGACACTCTGATCAGATTTTTTTATATGTTCATGGTTACAAATTAATATGGCGTAATACCTTTATTTTCGTTCTGCAAAAGTAATTCAATAATAGTATAAAACAAACGTCCATTAGGTACTATGTACACCCTTATGTATGTCCATTTGGTACTATGTACCCTTTTTATAACCAATAAGTTAGTTTCTAAAAAAGAGAATGGCAACACACGTGCCAAAACAAACGTTACAATCTACCAACATCAAAACTCAACGAACTTGTTACTAATTAAACCAACTAACAAGCAACGACTTCCGTTTCCCCCACATTTCGGGTGCATGGCAACACTGGCGTCCCCCGGGGGGCGTAAGCGGCTTACTAGGGGGGGCAGCCGGGCTGTTTTGATTATTCCCAAGGATGTCTTCTTGCGACGTAAATTATGCAATGCTTTTGCTTTCCGCTCGCTCTGTTATTTTGATGTGGGTGATTTTGCTTGTCAGTTCAGTTGTGTTTGTTTATGGTTCCTGTTCTATTTTTAAAATTATATACTCCCACAAACTTAAAAAGAGGAACTAACGACGCCAGCTTGGATTGTCAATCTGCCTACCATTGGTTGTTTGCTCCACCAAATGCGACAATGGCCCTGATTCTGATGGTTACAACTAAATTAATTTTAGTCTTAATATGTCTCTTTCTAACAAAGAACATAAGACAAGGATGTAAGAAATTTTGTCCTGTCAAATTAGTCCAACGCTTGTTTTCAATATAAATTTTGTCGCCATCTATCGCGGTTACGTCTAAATACCCGCATCAAGACGGCAAAGACTAATTCGACAGCTTTAAATATCGTCTGCTTACGGGTAAAACGTGATAAGTGCAGTTAGTGTCATTACGAGTAAATGACTTTTATAAGTTTAAGTTTCAATTTGATCTATTTCAAACTTGTTAATTAAAAACCTGTTAAAGCAAAATGTTGCACTAACTACCCTTCTTTTAATATTTACTCTTTTATAATATTTGGTATTAGTAAAAACTGTATATAATTAAATTAGATCGAAAGCCGACCGCATTTATGATGTTTTACCTGTACTTAACAAAAGTAATATATCTTCTGAATTCAATGATTTCATAGGTTAATTTCAGTTTTATGTAATGGCTTATTATATTTTACACCAATTACTTGATTGGAAAGTTTTTTTTGGACAGAATTCGCTGAAATAATGATATTTTTGATACATTTAACCTGTTTTACCTGTAGAGTTTAGTGTAAGTATGTCACTTATTAGGTGCTAACTTCATACAAAAATGATCAATTAAATAAAAATAAATTATTTTTTACGAGGCAAGGACGACTGGCAAAAGTTCCCTTCAGCAGCCCAGTAAGCTCGAATCCCAGAGGGAAGGCTTGTTACTGAACCTCGAGGTAGTGTTTTTAGCGTTTTGCATAAGAGATGTTAGGGTCCTGATTAGATCGCACAGTTGCTTGGCTGGTGAAATTCTAGTGTATCTCACATACCGTTGGTCACTCTTCATCGAGAGTCAAGTCATTGGCAGTGAGCCTAAATGTGGCGAAGGCGTTCAATCGGGACTGGCTACAGGGTCTTTTAACAAAGTAACCAGCTTACGGGCTTCCCGAGGGGCTATGCAAATGTGTCGCTAGTTTTTTATCCAGCAGATGCATTAAAGCCGTCGTTGACGGTTGTTGCTCCGATAGCATGGTCATAAATCCCGGCGTTCCACAAGGCTCTGTGCTGTCTTTGACGCTGCTCCTGCTGCATATCAATGATTTGCTGTGTATTGACGGCATTCAATACGGATTCTATGCGGATGATAGTACTGGGGACGCTCATTACTCGGGCTATGCTAATATCCCTCGTACCGTGGTGGTGGAAAACCGCGAACTTCTTGTGTCTGAAATCGAGAGTACACTAACCAGTGTCTCCGATGGGGGTCGATTAAACCTAGTCCATATCAACCCCACAAGCCTACGCGTTCACCGCTAAGAAACCCCCATTTGCTGTGGCTTCACAATTCCAGAACACGTCTTTGAACATCAGTAAGAGCATTGGAATCCTTGGCGTCGACATTTCTAGCGACGTTCTGTATCATAGTCATTTGGAAGACAAGGTCAAGCTGGCATCTAAAAAGCTCGGTGTGCTCAATAGAGCGAGGCTGTGTAAAGTACAGCCTCGATCTATTGAGTACCATAGCAAATGGGGTTTTCTTAGCGGTGAATCGAGGCACAGACGCCATAAGGAGTAGTACTGCCATCTGTAAGCAGGGGCACCTAAATACCAGCTTGTGATTTTTGACTCGGTTCAACGGCGAGCCATTCGAATTGTCTACCCCGAGATCCCGAGCTCACAAGCAGCTTAGAACAGCTAAGTCTAAGGACAGACTGCCTCCTTGTGTGTGTTCTACCGCCTGTACAACGGACAGTGTTCTGAAGAATTTTTTGACCTTATGCCCACGGCTACCTTTTACCATTGCAAATCTCACCATCGTCGGGGAGTCCTCACATATTGGAACCAAAATGGTTTCGTACTGTGCCGTTTCAAAGATGCTTCCTACTACGGACATAGGCTGTGTAATGAGCTCCCCGCCATGGTTTTCCCAGAGGAGTACAGCATGGGGTTCTTCAACAAGGGTGTGATGAGATTTTTACCTTAGTAGTATAGAAAAGCAGCCATTTTGATCATAATAATTACAAAAAGATCACAGTTTAAACATTTCATCCAAGTGTGGCTGTACCGTATAAGCTTCTGCCATTGCTCAATATAGTTACATAGTATACTTGGTTTTTTTTCTTTACCGCCCTTGGGACGTAAAGTATTATTTACATTCCGCATCTTAGATACCTTTAGGTCTACTTTCAGATTACGAGAGATGAACAATTTATTTCTACGCGGAGTACGTGCACACGAAATGTGACAACTAAGATCAATCGCTCTCGTTCTTACTGGTAAAAACGTATAACTCGTATAAATGTCATTTATTTCGTTTTTGCTGTAGAGAAATTAGCAAACCAAGTTGAAGTATTTAACTAGTAAAATAGAACAAATGCATTTATGATGTTTTTTTTAGAATAATTATTGCCATTTACTATTTAAAATATATAATGTAAATAGTTTTAACCGTATTTATTGTTGTTTACCTGCATAAACTGAAACGATTTAAGCCATAAGATTATTTATTATGTTATACTAGTATCTTTTTTCAAAATGTGAGTATATATCACATTTACAAACTCATTATCTCTGCAGCCATTGGACATTGCATATATTCGGTTTTACCAGTAGATAGCGCGTAAAAAATTACATGTAACTGCATTTTTAACTCGATTTAGTAAAAAAATGCATTTATCATGTTTTACCAGTAAGCATACGATATGGTCTATCCTTTTTCAATAATGTTTGTAAGAAAGAGATGTGATGTGACTAAAATTAGTTTAGTGCGATTTATAACAGAATCGGCACCAGTATAGCGCCTTTCTCCGGGCCTAATAAGTTTGTAGGACTATAAATACTCTTATTACTAACTGACTTTATTTATTTAAGAGTACAGAAAGCTGTGAAAGTCAATTTTATCACAAACCTATTTCATTCCATACTAGCTGTCTCGCGTGGTTTCACCCGAGGAATCGTATGTTTCCCGGGATAAAAAGTCATCATCATCAGCCTATAATGTCCCACTGCTGAGCACAGGCCTCCTTTCACAAATGAAGGTGAAAGGGAATGGGCAATACTCCACCACGCGTGCCCACTGCGGATCGGTGGAGGGAGGCTAGTGGTCAACCTACTGTTGGAATTTTTCAAGCCGCCTAGGAGGCATCCAACTAGCTTAACGACTATCACCATTAAGTGATAACCGGGACCAACGGCTTAACGTGCCTTCCGAAGCACGGAAACGCTCGATTTGAAATACCACTAAGCGGTCACCCATCCAGGTACCGACCACGACAGGCGTAGCTTAACTTTGCCGATCGATTAAGAACGGCTAATCATGCTACACCACGAGCGCTTCATATTGGGATAAAAAGTATCGTATTGTTAATCCAGAACATATTCTACCTGTATGCCAAATTTCATCCAAATCCAAAAATTTATTCACTGTTAATGACTTTTCTGTAGTTACAATAAATAGTTCTTATGGTAGCGAAACGGCCAAGCCACACATATTTTGACTACGGTGTGTAGAGTTTGTGAAGTTAGAGCTTGTAGAGTTAGGGCGTGTAGAGTTGAACTTGGCTCTACATGTGATCTGATAACTTTTGACAGTACGAGCGATATGGTCTCGTCTTGGCAACATTTAATTTAAAAAAAAAAAAAAAAAAAAAAAAAAAACATTTTACATGAAAACGTTTTTGGTGGGATCCCATTTTTAACCGACTTCAAAAAAAGGAGGAGGTTCTCAATTCGAATGTTTTTTTTTTTTTTTTTTTATGTTTGTTACCTCATAACTCCGTCATTTATTAACCGATTTGGAAAAATCTTTTTTTATTTGAAAGGGTACACTTCCCGTTTGGTCCCATTGCCATCAGAGCAGGATTTGATTACTTCTTAGTGTACCTACTTTGAAGTCGGTTTAAGGTTTTTGTAAAACAGTCCAAGTCCAGTGCGTTATAGCTTAGAATTGTATAGGGTCTATTTTCACAGACTAAAAAGGTGCTGCTCTGCACCTTAAATGTACCTAGATTTTTACTTTTGTACCTAAAGACCTACGCCCGTTCTTTTCAATGCCTGTCTGTTTGCCAAAGCCTACTATAAGGTGGCTCATTACGTGGAAGACAAGAATATATGGTTGTAGTAACTTCTCTCTGCACTTGCATCCCCCCTGGCTAAGTGACAATTGTATCGATAAGCATAGCAAGTTACGGAAACGCAAGTGAAACCGCGTGTTACAACTAGTTATTTGATAAAGCAAAGAAACTTTAAAAAAAAAACTTTGTATACGTTTCTGACTGCCTTTTCAAACTGTTCATATATGCAGAAAGATATTGTAACGCCGTGGTTTCCAAACGCACTTCATTCTCCCAAGAATCGAGGGGAGAAACTAATCCGGCCTCTTCGGAGAAACTCCCTTTGGATCGAGAACGCGGGATTAGGTTTTTCGATTTTTTTGTCGTTGGAATCTTTTTAAGGATTTTGGGAGTGAGCTCAATTTATTTTTTCATGTCTTTTTTTAGCGTATACTATGTTTGATGTTTAAATATTTTGTTCATAAATATCTTGGAACATTCCTCACATACGGCTATCTGATCCCAAACTAAGCAGAGCTTGTACTATGGAAACCAGATAACTGATATATTACATATACTACTTTTTGTTTATAAATACATATTTTATATGCATAATTAAACCCAGACTCAGGAGCGTAGATATCCTATCCTAACTAATATCATAAATGCGAAAGAGTTTGTTTGTTTGTTACGCCTTCACGCCTCAACTACTCAACGGATTATCTTTTTATCCCGGAAACTCCGGTGAAACCGCGGGGGACAGCTAGTATTCAAATAAATGTATTTCCTGCGTGGGAATCGAATCCACGACTTGCGACGTATTCACCTCAAAGTCTTCGGGGTTTATCAATTCTCTGATATACAAATGTATATCAATGCCAGTCAGTTCTATTTGCAAGACTTTTTGGAGGTAGAAGACATTTCCTGACAAGACTTAGTTTTTTTAACTATACTAGCTGTGCCGCGCGGTTTCACAAACATTCCCGAGGGATCGTAAGTGTTTTCCGGAATAATAATAATAAATATTAATAAAAAAATATTTTCTCACCACAATATTTGATTAGGAGTACACATTTCATTCATACATATTTAGGCAAACTATGTACTGTGAGAGACTAGGCAAAGTACCTGTATTTCAGGTCACCAGGTCTCCACTTACTAGGATTAAAAAGTATTCTTATGTTAATCCAGAACATATTCTATCTGTGTGCCAAATTTCATCCAAATCCGTTCAGTAGTTCTTGCGTAAAAGAGTAACAAATATACATACATACAAATGTATGCGTTTATAATATTAAGGAGATATATAAAGTGTAGGAGATATTATTATATTATAGTAAGGATTTTTATACCTCCACGTTTTCGGACATTAAGGCCAGGTCTAAGCTCAAATCTCAAAAATGGGTTTCTTTGAGAGTCGAGTATGACGTAACGCAATGAAATACCTAACACAAAAAATACTGTGGATAAAAGAGGGTTTTGACAAAAATGTTAACCGAATAGAATATTAAAAAGTGCTTTGATATTCCCAATAAAAAATTCTTAAGTTACGTCTAAAAAAATCTTTCGCGTCCAAATTCTCCGTATTTTCAGCGATGACAACATTTTTATTTTTAAGAATATATAAGATACAGAATTATATTAGAATATTAACCGGACACTTATTCAATTTTATGTGTATATTCTGTATAATCTAAAGAAAACCCGCAAATAACAGTCCATTTCATAGAGTCGACACATTTATGATTAACCATTTTCAACCATATTCAGTGAAGAACGAGTGCTGTCAAAATCGTAGTCAGTCCGCGCCTTAAAATAACAACAATTCTGTCGTTTTTAAAAAAAAACACGGGGTTTATAATCCTAAAAAGGGTTGTTTCGCAAACATATCCGCAATATTTTTTACGAACGGCCTTCAGGTAGCCGAAGAATAATGGACATTTTTAATCACTCTTTTGTTGTTATGACTTATATTTTTGGAGATAAAAAGATATTGGATGAGTAGATCGTAAAAATATTAGTCGATTATTAGATCCTTTTAACAAATAATTAGACTGTTTTACAAAAACCTTAAACCGACTTCAAAGTGCACTAAGAAGTAATCAAATCCTGATCTGATGACAATGGGACCAAACGGGAAGTGTACCCTTTAAAATAAAAAAAGAATTTTCCAAATCGGTTAATAAATGACGGAGTTATGAGGTAACAAACAAAAAAAAAATACATTCGAATTGAGAACCTCCTCCTTTTTTTTGAAGTCGGTTAAATATTGTATCCTCATCATCATCAGCCTATAATGTCCCACTGCTGAGCACAGGCCGCCTTTCACAAATGAGGGTGAAAGGGAATAGGCAGATACTCCACCACGCTTGCCCACTGCGGATCGATGGACGTAGGCTATTTGTTACTGTTGTAGTTATCAAGCCACCTAGGAGGCCACCTACTAGCGTGATAACCGGGACGGCTTTACGTGCCTTCCGAAACACGGAAACGCTCGATTTGAAATACCACTAGGCGGTCAACTATCCAGGTCCGACCACATAGGTGGTAGCTTACTTTGCCGATCGATTAAGAACGGCTAATCATGCTACACCACGAGCGCTTCAAAAATTACCTTCTACCATCCTCACACATTGGAACCAAAATGGTCTCGTATTGAGCGGTCTCAAAGGAGCTTCGTATAGCGGACGCTCAGGCTGTGGAATGAACTCCTGGCCGCGATTTTTCCAAGGTTCTTCAATAAGGTTGTGAAGAGATGTTTACAGAGTCAGCAACGCGCGAGTGATACCCCTGGTGTTACAGGCGTCCATAGGTTACGGTGACCGCTTACTATCAGGCGGGCCGTATGCTTCTTTGTAAAAAATATGGATGGAGTTTCCATACTACATTTAACAGGTCGTTTGGTGTAAAGTTGAAACTATAAACTTACTAGCGTCTAATCGCGGGTCTGAGAACGAGAATCAAAACATAAGTAAAGTCTGAAAAATAGATTGTGTTGGTCGAAAATAAAGAGTATGTCAAATGTCCAGATACCAAATTCAAATGTTTTAAATCAAAATCAACATCAAAAAATCATTTATTCAGTTTAGGCCCTAGTAAGGCACTTATGAACGTTAAATTGGTACATACAGTTGAATTTACCACCGGTTCGGAATACACTTGAACTGAGAAGAATCCGGCAAGAACGAACGAATCAAAACTGGAATTGAGATTTGATTAGCTTTCTAAAATACGAACCTATGTCACCCTGATTTCCACACCGCGGCCGATCATAGGTTCGATCCCATAGAAGAGACAAAAATAACTAAGTATATGCTGTATTCTCTGCATTTTAACTATACATATTTTTCACGAAGTAATTAGTATATGCCTTTATATAGGGTGACTGGTAATTAGTAAACGATACTTAGACACATGATTGTACTCATGATAACAAACAACTTTCACAAATAAACAAATAGGGATAAGTAACTAAATTAAATAAAAGCTGATGGAGTATTCATATTCTTGTTAGGTACTAAATATTATGGGCTCATGCTAAGTAAATAAAAAAAATGTTTCTTTGGGAAAGTTGTTTGTTATCATAAGTACAATCAGGTGTCTAAGTATCGTTTACCATAAACTCTGTACATTTTTTGGTTGAAAGTCAACGTGAAGGCAAATAAATCACGACCTGATTTATTTACAAACTTATCATACGCACGATTTTCCTTTTGTATGGAAACCAACACCCGCCAACGCATAGCATCTATAAAAATAACAATAAATCTGTAAACTGAATTAACGACTTGCGACCTATTAGATTTAAAGCCCAATACACATTTAATACTGGAATAAAATTAATCCGCCAAGTTTCAGTTTTAATCCCTGTTTGCGTCTCTTTCGCACTTAACGGGGGGTGTATTGTATCGTCTCCCTCCCACACTAGACGCTCGGCGTAACGATGGCAGCTGGGCGTTCTTTTTTTTTCATTGTATATTTCCTTTTTATTGGCGTCCCTTAGAAATTTTATACGGCCAGTTGCTTTTTTAATCTTTTTGGCGGGCATAATTAATTGGTTTTTTATTTTTTGACTTTTTTTTCGGAATCGGAAGCCGGATGAACTTGTATTGTTATTAGAATGTCCGAACTCCGAAGCGTAATAATTGATTATATCGTCTCGCCAGACAAGATATTTATTTGAGTTGAGACTGTCGATTTGTTTTTTGTTGCTCCGTTCAAGATAAAAAATCTAGGAAATATCTAGGAATATAATTATGTAATATGATCGACGAAGCGCTCGTGGTGTAGCATGATATTACGGGCCAGTAGGCGTCCCCCTATCGCGCCGCAGGCCGTGGGTTCGATTCCCGCACAGGACATGTATTTGTGTGCATGAACATGTCTGTATATCCTGAGTCTAGGTGTAATTATGTATATTAAGTATGTATTTACAAACAAAAGTAGTATATGTATTGTATCAGTTATCTGGTTTCCATAGTAAAACCTCTGCTTAGTTTGGGATCAGATGACCGTGTGTGAGGAATGTCTCAGGCTTTTTTTTTATAAGCCGTTCTTAATCGGTCGGCAAAATTAAGCTTCCGTCAGTGAGGTCGGTACCTGGATGGGTGACCGACTAGTGGTATTTCAAATCAAGCGTTTTCCGTGCTTCGGAAGGCACGTAAAGCCGTTGGTCCCGGTTATCACATAATTGTGATAGTCGTTAAGCTAGTTGGAGGCCTCCTAGGCGGCTTGAAAACTCCAACAGTAGGTTGACCACTAGCCTACCTCCACCGATCTGCAGTCACGCGTGGTAGAGTTTTGCCCATTCCCATTCACCCTCATTGTGAAGGAGGCCTGTGCTCAGCAGTGGGACATTATAGGCTGATGATGATGGTGAATCGACGTTATTTTTTTAACCGACTTCAAAAAAAGGAGGAGGTTCTCAATTCGAATGTTTTTTTTTTTTTATGTTTGTTACCTCATAACTCCGTCATTTATTAACCGATTTGGAAAAATCTTTTTTTATTTGAAAGGGTACACTTTCCGTTTGGTCCCATTGTCATCAGATCAGGATTTGATTACTTCTTAGTGTACTTTGAAGTCGGTTTAAGTTTTTTGTAAAACAGTCCAATTATTTCTATTAGTATTTGTTATAAAGTTAATGAATAACAACAATACAAAAGTAACATTATAACGTGTGAATCAATCTCCTGACATATTGTAAGGCTTCGATATCCAATAACAGATGACACAGTGACCTAACTATTGATTTAGTTTGAGTATAACCTGATGCTTGCGGCTCCAAACACATGGTTTATTTTGTATTCTATTTTATTTTTCATAGTTACGTATGATTTACGCCATACCTAACCAAAAATGAATAGGTACCATTAAAAGAAAAGAAATTAGAATTGTTTCTGCCAACAAACTGCTTTGCAGTTTGGCGGAATTAAGCGTTTACAAAATGTATGTAAATATTTGTGTATGAAAGAAATTAAAAAAAAAATATTATACCTAATGATCTATTTTGTTACACTGGCTCACTTTCTTTTTTTTATACTGTGTTGTGGCCGAAGGTGGTAAGCACATACAGCCTAGAAGCTCTCAAGTGCAGCTCTTGGGACACACTGATAGTGCTTGGCGACAGATTTTCAACTTGAGGGTGTTTTCCTTCACCAAAAGCTCATGTTTATAGTAGTATTCAAACCCAGGACCCTTAATGGCCCTGATTCTGTTGTTCACAACTAAACTAATTTTAGTCTCACTATGTCTCTTTCTAACAAAGAACATAAGAAAAGGAAGTAAGAAATTTAGTCCTGTCAAATTAGTCCAATGCTTGTTTTCAGTATAAATAGTCGCCATCTATCGCGGTCACTTCTAAATACCCGCAAATAAAGACGGCAAAGACTAATTTGAGAGCTTTAAATATGTTCTATCCTTTTTCAATCATGTTTGTAAGAAAGAGATGTGATGTGACTGAAATTAGTTTAGTGCGATTTACAACAGAATCGGCACCATTGTCGCCTTAAAAGGTTGACGCAAGTGGGCCTCAAAGCGCACTTTGCTGTTCCCGACTGGTTGGGTTATTATTAGCATCTTTAATTTACGTTTACCGCTTACTATATCAAGCTCCATTATATGCTTGTTTTTTACCTTAGTAGTAAAAATAGTGACGTGGCATCACGCGTTACCTACCCTACCCTCCCCCAATGAGCTCTGATGACCTTACTCACGCGCAGGAACACAACATAAAGTTCAGTTATCTTTATTTACAACAAATATGTACAAAATACAATCTATATATAGAAAATTTCCTCAAGCCTGCCGCTGCTTCCGATTAACGGCAGGGTTCCCAGAAGGCTGGCAGCGTTTCCTCTTTGGATAGCCAAGCTGACGCGTTGGCGGAAAAAGCTCCCCGCCCGCTGGTCTCCGGAGGTCTAGATCAATTTTGATGACAAGGTGCGAGCAAAACGGCGAGCTTCGGACACCCACGGTCCCATGGTCGAGACCGCAAAAGGCACAAAAACATAAAGTTATTTGACTGCGGTATTCTATAAGGTGGAATCCCCAGTCGAGCTGCTCTTCAAGCGAATAAACGCTACTCTCTGCGCTCTCGTAAATCGACCTTGTTTATCTAATAATAACAATATACGTAATCTATTGGACAGAGCGGGACAAAAACAAACAGCTGATTATAGCCGCGTCGCGCCGGCCTCGGCACTCGGATTACGACACGTGTGGCTTCTACAATCGATATCTTGACGCGACATCGAAGTATACTTCCTTATTCTTACGAAGAAAAGTTTTATACGCATTTCAATTTTGTATACGCCTGTGTAAAGTAAGGCCAACGAGACGAATGTAAACAGTTTCAGGGGTTTATAACATTTTTATTTAAAGACAATGGCCCTGATTCTGTTGTTTACAACTTAACTAATTTTAGTCTCACTATGTCCTTCTCTAACAAAGAACATAAGAAAAGGATGTAAGTTTAATCTTGTCAAATTAGTTCAACGCTTGTTTTCAATACAAATTTAGTCGCCATCTATCGCGGTTACATCTAAATACACGCAAATTAAGACGGCAAAGACTAATTTGACAGCTTTAAATATGTTCTATCCCTTTTCAATAATCGAACTGATATGGCGCGTCGTGAATCTTCGTTCACACAGAAAAGAAAGCATGGCCCGAAGATTAAAGAAAGAATGCTTAAAACTTACAATCAACCTTAGATCACTACTATAAGATTCATAATACAGTGCAGCTGTTAGTTCCGTCTCACTCACAAGTCACGCCCCTCCGCACGGCGCGCGCTAACATGGTGGCAGCTGCCGACCAATAGCGTTTCCCGCGCTGTGAAAATGTATCTTCTGCGCAGGTACATCGGTAAGCCATATTAGTTGGGTACTACTGTACACGGATACGCGTGTGAAACCGCAGGGCACAACTAGTTTACTTATATAATTTGACTCAAACTTTCCTAACCCAACATAACCTTTTATGAGTCATTTTTTACAAATGAGCCGTGACTTATAAGTGAAGTCGGCCGGCGGCTGTCGAGGTCAGCGGGTAGCCACGGCAAGTATTAAACTATCATATTTTATACCGATTGAGGCGTACCGTGCTTGGAATTATATAGAGATGATATGTAAGAGAAAGAGTATATTTAGTTCATGACTTCTTTGGTAGGGGTACAAATTTAGAAAAGATTTTTTTTATAATTATTTTAGCAAGTCACGTGAATAGATGATCCTAGTACACGTTGGTTATGACTTTAATTCAATAAACTTGGAAGGAAACACTTTTAATGTTTTTTTTTTTCATTATTTTGAGCAGAAACTTTTTATACAGAGTCTACACCTGATGTAGTCTTCACCCCATTCAGATAGAATATACCCTTTCCGCTACGCTATTATTGAACCCAAATAAACTTACTTACTCTCACTCGTGTGTTGTTGAGACAATCTCGTCACACTCTTGTTTCGAAAAGTAAGCTAATATGTAAATTAGTATTCTGTGAAACGCAGATTATGTTACATGTAGGTTTTTTTACCTTTATTAATAAGCAATAAGCTGTAAGCAATTTGTTTTTAGGTTCAGTGATCAATTTTCTAAGAACAAAGTTATTATTTTTTGGATATAATTCAAATATTGTATTTTTAATAAAAGATGCATTCATTTTTTTAAGGCAAGACATAATTTGTATGTAGTCATAACCAAAAACAAAATAATCTTGATAAAACAATTAATCGAAATACCAAACAATTATTAAAACTTGAAGAATTAACAAATATTGTCACACCAAAATGATACGCGAACACACTCTACATCTCCAAATTAAGCTCATACCGTAATAAATTATATAATATTTATCATTTATGAATTCCAGCTGAGAGAGCCGCTACCGTCGGCCTCCTTTGTCGGCGCCGCCATCTTGGCCGCCATGTATGCTTTTGTTCTTTTTTCAAAAACGTTAATGCACAGCTCTTGTCAACGTCCTCTGTTATCGTTCAAACGTCAGACCAATATGAAATGGCATGAAAAAATTGCTACCTTCGTAATTTGACGACTGATAATACTTAGAGCGGTATTGATTGATCGATATGTTATACAGCGTGTCCCAAGAATTAGTGTCAATCGGAAGTCCAGAGAAAGAGCACCCTTATGCTCATTTTACATTGCCGCGGAATGGAATGGAAGCGAATTTTTGCAACAAAATTGTAAATAGCATAATTGAACCAAATAAAACCAGCCAAGTGCGAGCCAGACTCGCACACGGAGGATTCCGTACAATATTAGCTAACTCAACTTTGCTATGAAACAAAAAACGCCAAAAAAAGTCGTTTCTTTTATGGCCACCTTTTTTTTTTATTTGTTGTTTTAATGGCAATAGAAATACATAATTTCTCTGAAAATTTCAGCTGTTTAGCTAGGACCGTTCCTGAGATACAGCCCACTGACAGACAGACGGACGGACGGACAGCGGAGTCTTAGTAATAGGGTCCCGTTTGGCACCCTTTGGATACGTAACCCTAAAAAAGAGGTCTCACGTCTTCCGGGGAATCCTCGCGCATTCTCGAGAATTCCTCGCTTTTTGGCTCCTATTTAGTTTGTATGTTATACAATTGACATAAAGTTCATTATGTTATGTACAATTTCGTTGCAAAAATTCGCTTCCATTCCATTCCGCGGCAATGTAAATTGACCCCCAGGTTCCACATCAAGCTATAAAATTCCAGTATAAGCTGATCTCGCATTGTATAGGATTTCCGTACAATGAGAGGTCAGCTTATATTGGAAAGTACAGCTTGAACTATAGCCGTGCTTACATACAGCACACATCATACAGTACTTTGTTTGTTTTAGTATTTGGATTTTACTTTCTTCTTCTTCTTATTTTTAAGTTTGGCAACCAAGCCCAAATTAGGGCTCATTTCTGCCAGTGTCGAGTTATATTATAGTTTCCAGTCACAATAAATCACTTTTACATATAGTCCTCAGTCAGTCACCGTCCATAAAAGTCATGTTTTACTACAATTGTACTAAAACTCTTCACGGACTTTTTGAGACAACTTGAAAAGTCACGATACACATAATTCATTTAATTTAACTTCACTGGTGCACATGGATGATCTTTATTGGGTAAAATACCACCGAAAATACTCAATAAAACTCAAAATACACGAATTTATGAAAATAAAAACGAAAATGCAACGTCACTCTGCAAGTTCCCGCCAAAAAGTCCGGATTTTAGTTTCCTGCCTTTAATATTTTTAAGAGTATTTTTTATGTAGTATGATTAAAAAAAAAAAAAAATTACTTTGAGAAACGCGCGTTGATGTCTTTTGTATGACTTCATTATATTTCGTAGACATTTCATGAAGAAAACAAAATTGTATGCTATGGATCTGCTTTTAAATACTCTAAAATCCATGTTACTTGTATGTAGCTTGTAATAGCATAGTTATAGGATAATATATCTTATATCTATGTGAATAAAGTCGTTTTTATGTTTAAAAGTGATAAGATTTGTATAAAAGGTTTTTGATATTTCAGACTAGTTTTTGCCCTGAATCTTATGATTTTCCTGGGACAAAAAGTATCCTACATGTTATTCCAGGTTATAATCTATTCGCGTGGCAAATTCCATCATGATTGGTTGAGCCGTTGCGGCGTTACTTGCGACTTTCGAATTTATTATATTACTAACTGTCCCCCCCGGTTTCACCCGCGTTCCCGGGATAAAAAGTCTCCTATGTCCTTCTCCATACCATAGGCTATCTGCATGCCAAATTTCATGATGATCCGTTGAGTAGTTGAGGCGTGAAGGCGTAACAAACAAACAAACTCACATTCGCATTAGATAGGAAGTTAGGATAGTAGAATACCATAATTATCTATATCCTAACTATCCTAATCCTAAATAATATTATAAACGCGAAACTGAGTTTGTTTGTTTGTTACGCCTTTATTTGTTTGGAAGGGTACACTTCCCGTTTGGTCCCATTGTCATCAGATCAGGATTTGATTACTTCTTAGTGTACTTTGAAGTCGGTTTAAGTTTATTGTAAAACAGTTTTTTTAGTCATAAAACATATAAAATATCCCGAATGGGAATCGAACCCACGACCTGCAGCGCAATAGGTACACCTCACCATCTACGCCAACTGGCCCGTTAATAACAAATAAATGTTATTTCAACATAAAATCATCTTTAACCCCTGACTGCGACTAAGGGGGAACCCCCACAAATTGAAAGACAATGTCTCCAGAATAAATTATGCAAAAGCGTTACCATTCAGTGTTGAGCCCAATCAACCATGCTAAGCCCATCTCGGCTATTTGGGACTTCCCTGCGGGGGAAGAACCGACGCCAAGTGTAAAAATTCTCACGACTCGCTTTAATGTTTTTATAAAATGGAAGGGAGTCTTGTTTTCGCTGTGGAGTGCAGTGTTTGTTTTGACAATATATTGGTGTTAACAAAAATTTATACTAGTGGCTCTGTGAGGCCTTGCGAGTCTTTAACACATACGATTTAAAGGCCTCAGTTGCATGGCAAAGTATTTGCCGAAGCGTAACCGTGCTAATACACAATAATTGGACTGTTTTACAAAAAACTTAAACCGACTTCAAAGTACACTAAGAAGTAATCAAATCCTGATCTGATGACAATAGGGCCAAACGGAAAGTGTACTCTTCCAAATAAAAAAAGAATTTTCCAAATCGGTTAATAAACGACGGAGTTATGAGGTAACAAACATAAAATAAAATACATTCGAATTGAGAACCTCCTCCTTTTTTTGAAGTCGGTTAAATATAGTTTATACTAAGATTTCAAATAGCATGAGTTCGGTGACATGGTATTTTATTACATTTCTCAATGGTTAATGTTCATTTCGATATAATAAAGGAATACTATGATAGAGCTAGGTTTCATGAAATATTGTGAGTACTATTTCAGAGTAATCAAATGGAATTTCACTAGATATTGGTAAAAAACCCTTGGCTTGACGACTCATCCTATGTGAGTCTTGCGAGTCTGTCTTTGCATAGCTTAAAATCCTTATTTCGACCACCATGGCTCCGCAATTTTGAAAAATTTCCAATAACTGAATCGACAACAAAATTCCATATAATTATCGAATCTGTTCACAAAGTTTCAGGAGAATCGGTTGAGAAATGCGACCTGTAGAGGCGTCAACTATTTTATCGAGTCATTGTAAAATTTAACACATACGATTTAAAGGCCTTACTTGCATGGCAAGGTACATATATGCCGAGGTGTAACCGTGCTAATATACTGATATGTGTTAATCCAGAACATATATCTGTGAGCCAATTTTCAAACAAATTCGTTCAGTAGTTTTTGTGTAAGTAACAAACATCCATACATTCATCATCACAAACGTTACACAAGTTGCACCTCGTGGTTTCACCCGCATACCCAAGGGATATATAGCTTTCCCGGGATAAATATATAAATAAATATCCTGGGACATTCCTCACACACGGTCATCTGATCCCAAACTAAGCAGAGCTTGTACTATGGAAACCAGATAACTGATATAATACATATACTACTTTTTGTTTGTAAATACATACTTAATTACACCCAGGACATACAGACATGTTCATGCACACAAATGCATGTCCTGTGTGGGAATCGAACCCATGACCTGCGGCGCGTAAGGTGAACATTAACCAACTGCGCCAACAGACCAAACAAAATTATCAAAAAAAAAAAAAAACCCTTTTGTGTTAATCCAGAACATAATGTATCCAAATCCGTTTATCCATATTCGAGCCAAATTTCATCCAAATCCATTCAGTCAAAAAAGAATTAACAAAATTGTGTTACATTTGATTTTATACCACTATAATTAAATTAAGGATTTCATTGGTATGTTTACTTTTGTGGGGTTGGTGTGTGAATGTTGGCACTCTTGCCATGTTTATTTATGCAATAGGTTTATAATGTCCGCCAAAGGGCCGAAGGGCCGAAGGGGCACTTAGTCGAATACATGCTAAAGCGATGATAGCTCAGTGGTAGTGACGTCGGATGCCGAGACAAAGGTTCGAATCCTACATTAAGCTTGAGGTGAGGAAAACATCGTGAGGAAATCATAGCACGTTAGTAGGGTACTTTGTAGTACCCACCTGGCTGGCTACCACTCTCAAATTGAAAATCTGTCGCCAAGCACATACCGGTGTGTTCCGACAGCTGCACTTGAGAGCCATTTCCTTCTAGGCTTTGTGTTTGCACCACCTTTGGCCACATCACTTACCATGGTGAAATTGTAGTGAAACACGTTTAAAAAAAAGGCATGACGTTTATCTCATAGAGATATAATATTAATAGAGTGAGAGCGTAAACAACAACCTTGAAGCGTAATGCGTTTACTTCAAAGTTCATAGTCGGATCATAATAAAATTTATATGGGACCACCATGGGATTTATTGTAATAAAATAGAGATTAAATCATCTAAATGAAATAAGCCGTTTACGAGTAATCGTTAAACAGTACAAACTACAGACGAATTCAGGACCTCCTTCATAGAGTTAGAATTAAAAGAGCGACTTAACAGTGCAGTCCATGAGCACCAGTAACGAAATGCCTTGAAACGAAGTGCGCGTACATAGTTTGAATGACTAAAATCTATTAAATGAATGCCAATTACTCGTTTTTGATCGATACTTTTACCGGGAACAAATGGCATGGAATTTATATCGAAATTTTGTCCGACTGTAAATCAACTAGTGCACGATATATCTGTGAATGCATCTATATGGAAACTGCTATCAGTCTATAATAATTTTACTCTATGACCACCTTCTTTTCATCATCATCATCAGCCTATAATGTCCCACTGCTGAGCACAGGCCTCCTTTCACAAATGAAGGTGAGAGGGAATGGGCAATACTCCACCACGCGTGCCCACTGCGGATCGGTGGAGGTAGGCTAGTGGTCAACCTACTGTTGGAATTTTTCAAGCCGCCTAGGAGGCATCCAACTAGCTTAACGACTATCACAGTTAAGTGATAACCGGGACCAACGGCTTAACGTGCCTTCCGAAGCACGGAAACGCTCGATTTGAAATACCACTAGGCGGTCACCCATCCAGGTACCGACCACGACAGGCGTAGCTTAACTTTGCCGATCGATTAAGAACGGCTAATCATGCTACACCACGAGCGCTTCACCTTCTTTTAAAGTCTGTTAAAAATAAAACACTATCGCATTTAAATGTTCTCACATTAATAATCAAATATCAACCGACATTCTCAGAGGTTGGGTACTTCGCTCCCCCATTCTACAGTGTACCCTCAGGGTAGTATCACCCACTAATTGCAAAGTCAACACGGAGCGAATGTTTTTAGTGATTGTTTGTATTTTTTGGCGAGTGCATCTAGGGACGGAGAGTTTTGTTTTCAAACTGTCACGCGTGGTTTCACACGCGTTCGTGGAAAGAAATTTAGCATTAAGGTGCCGGTCCGTAGCCGACCACACGCAGTTAGTAGGCGACATGTCGCTAATACTTCTTTTTCTTTAATTTCTACGTGTAATGGAAAGGGTTTATCCATAAAAGTACATGACTTTGGTACCCAATTAATATGGCTTACCGATGTACCTGCGCAGAAGATACATATTCAAAGCGCGGGAAACGCTATTGGTCGGCAGCTGCCGCCATGTTAGCGCGCGCCGTGCGGTGGGGCGTGACTTGCGAGTGAGACGGAACTAACAGCTGCAGTGTATTGTGAACCTTATAGTGATCTAAGGTTGATTGTAAGTTTTAAGAGGAAACGCTGGTGGCGTTTGTTCCATACAAACGTAATCCTCAGTTTCCTCTTTGGATAATGACACTAGAGCTATGATTATTTTACCATGCAATCTGTAGGTAACACTGTATGTCTCTCGGTTGTGTTTTTCTCCATAAATTAATTATTATAAGAATTACGAGCCTTCTAAAATGACAAAAACTGACCATTTTTACTGCCCTTAACAAACGTGCAGCAAACAAATTTGACGAATATAAAAAATAAAAGGAAAACCGACAAACATAGCCAAAGCCCTCCTTATTATATTCTTGAAAACATTTAAAAAAACGATCCAGTATTGGAGGAGGAAACTGGGGATTACGATATAGCGATTTCGTCTATTTTAAATAGCTATAATTGATCCAAGCTCCAGTTGTCTCTATCGTCCCTCATACATTTATATCCCAGCAACAGCGCGACAGCAATAGATTTGTTAAATACCTATTTTTCAAATTTCATGCAACCATCCTTTCCTCTTAAGAGCATTCTTTCGTTAATCTTCGGGGTCACACTTACTTTTCTGTGCGAACGAAGATTCACGACGCGCCATATCAGTTGGGTACTACTGTACTAGGAGTACTGATCGCGAAAGAGAAAATTTTATAATAATATTAGCAAGTGACGTGAAAAGATTATGATTTTAATTCAATAAACTTGGAACTAAAAAAATATGAATGTTTGAGTAATTTATTTTGCATATAAAACTTAACTATTGCTCTTTACGACATATAGATTTTCATCAAAAAACCTTATAGCAAGGTATCATACATATACAACGTTTGTCATCATCATCATCATCAGCCTATAATGTCCCACTGCTGAGCACAGGCCTCCTTTCACAAATGAAGGTGAAAGGGAATGGGCAATACTCCACCAAGCGTGACTGCGGATCGGTGGAGGTAGGCTAGTGGTCTAGCCGTCTAGAAGGCATCCAACTAGCTTAACGACTATCACAATTAACAGATAACCGGGACCAACGGCTTTACGTGCCTTCCGAAGCACGGAAACGCTCGATTTGAAATACCACTAGGCGGTCACCCATCTAGGTACCGACCACGACAGGCGTAGCTTAATTTTGCCGATCGATTAAGACTGCGTATAAAGCAAAATAACAATCGTAGAATTGAAATTTAACCAAGTAAATAGTATTTACATGAAAAAATATTTTTATATGGGTATTTTAATTATATACGCGAGGGTTCTCTCTGAGCAAAAACATAATGGAATGAAATTTCCTCGATAGAAAAAAATCACAAAGCTACCTCTAATAATAATGAATTTTCGGTTTTATTCGTTCATGGTGTATCTAATTAAGACAAAAATTCGATAAATAATATCACTAACATATGACCTAGGGCTGCTACTAACAATTTTTTAAAATATTCTATACTTTACGAGTTATTTAGATAAACAGCGCTTAGTTCATTTTTGTTCCGCGGAACACGCTATCTCCATCTCATCTGCACGCGAAGATTAGACATAAGTTTGTTTCATCTGACATTGCCATATTTTTTTGGCTTGGTACGCACTCTTAAGAACGGATAATCATGCTACACCACGAGCGCTTCCAACTGCGCTTATAACGTTTGTATAAGTATACAATAGAAGGTGCAAGTGTGCATACGTAAACACTTATGCACAGTCACTTGCTACAACAAACAGCGTCGTGGGAGCTTTCGGCACGTGTCGGTGAGTGAAGGCACGTGTAGGTAGGTAAGTTAGTTTAGTTATAATTTTCTGCATACGTCTTGTTTATTGGTTTGTGGTTTGTGTTAAATCTAAATACAGGGTGATCTAAATACAGGGTGTTGTTTTGGTCGGCGACAAGCGACTCAGGAGCGGTAGTACAAAATATATATTCCCCAAAAATGGACTTCATTCCATTAAATACTGTAAACATGTTGAGAAATACCTTATTCAATTTGAAATAAAATTACCGCAAAGTATGGTTACTAGGCACGTGCACAGATTAGAGCTAGGCGCAAGCCGCCATCGCCCCACCCCTTTACTCCCTCGTACTCCCGTTGAGTATTATGTCTACACTTTAGCTTATTACATGACTTTCTAAATTTTTTTTTTTTATTTTTATTACTAAAAAAAAAAAAGTATTTTTTTAGCACTAGTATCTATTGTATTATCGACCCTGAGTCGCTCGTCGCTGACCAAAACAACGACCTGTATATCTAACCACGTCAACAGGCCCAAATATCAGCCTTTAAACTGGCTTTAGAACTTGTGGCCTCTTATCTAATGCTCCACTCAGCAAAAATATAAAGTCATCAGTAATCATTCGCCACTCCAACGCCGGCAGTTCCCGGCGCGTGCCGGCCACGTGGCTACTGTTATCTGTTTGCACAGTAATTCACACTGTACCCTATCATCGCTTACTTTCTGCTCGCGGTTTCGCTCGTATCTAAGGCGGTTATCACACTGCCACGCACCACGCAGCGTAGCGCGTCAATGCGTCTCTTAACGTTGCTTGTATGTTTTTTTTTTTTTTTTTTTTATACCACTTAGGTGGCAAACAAGCCTGCCTGATGGTAAGCAGTTACCGTAGCCTATGGACGCTTGCAACACCAGGGGTATCACTCGCGCGTTGCCGACCCTGAAGAACCCCATGCTGTACTCCATTGGGAAAACCACGGCAGGGAGCTCATTCCACAGTCCGAGCGTCCGCGGAAGAAAACTCCTTTTAGCCCGCACAGTTCGAAACAATTCTGGTTTCAATGTGTGTGGATGGACTCCCTGTCGATGGCGAGAGTTGCGATGGTGAAAGGTAGCCGTGGGCATCATGTCGAATAATTCCTTAGAACACTCTCCGTTGTACAAACGGTAGAACACACATAACGAGGCAAAGTCTCTCCTCACACACATAACGAGGCAAAGTCTCTCCTCAACACACATAACGAGGCAAAGTCTCTCCTCAAGTATCTCCGTTTGTATAGAAAAGACGCACAGTCCAACACACAGAAAATGCATCTACGTGCGTTCATACAGATCACGCGCCTACATGCGTCTCGCCGCGCACCTACGCGCGTAGGAGCGCGGCGAGACGCATGCGTGATGCGTGCGTGATTTTATATGGAATGAGTCAGAGCCGCCGTGAATCCACAGAACTCCCGCAGTACGCGCGTAGGTGCGGGGCAGTGTTATAATCGCTAATAGGCTTTGATGTGACCATGGTGTGGTGCTGATGATACACAAATCTCACTAATATTATAGTCATCTCGTAGAAGGGACATTCCTCACACACAGTCATCTGATCCCAAACTAAGCAGAGCATGTACTATGGAAACCAGATAAGTGATATAATACATATACTACTTTTTTTTCGATATAACATTATATTAATGCGTATACTAAGGGAAATGCGTACTAAGCCGGATTCTTCTCAGTTGACGGCCGAGTTCCGAACCGGTGGTAACTTCAGTAAATGTGACCTTCATAAGTGCCCTTCTGGGGCCTAAATTGAATAAATGACTTTGACTTTGGGTCCCTTTTAGGGTTCCTTACTCAAAGGGTGCCAAACGGGACCCTATTCATAAAACTCCGTCCGTCTGTCTGTCTGTCGGTCGGTGAGCTGTATCTCATGAACATTGCTGTGAATTTTGTCGCCATCAAAATTGGTTACGTTTACATCCTCTTAAATGTATTTAAGGCGATGATAGCTCAGTGGTAGTGACGTCGGATGCCGAGACGAAGGTCCCGGGTTCGAATCCTACAATGAGCTTGAGCTTTCGGTGAAGGAAAACATCGTGAGGAAACCATAGCACGGTGGTAGTTTACTTTGTAGTACCCATCTGGCTGGCTACCACCCTCAAGTTGAAAATCTGTCGCCAAGCACCTTTTGGTGTGTTCCGACAGCTGCACTCGAGAGCCAGTTCCTTTTAGGCTTTGTGTGCTTACCACCTTCGGCCACATCATCACTTACCATGGTGAGATTGTGGTCAAAACACAAGCGTATACACAGAAAAAAAATACATTAAATATTTGCTATCCTTTTTCAATACTATGTGTAAGAAAGAGATGTAATTAAAATTAGTTTGGCAACATAATCACCACCGATATATTACATACAGCATACTACAAATGCATCCCATTTTTATATTAGTGTGTTTGTCCCCTTATGCCTCTCATAAACAATAATTTATTTAATAAATTTCAATTCACTACTAACAATTCGGTTAGGGGGACCCCTATTACAGGGCTGGCAACATTGTCATGCTAATAAAATAACACATTTCTACCACTATTACTTTAGGTCTTCTCTCTATAAGAATTAGGTTGAAAATCCAATAGCAGTGCAATAAACTTTTCCCTTAGCGCTAATATGTCACAACTTGTCGCGTTTCACACCCCTGAGTTAGGGTTGTCGGAAGCAATTTATGTGTTAACATGATTTATTAGATGGCAACCCTCGCGCCTTAGGTTATGTATGATGATATTATATGTATGTTAGGGTCCTTAATCACCTATGAGCAACGTAATTTCTTCATTTTTGAGGCATTTATTTGACCTCAATTTCTTTATAGTTTTTTTTTTTTTTTTTTTTTTTACTGTTTATAGACCTGTGTTTGACCGCAATCTCACCATGGTAAGTGATGATGCGGCCGATGGTGGTAAGCACACAAAGCCTAGAAGGAACTGGCTCTCAAGTGCAGCTGTCGGAACACACCGAAAGATGCTTGGCGACAGATTTTCAACTTGAGGGTGGTAGCCAGCCAGGCGGGTACTACAAAGTACCCTACCACCGTGCTATGGTTTCCTCACGATGTTTTCCTTCACCGAAAGCTCAAGCTCATTGTAGGATTCGAACCCGGGACCTTCGTCTCGGTATCCGACGTCACTACCACTGAGCTATCATCGCCTTAAATGTGTCGCGAATGTGGTGGTTTGACCTTTAAGTAGTAAGCACATAAAAACAGAAGAGCCGGCAATAAACTCAGCAATTACTCTTTTCAAAACATGCTTAGATTCATACTCTTATCTCACTGACAACAATTTTGTAGTAATTCCATCGACGGGGAGTCCATCCTCACACATTGAAACCAGAATGGTTTGGTACTGTGCGGTTTCAAAGGAGCTTCCTTCCGCGGACGCTCAGACTGTGGAATGAGCTCCCCGCCGTGGTTTTCCCAATGGAGTACAGCATGGGGTTCTTCAAAAAGGGTGTGAAGAGATTTCTGCAGGGTCGGCAACGCGCTAGTGATACCCCTGGTGTTGCAAGTGTCCATAGGCTACGGTAACCGCTTACTATCAGGCGGGCCGTAGGCTTGTTTGCCACCTTAGTGGTATAAAAAAAAAGATAAAATTAAAAAATAAATACATTACAAGTCCAAGTCCGACTCGCACGTGACAGGTTTTTATATTTATTTATTAACTTTAGGAGGTTTAAAAAAGCAAATTTTGTGAAATTAGCTTTCTTTAACCCATTGGCTGGCTTATACAGAAATTCCATGGAAAAAAGCACTTTTAGTTTCCAATTCTTCACTTAAAGCCATCTAAAACGCCTAATCGTTCCAACTGCTCGCAAGTAATACACTTTTAAACCAACAGTATTGAAATTTAATTTATACAGGGTGTTGTTTTGGTCGGCGACAAGCGACCCAGGAGCGGTAGTACAAAATATATATTCCCTAAAAATGGACTTAATTCCATTAAATACTGTAAATATTTTGAAAAATACTTTATTCAATTTGAAATAAAATTACCGCAAAGTATGGTTACTAGGCACGTGCACTGACTAGAGCTAGGCACAAGCCGCCATCGCCCCACCCCTTTACTCCCTCGCACTCCCGTTGAGTATTATGTCTACAATTTAGCTTATTACATGATTTTCAAAAAAAAAAAAAATTATTTTTATTACTAAAAAAAAATAAAGTATTTTTTTTATATTTTTTTTAGCACCAGTATCTATTGTATGATCGACCCTGAGTCGCTCGTCGTTGACCAAAACAACAACCTGTATAGGTACCTAGATTTAAATCTATAAATACTGGAGAAACAAAAATAACAAAAACACGGATTAATTTATTTTTAAAATTGTTATTTTCTATCGCAAAGTTAGAATACCACCCCTACAAACAAGGCATAATAAACCTCCGTGCTAAAACAACAATCCGGTTTTAAAATCCGAACGCGCCCATTACTGGCCCCTTGGAACTGTCACGTTGACAGTTGACGCTCCCGCGATTTTCTCAAAACTTTTTGCTACATTCTAAAACGACATCTAAGTATTGAATCATAGAGTTAATGATTCTAATTCGCTTGCAGCTGAGGATACGCGTCATTAAAAATAAATGTTTCGGATATGAGAAAATGGAAAATCACAAATAGATTAGTGGGCGGGCCATTAATGACTTAAGACTAGCTTTTTTTAATTACGGAAAATCTCTTAATCCGATAATAATATAAAAATAACCACTTTTGAAAAAATAAAACTATGTGTTGGCGTTTTCCAAAGCCTGTGTTTTATTCTTTCATATTTTTTAATGGATTTATAATTTTTACAATTGAAATTACAAATTTCTTTATCTACAACAGATATGTACAAAATACAATCTATATATAGAAAATTTCCTCAAGCCTGCCGCGGCAAGGTTCCCAGCAGGCTGGCAGCGTTTCCTCTTTGGATAGCCAAGCTGACGCGTTGGCGGAAAATGCTCCCCGCCCGCTGGTCTCCGGAGGTCTCGATCAATTTTGATGACATAGTGCGAGCAAAACGGCGATCTTCGAACCTCCACGGTCCCATGGTGTCGACCGCGAAAGGCATAAAAAGATAATTTGATCCAATCGACGCGTATTTTTTGAATTTTGAATTTTCCGCACTGGCCGCAGCTGCCCCTGCAGCTTTACAAGTCGCTGGTAAGTGAGATGGCGTGAGTGTATCAACACATGTGGTACCCATACCAGCGACCTGCCGACACTCCAAGGGATCAAAGACAAATAATGATTTTTTGGCGGGAACTTGCTGAATGACGTTTGAGTTGAGTTTTCATTTTTATTTTCATATTCGTGTATTTTGAGTTTTATTGCATATTATCGGTGGTATTTTATCCAATAAAGATCAATCCATGTGCACCAGTGAAGTGAAATGGACTGAATTAGTGTATCGTGTCTTTTCAAGTTGTCTTAAAAAGTCCGTGAAGAGTTTTAGTACAATGACCACCATTGTAGTAAAACATGACTTTTATGGACGGTGACTGACTGAGGACTATGTGAACTAGAACTAGAACTTATAATATAACTGGAAATTGGCAAAATACACAAGCCGTGTGACGCCACTAAATTAAAAAAATGACAAATAATATTCGATCTTTTGCCGTCGTCGTCACGAGCAATATAATATAATGTTGAACTTTAATTATGCACCAAAAATATCGACTGCACCCAAAAATAGAATCGAAACCCAGATAACAAAATACCACCACAATCTTTCGATCTAAAACCACACCTTTCAAAAGTAATCGACGCAACGTAACCAGATCTTTACAAGAATATACCATTAGCAGTCATAGACAAGCACGACCATAAACAAGCTTTACGCAGTAGCCCTATCAGAAATCAGCCGTGAAGATAAAATCGAACGCAGCTCTAAAAAAAAAGAAAAAGCGCGCCATGTCACGAGGATTAGCGCTCATGCCCCCATTGTCAACGATGACAATTGAAATCTATCCATCCCTGTCTAGCTCGCGTCTGTGTCACCGCCCAAAAAGAGACGGATGTTATTCTATTTATTTTCACTTTTCTATGGATAGGTAATGTGACAGTTTTCGTATGAAATGTTTGTTTGGAATAGCCGTTTGAATGGAACACATTTCGGTCTAGTTTGAAATGTATGTTTTGTTTTTTTTTCTCTGTTAATCTGCCAGTGAGAGTGGGCTTAAGAAATGTTCACAGTAATTTTGTAAATATTTTTCATCGTGTCAATAATTGAAAGATCTCTGTTTGGAACGCGCGATTAAAAGTTGCATGGTCATGTAGAACACTAACATTTTTTAAGCACGTGATTACCTGCTTTGTAGTACCCGATCGGCTACTGCGATTTAAAACCTGTGGAGTATGCTTAGGTATTCTGATGTCTAGCCAGCGTTTAGAGATAATGGTGTTGATTCTGTTGTTTAAAACTAAACTAAATTTAGTCTCACTATGTCTCTTTCTAACAAAGAACATAAGAAAAGGATGTAAGAAATTTAGTCCTGTCAAATTAGTCCAATGCTTTTCAACGTAAATTTAGTCGCCATCTATCGCTGTTACGTCTAAATACCCGCGAATTAAAACGGCAAAGACTGATTTGGCAGCTTTAAATATGTTCTATCCTTTTTCAATGATGTTTGTAAGAAAGAGATGTGATGTGACTAAAATTAGTGCCCGATTGAGGAAATTTGGTATACATTCGTATATTAGATGACAATGCAAGTACAGTCAGCATAAAAAGCTTGTATTAAAAAATGATTTTTAAACCTTAAATTATTGAACACCGTTAAACTGGTTAAACCGTTATTCTGGATTACTGACAAGTACATTTTATTTAGGAATTCATTCATGAGGATCTAAAATCATTTCTGTGCTATTTATGTCATCTAGTTTATAAAAAAACTAACGGATACTGCTACTGTAATACAAAACCTTTTAATTAAGAACACTGATACATTAACTATTGTTGAGAAAATTATGGAACTTACCCCAGTTGGGTTCGATAAGAACAGAAGATAAGGTATCTTCTCGAACCCAACTGGGGTAAGTTCCATAATTTTGTACCTACAACTTTTACCTCTCTTATCTCTCCATAATAGGTAATTTTATCAGTGTTCTTACAAGTGTTTTATATCTTTTTATTTTTATTGTAACAGATCTTTATTTTCATCCATAAACCATGACGGCAGTCTAACTTTTATTACTACTATTTCGTATGTCTTACGTCGTGAAAAGTTATTTAGGGTTATCACGACATAATTAATTACCTAAATGATGTAATAACCTATCAGTACTTGTTCGCGATTTCACAGTTAAATCCATACTAAGTTTTCAAGCATGACAAAATACATTGTTAAAATGTCATCTCGAAATATCTACTCTATGTTTAATTCATTGTATTTCCAAAACAGACGCCTAATCTATTCCAAAACAAGCTTGTTAGATACAAATGAAGAGCATTCCAAGTGAAAATAAAAGGTCTATGCTTTACTCTCATTGTTTATGGTATACAAACGCAGACACGCTGTCTGTCTTTAACTATTCTTGTAACTACTCCTTAAAAAGTGGCTCTCAAACTTTAGATTATGACCCCCTTTTAAATTCATGTATTTTTTTATTTGACTATACCTAAAATCATACTATTTATACCTACATCTATACTAAAACAAAACTATAATAAAACTTTTTTTTTTATATTTTTTTTTGTTTATTTAAACGGGCTAATCTCTGGAACTACCAGCCAACTTTCAATCCCTGAATTTATCTTTGCTTTGGATTTGAATTCTACAAAACAAATTCTAGACCTTACGGTTAAGGTTATCCGTTGATTATTATAAGTCATTAAATCTATAGGTATAGTGAAAGTCAAAGTAATTTATTCAATTTAGGCCCTAGTAGGGCATTTATGAAGGTCAAAGGTACTGAAATTACCACCAGTTCATAGTTCGGCCATCAACTGAGAAGAACATGCAAGAAACTCAGCAAGGTTAAATTATTATAAACTATATATGTATCGAAACTGTCTGACTGATATATCAAAACACAGCTCAGACTACACGATCTAGAAACTGCAAATCGAACATCCTAAGGTAAGGTAGATTAAAGAGGGCTTTTTCAAAATTACACCCGTAAGGGGAGCTAGTAGTTCCACAGATTGAGAACCACAGACCAAGAACAAACAAAACTTTAACATGCATCATAGTAATTAATCATCAAATTTTCTCTTACCATACGTTAATAGACTTTTTTTTGATGTAATTTGGACTTGACTAATGTTACTCAGTTAATGATTGTTAATTTCTATGGGGATTACAACGTATTAGTGGGCATGACCCGGTTACGATGGCACACTCGTCTGTCTGTCTGTTGATTGTGTTTGAGGATAACTTATGATGGAGAAATTCCAAAGGCTTGTAGCTTAGAGAGCAATCGAGGTTTATACATCTGAACGATTGTATGAAAATGAATGGTTACCCATTTAAAAAATTTGAAATATATGTGTGTAAATTGAGACTACGCTCAATTATTAATCTGTATATAGATAGATGGATATTCAATAAATCACAAATCATTGGCAAAAATCCAAAGTTTTTGCTGTTACTTAATTCTGAATAGATATGAGCACCGATGCACAATCAATCGACGGCGGAGCAGATTGATTCTGAATAGTCGATATTTCTGTCGCAGGGAAATAAGGATATCAGGCATTTAATGAAACCTCTAGGGATACCATGAAATTACGGAAAAACTGAAAACGGTCGATAGCCCACCTAAAGGGGCACAAAGGTTTCTTGACACGTTCCCTACTAATATTATAAACGCGAAAGTTTGTGTCTTTCACGCAAAAACTTCATAACGTATTTGGTTGAAAGAATCATGGCGAGCTCCATACATTGATTTGTACAAAAAAATAAAACATTTTAGAGGGTTTTGAATCACTTCCAATATTGAGATTACATTACCATTACATGAAATATTTTATAAACCCAGCAAAACATAACATAACGGTTTAAGTCGCGAATGGTCGCGATTCGCCGGCATGCCATAGAAATTCGCATTTTTATCCCGAGGTTCTAAAAATATTTTAAATGGCTCAAGTTGTTCCTTAGGCACCAAGGGTCAAATATAACGTCATTCCAACGTCTCTAAAAATCTTTATTTTTTTGTACAAATCTCGCCATGAATATGTTCCGGAAAGACATACGATCGATCGGGGGTCGGTAACTAGTTAATTTAAATTTATGATTTCTTTTTCCCAGGTGTGAACCCTCGAAAACAACGTCGGGAGCGGACGACCTTCACTCGAGCGCAGTTAGACGTGCTCGAAGCCCTCTTCGGGAAGACGAGGTATCCAGACATCTTCATGAGAGAGGAAGTCGCTTTGAAAATCAACTTGCCCGAGTCAAGGGTGCAGGTCAGTCAAATAACATTACTGTATCTGCTTTTAGTACGTCCAGCCTGATGGTAGCCGGTTACCGTCTACGCTGGGATAACCGATTTCTTCCACGCAAAATGCCCATCGGTTTTTTTTTTGTAAACCTTATTGTTCTTGTAGTTCATAATATGTTCATGAGCAACAATTCATCATCATCATCAGCCTATAATGTCCCACAGCTGAGCACAGGCCTCCTTTCACAAATGAGGCTCAAGGAAATGGGCAGATACTCCATCACGCATGACCACTGCGGATCGGTGGAAGTAGGCTATTGGTCAACCTACTGTTGGATTTATCAAGCCACCTAGGAGGCCTCCAACCAGCTTAACGACTATCACAACGAAGTGATAACCTAACAATTATATTGGATTAATAGCAGATAATCTTAAATTTATTAATATCAACAAATATAATATAAAAAAGTTAATTATTAATATTAATCCACTAAATGCATTAAATCTTATAATATTTAAGAGGATAAGTCAATCAAATCATCATTATCTATATCAAAAAGTTTATGACTATTAATATAATTAATGCACTGTATTAAAATACCATTAGTGATATCTGTGGTGGGAAATCCTTTGATTATTGAGATTCAATTAAGTCGAGACACGATAAAATAGTTATATGTAGTTGGAAATACTTATTTGTACAGGGTGGTCCGCTACTAAATGGAAAGCCTTTTTATCCACGACCATTGAGACGAAAATTGTCTGATGATAAAGTTTAATGAGTTGGTCAACTTTATCCTTTATGACAGGCCCTTAATGTATATAGGGGGTTGTGTAAATCAAAATAGATAATATATATGTAGGTACGTTCTTAGCAGCACTATTTGCAAAAAAAATATACTGACCGCCGCGAAATTTTGAAGATTTGAACTGACTTGCTCGAGATCGCGCGTCGATTAGTTCAGTCATCATGAAGAGGTAACAGAGAGACATACAGAATTATTTTCGCATCAATAATATATAGCAGGATTTTCTGAAAATTTTATCTTCCCGAACATTGACCCTGGTATAACAAGTAAAACAGTGAATTTATTGCCATAGACATATTTGCAACATATACCTACTAGGGTGAATCCGGGGCTAGGATGGCCAAATCTTAAAGTATAGGAAAAAACAAAACTGTATAATTAAAATTTTATTTTTCATAAATTATTTACCCTTACTTAGATTTTTATATAATATTACTTGACAGAATTTGATACTATGGGATGATGCAATAATACAGGTGTGTTTTGGTGATACAAAACTACAGTGAGACAAATCTCAGAAATAGCTTTAAACGTTTATAAATACAAAGAAAATTAGACTTCGTTTCGTTACAATAAGGTTCATCTATATTATTATATCAATAACCATAGAATTACAGATAAAGTTATTTTTGCAATCTTAAACGTCAACATTATTTCTTAGACTTCAAAATCAAAATCAAAAAGTCAGTTATTCAGTTTAGGCCCTAGTAAGGCACTTATGAAAGTAAATTGGTACATACAGTTGAATTTAGCACCGGTTCGGAATACAGTTAAACTGAGAAGACTCCGGCAAGAAACTTAGCAAGGATTTTTTTTGTGGAAGGTCTTTTAATATTACAGCTTTTTTTTTACATTAATATTCAAATAGCATTTAATGGACCGTAATAAAAAAATCTGTCGTGGTCGGTAACTGGATGGGTGACTGCCTAGTGGTATTTCAAATCGAGCGTTTCCGTGCTTCGGAAGGCACGTAAAGCCGTTGGTCCCGGTTATCACTTAATTGTGATAGTCATTAAGCTAGTTGGATGCCTCCTAGGCGGCTTGAAAAATTCCAACAGTAGGTTGACCACTAGCCTACCTCCACCGATCCGCAGTGGGCACGCGTGGTGAAGTTATTGCCCATTCCCTTTCACCTTAACTTGTGAAAGGAGGCCTGTGCTCAGCAGTGGGACATTATAGGCTGATGATGATGATGATGATGAATAAAAAAATCTATTTAATAAAATTCAAAAACGAGAAGACTCGAATTTTTATAAACCACGTCTTTGTGGAATGAGCTTGACAATAAACGCAGAATATAGGTAAAATGTACGCGAGATTTAACTCGTATTAAAATAAAAGTTGAAACCAAAAGGAGTTCTATCGATAACAAGCGATGGTTGACTGAACGGTAATTTGATGAGATATTCCATTTACTCTAACACGGTTAAAGCATTAACGCTTCAAATCGAATTATGTCGTTCTGTGGAATCGTCTTTATTGTATAACAACGCAAAATTGTTTAACCACCACGTTTTTATACTTCTTAATTATCTTTTAACATAAAATTGCTAATTTCAAATGATTTCCTTATTTATGAATTATGGACACTTAATTTAAAACAATTAATTTTAGTAAGATATAAAAACATTATTAAAATTGAATTTGAATATTAACGTCGAAGAACTAATTAAGTGTTGATGGATATTTATAACGTTTCCTAGATTACCATTAATTAATAAAAAAATACTATCTCAAGAATAAATGTCAATGTAACCATTTAAAATAAATTGCATGTTTTTTACCAAAACCTAAAATTTATTTGTAAATTGTGCAGTTGCAGTTGCTATATATGTCGCATTTTGATATTATAATTTTTTTTTATATGGGCTGTCAAAAATTACCTGTAAATAATGGCCCTATATTATGTAATTGGGCTAATGGGAATATAATCCAAGAATAAAATGTATAACATAAAAAGGGGACGCCGACAGAAAGTTTGACAATCAGTGATATAGGTGATTGAGTAAAAAGAATAATTAAATTACCCGTTTTCTTTGAAGTGGCGTTCTACATCCAGCGATTGACAATAAAGCTCCCTATCTACCCCCTCTCAAACATAATCAGATAACGTTTGTTTAATTGGCACATTTCGATTGTTGTGCGATAACATATTTCCTTCATGGCGATAACCAAACAGCTCATCATACATTTTATGGAAAACCTAGTTGATGGCTCATTACTCATTAAATTTTATCAAAATTAAATAATAATCTAAAATTATAGTTTAAAAATTCTTTAAAACACGCTTTTAAAGGCCCGATACTAAAAAATATTTGCGATGGTACCCAATTATTGTATTGTCACCGGCCCTTGATAAGTGTGTAAAGTTTCTGATTAATCTGACATTTTATAGTGATGAAAATTACGATTGAAGATTCCAATACACATACAAACAGGTAAAGCTAATTAAAGCGTGTTCAAAGTAGCTAATCAATAACGTACAACGGTGCCGATTCTGTTGTAAATCACACTAAACAAATTTTAGTCACATCACATCTCTTTCTTACAAACATTATTGAAAAAGGATAGAAAATTAGTCTTTGCCGTCTTCATTTTCGGGTATTTAGACGTAAACGCGATAGATGGCGACTAAATTTATATTGAAAACAAGCATTGGACTAATTTGACAAGACTAAATTTCTTACATGCTTTTCGTACCTATGTTCTTTGTTTGAAAGAGACATAGTGAGACTAAATTAGTTTAGTTGTAAACAACAGAATCAGCACCAATGTAATTAAAATTAAAAGAAAATTTTAAATATATATAATCACAAGCTGTCCCCTTGGTTTCATCCACTAACCCGGGATAAAAATTAGAATGTCCTAGAACTGGTATGAAACTCGGCCTGAAAGTCTAGTCTAGTAAAATCTTGGTATTATAGTCCCGTCTCTTTTTGTTATATGATATTAGAAAGTGACGGATATATTGACAACCTGGCTTTTGATAGACTTACTTTAAACCATCTCCCGTAATAAGGGGGTGAGTTTATTTTAGTTGACAATATTGGCAATTTTTTATAAATTTCTAAAAATTTATGGCTACTTTTGTCTAAGATTCCTGCGTAAACTAAAATAAATGTATACATGTCAAACGATACTAAATATAACGTGAGTATACATACCTACCGTGGATTATAGCATAGCCCGTAGTCATATGGAACCCCACATTAATACAGCCCCCTAATAATAAGTTGATAACTTTCCAACAAAAAGAGCAAGAGCGGAATGAATGAATGGGTTGAACGGCAGATGTGATGTATTTGAACGATATTTTGCATCATAGTTTTAATTGATCTCGCCTTTTGGACTTACGACAGAATTTACAAAGGCTCATTACGGGGAAGACAGGAATATAATGGTTGTAGTAGCTTTTAAATTTACGTGGAAGACACGAATATAATGCTTGTAGTAGCTTTTAAATTTATGTGGAAGACAAGAATATAATGACTGTAGTAGCTTTTAAATTTCATGGAAGACAAGAATATAATGGTTGTAGTAGCTTTTAAATGTATGTACGTGGAAGACATGAATATAATTATTGTAGTAGCATTTAAATTTACGTGGAAGACAAGAATATAATTTTTGTAGTAGTTTCTCTCTGCATTTGTATCCCCCCTGGCTATGTGAAAATTGTATGAATATTTGTTTATTTGGAAAAAACAAAATGCGTTGAAAGAAAAAAAAACAGAATTACAAACACATAAAACAGCCAAGAGAACAGTTTTGGAGTTTCTTGCGGAAATCTTCTCAGTTTACGTGCGTTCTTGATCGCCGCGGTCACTGTGTGTAATTATCTAAGCGCTACAGTGAACGCAGAACGTATAACTGTGACAGCAGAACTCAAGACTGCGCGCTGTGGCACCGGCGCCTTACGCTTCTATCACGTATTCTATTGCACGCGCTTTTTTTTGTCAAGCTGAAAAATTCATTCGCGCGCCAATTTATAAAATTAGTAGAAAGACTAATTTTTACATTAATTATGTAAGGATTACTAAGTAATTCAGCTGTAAACATCCCCTACCACATGAACGAATGCGGTGTGTAATAAATCACCATGTAAGTCGAAGTACAAACACGAAGTGAGAACATCGAGCAATTGAACTATACACAGATGTGATATTTGTTTTGGGGCGCGTTTTAGCTCGCAAGTGATTACTTGTAATTGTTATAACGGGGGACTGTAGTAGGGATTTTATTTTCAGAAGATTCTAAATTCTAAATAAATTTAATTGAATTGAACGTCGTCAATTGAAGCGCTCGTGGTGTAGCATGATTAGACGTTCTTAATCGATCGGCAAAGTTTAGCTACCACCGTCGTGGTCGGATCTGGATGGGTGACCACCTAGTGATAATTCAAATGCTTCGGAAGGCACGTAAAGCTGTTAGTCCCGGTTATCACTTAATTGTGATAGTAGTTAAGTTAGTTGGAGGCCCCCTAGGCAGCTTGAAAATTCCAAAAGTAGGTTGATCACTAGCCTACCTCCACCAATCCGAAGTAGGCACGCGTGGTAGAGTATCTGCACATTCCCTTTCACCCTCATTTGTGAAAGGAGGCCTATGCTCAGCAGTGGGATATTGTAGACTGATGATAAATTGGATACAAGTAAAAAAAAATAACTAAAAAGTGTCATATTCTCCATTTGACTACTTTGATAACAATCTAGTATTCTGCACTATCCGTCAAATAAAGACAATGGAACCTAATATTTCCTCTTTATTAACAGGTATGGTTCAAAAACCGAAGAGCGAAATGCCGACAGCAACTTCAACAGCAGACAAACACACAGATTTCAAGCAAATCCTCATCAAACAATAAAACATCCATATCGTCATCCAACAGCATAAAATCCACGAATACCACCTCCTCATCAAAAGTCAGCTCATCCAAATCCCTAACCACCACTAACTCTAGCTTATCATCGACACAGAACACATCGAGTATTACTACGTCCTCTCCTAACCTCCCCATAACTCCCACGACCTCAGTCAGTCCACCAATCAACGTGATTTGCAAGAAAGAATCAGCTCCATCTAACTATGACTCCCCTTTAAACAAAAGCAACTTGACATCACTCAGCCACCATTACAACGACAACAGACTGAAGGAGTCTTCACCCAGTGATGCGATACCCAACGTGCACAGTTACGGAGTCACTCCAAAACAAGAATTGTACAGCAGTCCTAAAAGACTTGATTACTCCAGTAAGCTGGACTACTCTGAGAAGTCCTTTGGAGGTAATTTGGTTAAGGACCAGTACCAATCGAGGTTGACGGGGAATTTGACTCCTTTGGGGTCTAATTCTTCTATAATGACGACCCCGTCGCCCCCGATTACGCCGCAGAGCATCAATGGCCCGGGGAATGTGTACCATCCAGATAGTTACAACAGCTTCCATTGGCCCGGCAGCTCGGACTACATCAGGAGCTACTCCACGTCTCATCATCATCAGGGTTACGGGCAGGCGTATAATTCACCATATTATCCCAGTCAGGTGAGTTGAGGTTCTGAGTTTATATTGATTTTGAAAGCGTGCGTGCACCATTGAGATACTACGTATAGAGAAGACGCCACACATCACAACTATGTTACGTTCAAGTCAGGTCATCCGGCCACACTTCTTGTGAACGAAACGTGTAAGCGCCGTGAAAATCACGGTTTTTCCGAGAAAAATACTCCTAAAAGCGTGTTTCTACTGTCTGCTTAGACGATTAATTATTGTTTCAACACTAAAGAGAACTTTAGTTGTCTCAAAAAAAAGGACATACCTTTGCTTTTGATTACTTTCCTATACGTAGTAATAATAGCTCAATGGCGTGCACACAAACATCCAAACTTTCGCATTTATAATATTACTAGCAGTCGCTATCAGTTTCACTCGCTTTCCTGGGATAAAAAGTAACCAATGTCCCTCTCTATACCATAGGCTATCTGCGTGCCATTCACGATCAGCTGTGTAAGTAACAAACAAACAAACTCACATTCGCATCTATATATATAAAATTCAAAGTCCTGAATGACTGGTTGATTGATATATCAACACACGGCCTAAAACACTGGTCCTAGAGACATTAAATTTAGAGGGTGTTTAGATTCTGTGAAGAGTAGGTATCCACTAAGAAAGGGTTTTTCGAAATTCCACCCCTAAGGGGGTAAAATAGGAGTTGAAAGTTTGTATATCGTCATTTTCGAAGTTAGGATCTTCAAATGTTGTGTTAAGGCTGAAGAAAATTAATTTATACGTGTTTTAGCGTTTTTAATAATTCCACCCTCGAAGGGGGATGAAGTTGTTTTGTTATTGTAGAAAAATATATCATTTGTTTCCTGTAGGCCACGCGGGCGAAGCCGCGAGCAGAAGCTTGTTTATAAAATTAGTAAGGAACTTATCAACGTCCAATAACTAATCTCTCCTTTTTTCACAGATGGAATATTTCAACGGTTCGTCAGTCAACCAATCGCATGGAAGCCACCACAGTCACAACTTTACACCTAATGGAAACCAGTTATACAACCAAGTCTCTTTCGGTAATCCATCCCCACCAGCTGCGTGGCCTTCCCACCACAACATACTGTCTTCGGGACCAGAATCGCCAGAGAATCAGTCCCAAAACGCCCCCCATTTAAGCATGCTTCAAGCCTCCCAAATTACGAACTTTTCCAATTCTGGCAACAGTTACTTTGCTCCAGAGAAATATGGTATTAACATGGTTTAGTATTTCTAGTCTTTTTTTTTTAATATTTCTTGTAAATAAATCTGTGTAGTGGAGTACGATTATTAAAGAGTTTGAGTGTTTTTGGCCGTTTATTAAAAATACATAGTCATATTTAAATCAGCTATTAAAAAAACATTGTATTTTCAGAAATTTTCAACTTTTTTTCTACATTTTACGGTTATATTTATAGTAAATTGTACTTTATCACTAAAGTGTATATTAAAACTTGAAAATTTTTGATAATACGGTCACTGTACATATCAAAGTATTGCATTATCTTTATTTTACAAATACTCAAATTTTGTTTTAATCGTACTCAAAAACGTACGCTATCGTTTATTTATATGGGCGATGTGTTGGTAAAATTTTTGTGAATATATTTTTTTGGCAAGAATTAATATCATTATATGATTAAAAAAAACTTTGACATTTTTCTTTATTTATTTACAAGAAAATTACATTATTAATTCATCTTAAATAAACATTCATGTTATCAAATCTTGCCACGATATATATTAACAATTTCACAATATAGATAATTTAATATGAAAATACTTTCGTAGGAATTTGTTCTTAAAATTATTTCTTTTATTCAGAATCGCCAACGATTATGTCACCCCTAATTTAAATATAAAAATAAAAAAGATTATCAACGAAATTCAAAAAATAAATTCAACGAGCCTAATCATGTATCGAAAACATTTTATTTTTAAGTCCTTGCCATATTTATATTTTTTTAATATTCAGAATTTTGTTAAAAATAATGTATAGAGATTTCATTTACTTATATTTGCTTCCTAATGCCTGTGTAAAAACCCTGAGTCATATCACGTATAAAATAAATCTTTAGGCTATGTTTAGTGACAGAATTCGCTAAATTAACAAGTAATCATAGTTTTTATTGTATATAAATTAAATTTTAAGAGTTTATTTTGTATATGTGTGTGCTCCAAAAGTATATGTGAAAATTTATTGTCTAGTTTTAAGGAATTCAATTTTCCTTCTGATTTAGATACCAGTGAAAAAACCTGTCAAATAAATTCAAATCAGTCATTCATGTCATGAAAGGATGACATTTCTATACATCAAAAAAATTAAACGTAATTTAATAAACAAGACGAAATAAAAACATTAAATTCATTAATCTGGAACCAATATACTATGTTATTTTTATAACACATAATACAATGTAAAAACGGTAGATATTTACCGTTAAAATGCATTTATTTCATTGAAATGGACTCCTGTATTATCTGTGGGTAAGTTAAAACTGACAGCCGTGAGTTTGTCGGCCATCTTGTCAAACTCGTTCGGCAATTACGTTATAATAAAGAGATTATTAGTTAATTTATATTTTTTATTTGTCAAATTGTAGTATTTAAATGGTATTGTAATGAAATTTGTAATTTATATTAAATTTTAGGCTTGTGCATAGCTAAGTTAGCTTTAAGTAATTAAAGTACATTAGTACCGCATTCGATAAAGAGTCAGTGTATTTTTTTTTTAAGTTAAGTTGTAATAATTATTAACTGATAGCTAATGAAATATTGAATCCGAATATATGCATATAAAATACAATTTGACGTGTTTTATTCATGATACAAAGTAAATATGAAACAATAAAAAATATTCCAGGCACATAATTTGACACTTACCAGAAAAATAACCACAGTATGATAAAAAAAAGTAACAAGTATAACAAAAAAACCAAGTCCTAGAACCAAGGTCCTTATCAAGACGAAACAAACGTGACCAAACTCGATGGAGTTGCGTTATTTTACAGATTTCCCATGGTTTGCATTGTTATCCGATTTACATGCATACAAAATTTCAGTTCAATTGGAAACCTAGTCAAAAACTTGCAAGATTTTATGACAGACGCACAGACTACTTCTCTGCCATTTCTCATGTCCGTGAAAATGGTGGGAAATCCAATTTCCAGGTATATGCTATACCACAAACGAAGCTGTTTCGTATAATACGATATGATATAGAAACACCTTATATAGCGCAGCGTGTAACGGCTGACCGTAACAATATTCATGGATGCATGTAAAAAGATTTTTTTTCTGATGTTGACATTGAGCTATTATTACTACGTATAGAGAAGACACCACACATCACAACTATGTTCCGTTTAAGTGAGACCATCCGGCAACACTTGTTGTCGTAGAACGATGAACGAAACGCGTAAGCGCCGTGAAAATCACGGTGTTTGTGAGAAAACACCTAAAAGCGTTTTGATAGTGCTACGTGTTTCTACTGTCTGCTTAATTATTGTTTCAGTGCTAAAGATAACTTTAGTTGACTTTAAATAATGGGACATAACCTTTGCTTATGATAGCTTCTCTATACGTAGTAATAGCTCAATGGATGTTGAAAAAGAAAATTATTCAAACTTTGTTCTTAGCTTTACTAAGGACTACCTTCTGACCCGCTGTTTCATCCGCGTTCCCGAGAGATATATTATTTTTCCGGGACAAAAAGTACCATATTAAAGGAGTATTCGAAACTATGGGTTAACCCAGAACATATTCTATCTGTGTGCCAAATTTTATCCAAATCCATTAAGTAGTTTTTTCGTGAAAGGGTAACAAACATCTTCACATCCTTACAAACTTTCACCTTTATGATATTAAAACTTTCACCTTTATGATAGCTGTCACCCGCGATTTCACCCGCGTTCCCGGGATACAAAGTAACCTATGTCCTTTCCCATACCATAGGCTATCTGCATGCCAAATTTCATGATGATCCGTTGAGTAGTTGAAGCGTGAAGGCGTAACAAACAAACAAACTCACTTTCGCATTTATAGTATTAGTTAGGATACATAGTAAGGATATTAGTAGTATAAAAAAAAATATGATCACCAAAAGCTCAAAAGCTCTCTACGGCATATGAGCTATCATAGCTTTAAGCTCGCTCGTCGTTCACTGATGTTCTGTAGTGTAACATGATAGGCACAGGTTGACGACTGAAGCCCTACGTGAGACGTCCTACAAATACCGACGTTTCTTTGACCTCATGTCAAAGTTCACGTCCCATGTCATTGAACACGCAGTAAACATTACAAAAATATAATTAAGAGGAAATGCTGGCGGTGTTTGTTCCATACAAACGTAATCCTCAGTTTCCTCTCTGGATAATGACGCTAGAACAATGATTATTTTACCATGCAATCTGTAGGTACCACTGTATGTGCCTCGGTTGTGTTTTTCTCCATAATTAATTATTATAAGAATTAGGAGTCTTCTAAAATCACAAAATCTTACCATTTTTATAAAAAAAACAAAGGATAACCGACAGACATAGCCAAAGCTCTTCTTATTATGATTCTTGAATTTATTTTTTTATCGATCCAGTTTTGGAGGAGAAAACCGGGGATTACAAAATAGCGATTTCGTCTATTTTAAATAGGTATAATTGGTCCAAGTGGTAGTTGTCTCTATCGCCATCGGACAGGATAGCTCGGGCACAGCGCGACAGCAATAGATATGTCAAAAACACATTTTTCAAATTTCTTGCAGCCATCTTTCCTCTTAACTAGCTCTCCCGCGCGGTTTCACCCGTATTCCCGAGGGATCGAATGTTTTCCCGGGATTAAAAGTATCGTATGTGATAATCCAGAACATATTCTATCTGTACGCCAAATTTCATCCAAATCCGTTCTGTAGTTTTTGCGTGAAAGAGTAACAAACATCCATCCTTACTCAAACACTTTCATTTATAATATTAGTATTATTTTTCCGATTCTGTTGTAATTCGCACTAAACTAATTTTAGTCACATCTCATCATCCGTGACGAAGGTCCCGGGTTCGAATCCTACAATGATCTCGAGCTTTCCGTGAAGGAAAACATCGTGAGGAAACCATAACACGGTTTTAGGTTACTTTGTAGTACCCATCTGGCTGGCTACCACCCTCAAGTTGAAAATCTGTCGCCAAGCACCTATCGGTGTGTTCCGATAGCTGTACTTGAGAGCCAGTTCCTTCTAGGCTTTGTGTGTGCACCACCTTCGCCCGTCATCACTTACCATGGTGAGATTACGGTCAAACACAGGCATATATCTCAGATATAGTAATCTGTGCCTATATATAGTAAAGAAATAACTTGATTATATTGGAAATGATATAACTGATAGGTATAAGGGTCCGTAACGCGGTCCATCGGCCTTCCGTATGGATACGGGTACCGCTTACCACCAAATCGATTTAATGTCTTTTTTTTATATAAGAAGGCTTAAAAGGTGGCCTGGCTGTCCCTCTGATGGAAAGCGGTTATAGAAATTTGTATTATCTGGAGGAAAGCTAGTGTTGTGAAGCTAAGGAGGCTCTGAAGCTCAATAAAACAAACCGCTAGTTGCTTGACGACATTTTTTCAACTTCTTTTGTAACTCATGGCCTGGTTTACACTAGTTTTCGTGGTTGTACCCGCGTTACCGTAGGATTCATTATTTAAATTGATTAAAGTATCTTATAAAGTAATTCCAGGTTATGATCCATCCGTTTGCCAAATTTTATGACGATTGGTTAAACTTGAGGCGTCAAGAGTAACAAACAAACAAACTCACTTTCGCATTTATTTATTATTAGTGTAATTATGTATTTACAAATAAAATATAAAAGTAGTATATGTATTATATCAGTTATCTGGTTTTCATAGTACATGCTTTGGTATTCTGAAACGTTTTTGACAGCAACCGACGACGACTCCGTTGTGACGGTTAGTCCGAGAGGTAGCGTTGCAAACACAAAAGTCATAGTAAGCCGGCTGACGTTGAAATGTATAGTTGATCTTATATGACTAATAAGTGAACCGACCGTCTGCTCAAGTAAGTGCTCAAGTCTTCTACATCCATCATCAGCCACTCCCAGTAAAAAAAAAGACATAGTACGCCGGCTCAAACTTGTTTCATAAGTATTTGACATAATACTGAGCTGAAAAAAATCGTCTGCTGCATGGTGGAGGGGGGAACACGCGTCAGCTGCTCGCATGAATTTGTAAAAAAAAAAGTTTACCCCTGCCGTAACCTTCCAATCCTAAACCCACCGCGGGTGCATCGCTGATGCGTGGTTCACATATTAGTCATTCAAGATCTATTGAAAAAGATGGCCATCGATCGGCGTATTAATACTACCTAAAATGCATCAGTACCTCCCGGACTATTGCATGTCGAAACAATTGAATACTTGAATAGGTCAAAAGAATTAAAATGGGCTGGAAGGTGTATTGTAAACATCAACTGCGCTCTGCGAGTGGATTTCATTTATTTTAATGATCTGAGTCGTAATCCCAAGCTAAGCAAACTTATGATATGGAAACTAGATAAAGGCTAATTTTATTTCATATTTTAGTAAAACTTTAATGTACTGAATATACCAATTTTAAAGGTTTAATATGAAGGCTATTCATTGGTTTAACTTTATCTTAATATTACGACTTAAACTTCACAAAAAGAAAGCTAGATATAGCGCCCATATTTTGAAAATATTGAAACAATTAACATTTTTTCACGAATAATGTTTAATAACATACTCGTATGTAAGTACATACTACTAAATTGACGAGGTATTTTTTATAAGGAATAATAAAAATAAGCCAGATATCAAAGACTTCTATATAGAATTTGGAAGAATTTTAGCATTTCCAGTAAATAAAAATGCATTGACTTTGTAGTGCTGTGCACAATTTAATCAATGTTTATTTCAACAAGAATAGTTAAAGAATTACTCGCCAAAAGTCTCAACTGTTGAGCTTGACGACGTTTTTCCAAGATATCTTCATCATTGGCTGATTTAAGGATGCCCATAATATGACTTATCCGAGCTGCAGATATCTGAAATATGTATACCAACTCTGTAACCACTATAAAATTAGTATCATCATCATATTCTGTCACGAGATGTCCTCTGCTGAACTGGGCCTTTGTTTTTGACTGATTTCGACAAAGAACAGTCTTGGATTTATAATAAATAATTTGTAATAAAACATACTTACTTCAAATATCATAACATTACACAGAAACTATCATAAATGAAAGTGATCCACAAAGTGACAGGTTTTTTTTTATAATGGATACATAATACGACCTTAATAGGAGCTTCCTAAAATTAAACATTAATTAATTGACCAATTGAAAAATGTAGCACCGCACTACGAATGTATAGAGAATAGACCGCGACGACGGACGTCGTCGTCGTCAGCTGTCAAAAAAGAACAGAATTGCACTAAAGCTCTGCTTAGTTTGGGATCAGGGCCCAATTCACACCACTTCGACATCAATGTGGCATTAGACATTTGCCCAAAAACATGGCGGATATCTATTTCGCAAAATCACGAATTCAACAATCTATTTAGTATTATTTTCGTGACGTTGCGATATTTTTCTTTATTAATATTCCAAACTAACAGTGCAACGATATTATAAATGCCTTTTAAAAGCTATAAAAATAAAATTTTGTGTAGTATTTTTCTGCAAAAACATTTAACTGTTGATACAATTGATCAGCCGAGTCGCAACGGTCAAAATATTTTTTCAGGATTTCAGAATTAGTACCATCGTAAAAATCTTTCACCCCAAAGCAGTTCAGGTGAATTAAAATACAATTAACCCTGTACAATGAATTTTAGGGTTAAATTGTAAAAATCATTTGAAATGAATGTTGTAGTTTTCCGTCAACAAACTTGTGTAGCGAGTTCTTTTAAAATTAGCTGTTTAGACGCCGCAGTGAATTGTGCCTCTACACACAACTATAATACGGCAGAACGCAAACTTTACTTGTACCACCGTTGATATTCCCTGGAAAATGTATTTTTATTTTATCACGGTAGGCCTGTTTCGATAACCCACCAACATCATACAAGCAAAAACCAACTCTATCTGCCTGATTCTACATGTCAAATTACGCCATCGTTATTTTAACATAGAACATTTGAAGTAAAGACGCCCAATGTCGAGTGTACGCAGTAATGTTCGCAGCTGTATATAGAGATGTATTTCCCTCTCGCTTGCTTTCGTGTGACGTCGGTATAGTGCTGTCTCGCTTGGGTGCGGAGTTAAGCCGCTTATCTTCAGCCCGCACGCCGCGCCCCGCCGCCCCTGCCGGCTGCTGCGCGTAACTGGTTCCATTCTGCAATTTGTTCAAATTTTAAATTTCTTTCGGAAAATTCATAATAAAAATTAAAGAGACCCTGAGGTGAATGGAGAACAGTATAAGCAGACATTTCCATGCACACAAATGTCTGTGCTTACCTGGGTAGGAATCGTACCAAAAACCTGTGACGTTACATCACATCTCTACGCCATCGCCAGCCTATCAATTCTACGATATTTTAGAATTAGTTTTTTTTATACACGAAGTCGGGCAACAAGCATACGGTCCACCTGATGGTAAGCGGTTACCGAAACCATAGAGACGCTTGCAATACGCGAGGTTACAGACCAACACACTATAATAACACACAATAATCCACACGAACACAACATAATCTGGCTGCAATATTCCGTAAGGTAATTCACCAGTCGACCTGCTCTTTGAGCGAATAAACGCTACGCTCTACCTTTTCATACAAAGTACACCATTTCGATTAGTTTCGTTACATTGCATATAACTAATGTGTATTCATTCAATAACTAATTTTGTGTCAAACGAAGAAGAATACGTTACGAAAATGGGAAACTCACTCAGTCTAGAACTCCTCGACGTCGACGCGACGCCTAGTAACTGGGCAGTTCTGCTGGTCCTTTTTTTTTGCTGCAACGACCTGGCGAAGTGGCAATGGGCCACATTAAAAGTTTCAGTGGAAAGTGGAGGCTAAGTACCAAGTGCATGGTCCTGTTTTTCTCATAACGAAAAATATTTTTGGGATCATCATAGTCAATTCTCTGGAGATATAGATGGAATGTTTTTTTTTTTATACGACTAAATCGGTAAACAAGCATACGGCCCGCCTGATGGTAAGCGGTTACCGTAGCCACATGGACGCTTGCAACACACGAAGGATCGCTCACGCGTTACCGACCTTTCCCCCCTCCCCTATGAGCTCTGGCGACCTTACTCACGCGCAGGAACACAACTTTACACAACATAAAGTTATTTGGCTGCGGTATTATGTAAGGTGGAGGTACTTCCCCAGTCGAGCTGCTCTTTGAGCGAATAAACGCTATGCTCTACCTCTCTTAAGAAAAATGATATCATCTACGTAAGAAAGGAGTGAATGCCGATATGACGAATAGAAGAGCCGAATGAAAGAATCGTACGTATTGCACCGATCACAAATAATTTGGAAAAGGATATGTTAGGTAACTCATGTAATGTTTACCGACTTCATCGTATAAAAACTCTATCTGCGTGCCAAATCCATTCAATTATGCATGATTAGTGAAATATCCAATCTTTCACATTATAATAATAGTTAAGATTTTTTCAAATTAAATTCATGATACATCATTATCATCTCAGTCAATACCACCACCACCCTCAAGTTGAAAATCTATCGCCAAGCACCTTTCGGTGTGTTGCGACAGCCACACTTGAGAGTTCCTTCTAGGCTTTGTGTGTGCACCACCTTCGGCCACATCATCACTTACCATGGTGAGATTGTGTTCGAACAAACATCAGAATTAAAAAAAAAAATTATCTTCAATTTAATGGGCTACTTTGCTTTCAAGACTTTTTCTTGGTTACCGTTATCGTTATCTCAGTCTTCTAGAACGATTCTTTAATATTCTAAGAAAAACGTATCTGTAACCCAACAAATTACAGAATATACCAGCAGCAATATATATTACAAGCGACGACCGCCACTCTCACTCGATGTCTCGCTTTATCTACAATATAGTAAGCATACTATATACATTATACCTCGATGTACCAGTAGGTATTTACTAAATGACGGCTGAATTTCAGAGGACCATCTTTGTATCGATTTAATGTTAAATTCATCATGAAATATACATTCTTACTTTAACAATTACCTATTCTGAACAAAGGGAATACGTTAGGTAAAGACCTTTGCCTGAATTTGTTACGAGTCATGAAGAACTAATTTACATCCCTCGGATTCGCTCGCATTCCTGAGGGATCTATTGATTTTCTGATATGAAAAGTACTCTACGTGTTAATCCACAACATGTTCTGTCTGTGTGCCAAATTTCATTCAAATAAGTTCATTAGCTTTTGCGTGAAACTGTAACAAACAAAAACCTCAAAAACTTTCGCGTTTAAGATATCGCCATGTTTTTCGGCAAAATGTCGAATACGATATTCATGTCGAAACGCGAGCATTGGGCCCTGGATTATTAAACACGAAGTTCTTCCATAAATCTGGATTGTAAAGGTCAGTCAGTAAATTGATAATTAATATTATCGACACCAACTACGGTTATTACAACATCCCATCGTAACATTTTTATACCATTTAACTACAGCTTGATTAACTATAACTGCAATTGCTTTGTTTTTTTTTATACTATTTGTACACCGTGGTCCCGAGATAAAGAGGCCATCTGTGTGCCAAAGACCCTTAGTGATATATCGCTGGCATGCAAGCGACTAAAGGGCTATGGAAACCGCTTACCACCAGGTGGGCCCTATGCTTGCTAGTCATCGAGACAATTTAGTAAATCAAGTCGCTTCTCTCTTGAATGCTTGTAGTGAATCTATATATGTCGCTTTGGACATTTATGACTGGCTTGCTGTAGCTTAGAGATGCCGCGAATAATTGTAATGCTGAAGGTTTGCAAGATGCCGCGAATAATAATAATTGTAATGCCGAAGGTTTGCAAGATGCCGCGAATAATAATAATTGTAATGCCGAAGGTTTTCAAGATGCCGCGAATAATTGTAATGCCGAAGGTTTTCAAGTTGCCGCAAATAATTGTAATGCCTAAGGTTTGCAAGATGCCACGATTAATTATATTGCCGAAGGTTTGCAAGATGCCGCAAATAATTGTAATGCCGAAGGTTTGCAATTATTTGGCAATCATAGCGAAGCTTCAAATGATTCGACACCAAAAACAAAACATACTATAAATAAACGAAAAGTTATGACAAGCCTCCATTTGTCTGCAATTTACCGAATATTCGGTATATCTAGCGAAAAGATAACTATAAGTTTGAATAAATATATTTTTGCTTTCTTCACTCTTTGATAAACTTTAATCATAATAATAATAATATATTTCTTATCAGGCTACTTTGGCCCATAGATATATAAGTACCTTACAAATTAACATAGATATTAATATAAAACAGTTTGTGTGAGTATAAAAGCTTAAAACTATGTTACTCTAGTTTGACACTGATTTGAAGTCAGCGAAATATTTTCAATGGAATAAGTCGTGCTCTTTCGCTGACTTCAAATCAGTGTCAGATTAGAGTTATTTCATACTTTTAGTTTATTCTGAAGTCGTGTTTATTTATTTAAATTACTTTTTTATTTCGGCATTTTTAGTTTTTCTTAAATGCACTAGAATTTGGCCAAGATTTTGAGATGTTTTTCCTTCGACACCACACCCGTAGCTCGTATCAATAAGCCAGACCGTCACACTTATTTGTCCATATCTTGAAAACGACTGAATTATTTTAAGTTTTTCTTAAATGCAGTATAATTTGACCAACGTTTCGAGATGTTTTTCCTTCGACACCACACCCGTAGCTCGTATCAATAAGCCAGACCGTCACACTTATTTGTCCATATCTTGAAAACGACAGAATTATTTTAAGTTTTTCTTAAATGCAGTATAATTTGACCAACGTTTCGAGATGTTCTTCCTTTGACACCACACCCGTAGCTCGTATCAATAAGCCAGACCGTCACACTTATTTGTCCATATCTTGAAAACGACTGAATTATTTTAAGTTTTTCTTAAATGCAGTATAATTTGACCAACGTTTCGAGATGTTCTTCCTTTGACACCACACCCGTAGCTCGTATCAATAAGCCAGACCGTCACACTTATTTGTCCATATCTTGAAAACGACTGAATTATTTTAAGTTTTTCTTAAATGCAGTATAATTTGACCAACGTTTCGAGATGTTCTTCCTTTGACACCACACCCGTAGCTCGTATCAATAAGCCAGGCCGTCACATATATTTGTCCATATCTTAAAAGTTACTGAACCGATTTTGATGAAACTTGCACTGGTTCCCTAAGTTGAAGTAAATGTAAACCAATAAAAAAATTATGGTTACAATTCGATCAATATCTTCGGAGATATGCGTGGACAAACATACATACATACAAACATCTATGAAATTTTGTATATTTGTTTAGAAGCTCTAATAGATTATCATATGTGAATATTGCAGTTCCAATAATATTACATACATACGTGTCAAATTGATAATCTCCTTATTTTTTAAGTCGATTAAAAAGCACTCCTACAAATACCTAATTTTAATATCAGACACTAACAAAAATTAGTCTAAGAAAAAAAGTAATAAAATATAAAATAAAATTATCAAAGTCTCCCAAAAAACTATCAAGACACCCGTTATTCATTATTTTTATCTACAATTTATAATAAATACCCATTTTTACATAATTTTATATATTTGACATTTCATTGCATTTTATAGCTGAGACTTGGTGCATTATTAAAAAAAAAAGAACAGCCAACTAGAAATAAATGTCATTTACGTCACGTTACGTGTAAATATACCTGCCTGCGAAACTCTATTTGTATGAAATAATTTTGATTTTAAACACATTCAGAAACGCTAATCTGTGGGGCGATTACGTAACTAAATTTCAATCATTTTCGAATTGAAATCGGTTCAATATAGCGGTTTCCTGAAAACTTTTTTACGATCTGATAACTGAAAATACCCAAACGGTGATTCATTAGAAATGGAATCATTTCCGATTTTGTAATATTTCTACCGATTCAGAGGTTATTTCAATCTGAATTTCATTGAAATAAAGTTACGTAATCCACGTACTGATCACGTAAATAAGGTCACATTGGTGCCGATTCTGTTGTAAATCACACTAAACTAATTTTAGTCACATCTCATCTCTTTCTTACGAACATGATTGAACAAGGATAGAACATATTTTAAGTTGTCAAATTAATCTTTGCCGTCTTATTTTGCGTGTATTTAGGCGTAACCGCGATAGTTGGCGACTAAAATTATATTGAAAACAAGCATTGGACTTATGTCCCAGGATATTTATTTATTTATTTAATTTGACAGGACTAAATTTCTTACATCCTTTTCTTATGTTCTTTGTTAAAAAGAGACATAGTGAGATTAAAATTTGTTTAGTTGTGAACAACAGAATCAGGGCCATTGTTCGACATTGACAAAAAAGTGATCGATAAATATATGACAACGCCGATTCCGTTGTAAATCGCACTAAACTAATTTTAGTCACATCTCATCTCTTTATTACGAACATTGAAAAAAGAAAGAACATATTTAAAGCTGTCTTTGCCGTATTCATTTGCAGGTATTTAGACGCAACGGCGATAGATGGCGACTAAAATATTGAAAACAAGCATTGGACTAACTTGACAGGACTAAATTTCTTACATCCTTTTCATATGTTCTTTGTTAGAAAGAGACATAGTGAGACTAAAATTAGTTTTGTTGTAAACAACAGAATCAGGGCCAATGACAGTAAGGTGATCGATAAATATGAGACAACTTAAACAGTGTTTAATTTAAATAGCGTTTTATGATAAGGACGAGTGTATTTAATTTGATATCAATTTGAAATGCCAATCTCCCCCATTGAAATGTTAGAACATTTAATAAAAACGAAGCCACAAACCGTGCAAAAGTGCAAACTTAACGTATCATGGATTCATGGCGGGGTTTTTAATATAACTGGCAGCATGTGGCCACTCCATAGCTCAAACTCGAGATAAACTCGAAACTAATTCAAACAAATGTTGTTGCATTATTCAAAATTCGAATAGTGCGTAACATTGCGCCTTAGATTTATTTTTATACCGTAAAATAGACAATTGTAGAAAAGTTTTTATGTAATTTTGTGATTGTTATTAAACATAAAAAAAGTTAAGTTAGCAAACGATAAGTAGCTAATTTTATTTATAAAATATCTGTAGCTAATATCAAATTACCTAAAACCCGAAAACTTTTCACTCATAACGTAACATCAATCGAAAACTCATAAGGGTCAGATGTATTAGGAAAATGAATAATAAATCCGTACCGCAGACAATAGAGGCATTAGGTGCACCATAGACAAGGAGCGATCACAAGGGGTGGGGTGCGTTCGGTAACACAATCCGCGAGCACGTCAACTCTATTATTTATGGATTCTTTAACATGTAAGGACTATCGTATGGAGGGCCGCAGAGACTAGAGGGAGTTTGAACACAAATACATCGGACATTTGGCACAAGGAAGTGTTTCTTCTGCCTCGGTGCATTCTGAGAGGGATTGCGTTTTTTTTTTATACAGAATTACACGCGAAATTGTTTTGGGGATAACAGGTTTCTGCCTAATTACAAACTGTTATATTTATGAAAAAAATAATGGCTTTTCCAAGATCGAAGAAGCGTTTCATAAAATAAAGAACCCTAATCAAAATACGGTTAAAATTGCGATGACATAAAAAGCAATCAGTTACATTTGAGTAGAAAAGGAAATAGATCAAAGGCACGATAACTCGATGACGTAAATTCATGCGGTAATAATGCAATAAATTTACTTTTCGGACGCGGTTAAACCTAACATGGCGCAAAATTGAATCGTAACGCTTTGTCGAACGCTGCCGAGAACCGCTTTTTGAATTACAAAATTCAATTTCTTATAATACTCAGCATAAATCAAACCTTTTTGTCTATGATGAAAAAAGAATATGAGCGTACTTCAAAGTTTCTGAGCGCTATTTTCGCGTTCGAATTTCGAAAAACAAATATGGCAAATGACGTTTTCGTGTAAAAAGGAGGTGGCAATTCAGCCTGCTTGGTAATTTTCGTTCGATTTATTGAAAATTACTTTGATGTGAATTGTGGGCGGCTATTGAGTGAATCGGGAATATTAGATTATACGGAACTCGACTTTTCAATTTGCGGTCCCTTTTTATCTGTTATAGAAATGATTGGTGTAAGCAGAAAACAAATTGTACCCTCAATTTAATTTCTCCTATGATATTATTTTTAAAGATAAATTAAAAACCAAGTACTAATACAATATTTTTAAAAAAACCTTCGCTAATAAATAGTTTAACAGCCCTTTTATTTTGTTTTTTTTTTTACTCTGGATAGGTCTATGTTTATAATATCACCATGGTATGTGATGATGTGGTCGAAGGTGGTAAGCACACAAAGCCTAGAAGGAACTGGCTCTCAAGTGCAACTGTCAGAACACACCCATAGGTGCTTGGCTACAGATTTTCAACTTGAGAGTGGTAGCCAGCCAGATGGGTACCCTACCACCGTGCTATCGTTTCCTCAAGATGTTTTGCTTCACTGAAAGCTCAAGACAACTACAGCTACTAGGCAGCCTGGAATATTTTAAGTTTCCTAGAATCTTTACAATAATTAGGTAATTGTTCCCACATCATATTTTTTTGTTGGTTTGTTTGTTTGTTTGTTACGCCTTCATGCCTCAACTACTCAACGGATCATCATGAAATTTGGCATGCAGATAGCCTATCGTATGGAGTAGGATATAGGCATTTTATCCCGGGAACGCGGATGAAACTGCGGGGACAGCTAGTTTAATATAATCGAACCGGAACAAATTACCCCTATCCATTTATTTACATTTAATTTACCGATATCCACGTTCCGAGGTCAAGAACCATTAACGGCCACTTCCCGCGATTCGGATGCTTTCGCGCCCCGGGCCGGCGATTAGCCGCCAATCCTCTTGATTTATTCGATTTTCGAACGACGCCATTTTAGGTCACGTGCTGGTTGCAAATAAGGCGGGATAAGGGGCATACAGGGTGATACACCATTGCCTTTCATAAAACGTTATTTAAAAAAACACTGTTGTCACATATTAATCGAAATCACTTTATTGTCATTGTCAAACAATGTGATATTATAATGTTAGTTAGCTGTTGACCACGGTTTTAATCAAATAAAGAGTATTAGAAGAAAAATATTTATTCGGGATAACACAATATTACATTCATGACTCTAGAAAAAATAAATATTACATAAAAATGCAATGTTGTGTGATGCCGGGAACAGGTCTCGACTCAGCAATGTGCTGTGCTTAGATTAGTAAGAAAATTTAACCCTCGCGCTGGTTTTCAGTCGAGGCCCACGTCCATGTATGACATCACGAACATATACGTATAGTGACACAGTACCTATACAGTATAATTAAAAATAAAAACACTATAACTATTCTATGTCCTTCCACACAATACGCTATCTACGTACCGATACGACTGTACCGTAGATAGATAGATAATACAATATTGTTACACCACATGAACAAAATACATACAAGAACTTAAAATACTAAAGAAAGTGTTAAAATGAGCGGAATTGGCCCTGATTCTGTTGTTCACAACTAAACTAATTTTAATCTCACTATGTCTCTTTCTAACAAAGAACATAAGAAAAGGATGTAAGAAATTTAGTCCTGTCAAATTAGTCCAATGCTTGTTTTCAATATAAATTTAGTCGCCATCTATCGCGTTTACGCCTAAATACACGCAAAATAAGAATAATTTGACAACTTAAAATATGTTCTATCCTTTTTCAATAATGTTTGTAAGAAAGAGATGAGATGTGACTAAAATTAGTTTAGTGCAATTTACAACAGAATCGGCACCATTGTCACTTAAAGTGTCACAATGAGCGGCATTATCACTAAAAGTGTTACAATGAGCGGCCTTATCACTAAAAGTGATCTCTACCAGGCAACCTTTGGATGGAGAGGAGTTAAAATAATCACAAAAATCAGAAGTTAAGGCGTCAAAAGATAAGAAACAAACATTCATAATTTATAATATTAGTTAAGATTGATTTACGTCCTAGCAACAATCTAAAAACAGTGTTTCGGCGTCAAATGCAATAAACTCAAATTCACATTAATAATATTATATTATTGGTTTAAGTCCTAGCATAGATTTTAACGCAAAAATAACACTCTGTAGAACATATGTGTATAGAATACGACACCGTAATTGGAGCACTCAATTTGCGCGCCACTTTTCCAACGCCGCGTGCCGCCCACGTGCTAGACGTGCGCCTCTATCAATTGTCTATGCTCCGATATCTGCTCTATAATCGACTGTTTTGTCTGTGGTACCCTTTTAAATAAAGAAAACAATAGACACCCGCGCTTTTAATCTAGTGGACGTAGATTGTAATATTAAAAATTCATAATTAGGTATCGATGGATAATATTTCGCATCCAAGACTATAAGATATTAAATTGCTGATTATATAGGATAGCAAATAAGCATATGGCCCACCTGATGGTAAGCGGTTACCGTAGCCTATGGACGCTTGCAACACCAGGGGTATAACTCGCGCGTTGCCGATCCTGTAGAAAGCTCTTCACACCCTTTTTGAAGAACCCCATGCTGTACTCCCTGATGTTTCCTGATATTTGTTACTCAACCACGCATCAACAGCTTTTTTTTTTAATGTTAATAGGCCTGTTTTTGACCGCAATCTCACCATGGTAAGTGATGATGCGGCCGAAGGTGGTAAGCACACAAAGCCTAGAAGGAACTGGCTCTCAAGTGCAGGTCTCGGAACACACCGATAGGTGCTTGGCGACAGATTTTCAACTTGAGGGTGGTAGCCAGCCAGGCGAGTACTACAAAGTACCCTACCACCGTGCTAACAGATGAACGGATTTGGATGTTTGACATACATATTTTGTCTGAGTGATTGTTTGTTGGCTATTATAGCAGTTGTATTCGCTGGCTAAATAAATTTTAGCCAGCGAATACAACTGCTATGCGACGAATATTTAGTTAATATTCGTCGCCAAGCACTGTTGCGTTCCGGCGTTTTCACTTGATAGCCTTCATGGCAAATATGAACAATGCCCTTGACAATTTACTTGATAGTAAGGGTACCGAAGGCAAGAGAACACGAGGCCGCTCGCTAACAAGATGGTCGGACCAAGTGAAAGAAGCCACCTCCTCTTCTAAATCCTATCAAGTGGTGAGGGCTACTTCGGACCGGAATCGATAGAGTTTAAGGGGTTCCAGTGACCACGATCCTCAGAAATGAGGGACCGACTGAAGAAGAAAAAGGGGGGACTTTCAGATAAATCGTCATTCGTCTTGCATCTGACTTCTTGTCAGTTTTTGGACACAGAATAGGGTATTTTAAGTTTACTTATCGATAGCTGAATTTTAAAATTGGGCGTGATATGTAAAATTTAATTTGAATTTGAATAGTAGATAAGATCGTTTTAATAATGCCATAACCAAAAAAAGTGGTTGTAATGCCAAAATTTTTGCAAGATACAATTGGGATATTGTAGCAACTTTTGCGTTCATCTACATCAACAATGTTTCGAATCGCACCAAAAAATTGGCAAAGGCTCATCATAATGCCTAACAATAAAAAGAGGCTTGCTTCGTTGGATTACGGAACACGCTCCGTTACCGATTATAATTTTGACTCGCAAAGAATCGACTAGTTTTTTTTTACTTTTTTAGTAACGCGGCCAGGTGATCCTTGCAGAATACTTTTTAATTGGGACGTCTTACACACAAAGCGATGATACAACCCTTACGTTGACGAATTCCAACGAATATTGTTTTTTTAAGGGTTTTTGAGTCAGAGGGGGGTGGATTTATCCGTGAACCTTTAAGATTTTTTTATGTAAGAACACATGTAAGAACTGACACAGAATCTCATATATGGACACTAGCAATACCTCAGGGGGTTTGATAATGTATTGCCGTAATAAAGCCTAAAGCAACTGGCTCTCAAGGGCCTTCCGAATCACACACCTAGGTGCTTAAGTATCTTTCAGGCCTCCTTTGCTTCTACCGCTGTGAGGTTATCTGCCAATGGTTGCGCAGTGGTATTTATTCCATATTCAAAAGTTGACAATGGTGCCGATTATGTTGTAAATCGCACTTAACTCATTTTAATCACATCACATCTCTTTCTTACAAACATTATTGAAAAAAGGATAGAACATTTTTAAAACTTTCCAATTAGTCTTTGCCGTTTTCATTTGCGGGTAAATAGACGTAACCAACTTTGATGGTGACTTTTACGTTGAAAACAAGCAATTAGACTAATTTGACAGGACTACATTACTAACATCCTGTTCTTATATTCTTAGTTAGAAAGAGATATAGTGAGATTAAATAAGTTTAGTTTAATCAACAGAATCAGCACCGATGTAGGTTACATTCTTAATTTTGCAACGATTTACTGTATCTTTGATCCACCATCGCTTTTTTGAGAAAATTAAGCCATATTGTCACAAATATCTCAAAATAACTTGTTGTGTTGCAAGCGTCCATAGGCTACGGTAACCGCTTACCATCAGGCGGGCCGTATGCTTGTTTGCTACCTAACTAGTATAAAAATAAAAAAAAATAAAAAAAAAAAAGCTACATATGACGTACATATGACGTACAACAGATTTTTGAGTAATTTAACTTTTTGTTCCCAAAATTCTATGCCATAAATTATTATTTCCTGTTTATGCCTCACTCAAGACATATTAGGAAGAATATCCGCTCCATTGAAGCTAAATACATTAAAATACTGTTCCATCCGATTTATCCTCAAAAGACCTGCAACTGTTACTAATTCAATAAAAAAATTGATCCCAAATAAATAATCCAGATCTATAAAAGCATAAAGGTTACCTTCCGACCGTCAGGAACCGTCTACGTTTAAAAAAATAACTCATAACTCACAATTAAAAACGGCTACTGGTCATGCCCGAAAGTATATATAATAAATTTCTTCCTTAAAAAGGTTGAACTGAAAAGAGCAGGATACTGGCACAAAAGACGGGACAGGCTTGAGCAGTGGCGAGAATAAAAAAAAACTTGTTTATGGTCATTTTGCCGCCAACGCTTACGGAGTTTAATTTTAGAATTCTAACTTTTTTAAAGCGAGGAAGCGCTTGTACGATGGAATTATTAAATTTTGCAGTCAAAAAATTAATGTGATTCTTGTTTCAATATACATAGTCAAAGTTAAGGCCATTTATTCAATTTAGGCCCCAGAAGGTCACATTTACTGAAGTTACCACCGGTTCGGAACTCGGCCTTCAACTGAGAAGATTTGGTGAGACATTCTTTATATGAGAATTCAAACAATTGAAAATTAGAACATTAAAATTTGTAAATTATAACATTTGAAAATTTGATTTTGGAAATGGTATTTGTGACCAGAAGCAATAATTGAAATAGGAATAGTCGCATCGTTACACTACATTAGCACCGTGGTACACCTAAGAGTCCCACCATCGAACAATTAACCCAAAGAAGCCGAAAGAAGAATAAAGAAGGAAACATGCGCCCTGATTGCCTAAGTGAAGAATACACGAAACGTTTAGATGCAGTGTTATAAATCAGTGCATAAACTCACTGACTAGTTGTGAAATTGGATTGCTCGATATAACTCTAAAGGGTATTTTTCTCGATGAGTCCCACTAAGGCTTTAAGGCGATGATAGCTCAGTGGTAGTGACGTCGGATACCGAGGCGAAGGTCCCGGGTTCGAATCCTACAATGAGCTTGAGCTTTCGGTGAAGGAAAACATCGTGAGGAAACCATAGCACGGTGGTAGGGTACTTTGCAGTACCCGCCTGGTTGGCTACCACCCTCAAGTTGAAAATCTGTCGCCAAGCACCTATCGGTGTATTCCGACAGCTGCACTTGAGAGCCAGTTCCTTCTAGGCTTTGCGTGCTTACCACCTTCGGCCGCATCATCACTTACCATGGTGAGATTGCGGTCAAACACAGGCCTATAAACAGTAAAAAAAAAAAAAAAAACTATCTTAACATGTGTCGCCACGATCGACAATATTGCCAAAATGTTTGACGTCTTAAGGCTGATAATTTCAAATTAGAGATTTAGTTCCAATTTTGAACCTAAACAGATAAGTTGGTGGCAATTATTTCTTCTACTTTCTTAGAAAATCTTGCGAAACTAACGGTTTACATGATTGTTATTTTATTTTAGTTGCGGAACTATGTTTTTTGTGAACGAATTTTGATTGATCAAGATCGTCTTTGCTACCTACAAATAAATACACCTGTGCATACAGGATTGCAACAAAAACACGATAAAAGTTCATTCATAGAACGGAACTGAATAGTATGTACTAACAAAAGACCATAGACAAATTCCCACGTTTTTTCATAAACGTCTTTTGATGACCATGGTAGCAAAATTTATGATGGCTAGGTGCGAAAAGGTTGTAAAATAAGATTATTTAGTGGGCTAGTTAGATAGAAAATATCACCTATGTTATTTATACACTAACGATATTTGTACACTAGAGATGATTCTTGGGTAACAAAATATTTAATTAGTACGTCAGTTAGATTTTCAAAAATTATTGGACACGTACCTACCTTCCACTATCGCAACTCTCGCCATCGACAGGGGGTCCATCCACACACATTGAAACCAGAATTGTTTCGAACTGTGTGGGCTCAACGGAGCTTCCTTCCGCGGACGCTCAGACTGTGGAATGAGCTCCCTGCCGCTGATTTCCCAATGGAGCATGGGGTTCTTCAAAAAGGGTGTAAAGAGATTTCCGCAGGAACGGTAACGCGCAAATGATACCTCTGGTGTTGCAAGCGTCCATAGGCTACAGTAACCGCTTACCATCAGGCGGGCCGTATGCATTATTGCCACCTTAGTGGTAGAAAAAAAAACGTACTTTTTGGTTTACCAAATCATAAAAAATTTACAAAGATAAAGTGAGTCAAAGTTCGAGAGCTCGTGACGGCACTTTAGAGTAAAAAGTTTACTCTAACGTGACGTCACGCGGAACTTCAACACACCATTATCTTCGTATTTTTTGTTTAATTGACAAAAGAAAAAATACGTGTCTAATATTTTTTGATAATGTCAAAGACGGACTAAATAGTTTTTTAGTCATTTAGCCCATTCCCTATGGAATTACATGATTAATTTATTATGTTTATTTCATATTATTTCATTAACTTATAAGATCCTAACTTCTACCGTCCTTTGATTTCCTCAAATTTTTCTTCGCACTTTTAGTAGTTCATCAAAAAGATATGATATGGTTGAAGGTGACTATAGGGACTATTTGGTTATAGGTAGGTACAAATAATTATCCAGAATTAATCCTAAGATTAGCTCGCATGAGATGACATTGTACGTAACGCAACAATGACTGATAGAAAATTAATAAACCGAATAAAATACCCCGCGTTCCACCGTCCCATATCCCACGCCGTGACAATGTTTAAAAAATAATTTAAGAAAAAAAAAGCATATCCCTAGAGGATTACACGACAAACGCATTTCGGCCACACCGAATTGAAAAAAAGAACGAAATATAAAATTCATCAAATTCAAATTTATAAAAGGAATTTTGATTTGACAATAGTTTTGATTCGATAGATTCGAACGTCAGTGTGACATTTCATGCAAGTGCTGCCACCTGTCGCGTGTGAATGATACACATCGATATAGGTACGTATTTATCGACGATCAATGATTTGGCAGTAATTTAACAATGAAACTACTTGGGAAGCCCTTTTCTGTTTGATATAGATGGACAATAGGCGCAGGTTAAGCGAGTGACTTGTCAAATACAATACAGAAAGATACATGTGAATTGAAACGTAGGTATGTAGTACTACAGTAGTACCCATGTAGTACCCAACTAATATGGCTTACCGATGTACCTGCGCAGAAGATACATTTTCAAAGCGCGGGAAACGCTATTGGTCGGCAGCTGCCGCCATGTTTGCGCGCGCCGTGCGGAGGGGCGTTACTTGCGAGTGAGACGGAACTAACTGCTGCAGTGTATTATGAACCTTATAGTAGTGATCTAAGGTTGATTGTAAGTTTTAAGCATTCTTTCGTAAATCTTCGGGGCCATACTTTCTTTTCTGTGCGAACGAAGATTCACGACGCGCCATATCAGTTGGGTACTACTGTACCTAGGTACTTGTCCGTAATATGAAAGAGTACGCACCTTCAGTTTAGCACAAGTGCCTGCACTTAAGAGGAAAGGATGGCTGCAAGAAATTTGAAAAATAGGTATTTAACAAATCTATTTCTGTCGCGCTGTTGCTGGGATATAAATGTATAGAGACAACTGCAGCTTGGATCGATTATACCTATTTAAAATAGACGAAATCGCTATTTCGTAATCCCCAGTTTTCTCTTCCAATACTGGATCGACTTAATTTTTTTTTCAAGAATAATAATAGGAAGGGCTTTGGCTATGTCCGTCGGTTTTCCTTTTATTTTTTAAATTCGTCAAATTTGGACGTCTGATAAGGGCAGTAAAAATGGTAAGTTTTTGTGATTTTAGATTTTTAGATTTTATAATAATTAATTTATAGAGAAAAACAAAACCGAGGGACATACAGTGGTACCTACAGATTGCATGGTAAGATAATCATAGCTCTCGTGTCATTATCCAGAGAGGAAACTGAGGATTATGTTTGTATGGAACAAACTCCACCAGCGTTTCCACTTCTAGAAAAAACATTTTAAAATAAGTTTCTAAGAAAAGTGCAGAAAGATCTCACTAATATAAGATTTATAATGCAGATTATTTTAGTGTGAATGTTGGACATCCTCGAAGCCCCATTAATTGATCTTTCGAGAGAAACATTTTGGATGGGTGGCCATTTGGTTTGAGTGTATCGCTCTATGTATAATGCAGTTCATTTTGAAACAGTTGAAATTAATCTCTGGACTAGTTTACAAACGTAACATAATTAATAATCAAATGCAATCATAATTTTCGTTGAAAAACACAATCAAATCTTAAGCCATCCACTACCTGTCAAACGCGGCGACATTACTTCAAATCGACTGTCACACCTCCACAAGAAATATGACTCGATTGTCAAATTGTTTTTTTTTCTCCCAACTCCGATGGCACCGGAATCAAGTTTTCGGCCAGCCGTTGTCAAATTAGACAGTGTTCGATATTTAACACTTTGACACTGGCAGCTAATCCTTCCAACAATTATTTTTATTTTTTGATGCTCTCGAGTGTCATGGCCGCCACGAAATAATCCTTTTAAACGCGCACTCTTTTTTTATAAATTTAAATAGCTTGCATCGTATTTCTCTGGTTAGGTATGTGCTTTAGTATTGGGAAAAAAGTGTTACTTGAAACTTGATGGTTAGTGTAGGTTCGCAGTGGGCTTGAGAAGATACAAAGTATTTTTGAATGGATGATATTAGATACTCTGTGGCCATACCTACGACTTTTTTTGTGTTTGGCTCAGTGACTAACTATGACAAAAAACGTCCCAGTAGACAGTCCCATCCAACAAAGGTACCAAAACGCAATGTCACGACATAACATAATAAAATCAAACATGCTCTCAAATACCTCCATATTGATCAAGATCATAGACAAATCTTGTCCACAAAACAATGCCATTATTCTTATAAAAATAAACAACAATTTTGAGGCTTCCATTCGTTAGATGTACGTATAGATAAAAAAATATCATCATAGACAAGACGGCGGCGCATTCGGATTTCAAAATAAAACTGGGGCACGTTTTAGGGTTGTCAATGGTTATCAATGATAATAATTTTGTACATAAATTATGGGTAGCTAAACTTAACTGGAACTGAAGCGCTCGTGGTGCAACATGATTAGCCGTTCTTAATCGATCGGCAAAGTTAAGCTACGCCTGTCGTGGTCGGTACCTGGATGGGTGACCGCCTAGTGGTATTTCAAATCGAGCGTTTCCGTGCTTCGGAAGGCACGTAAAGCCGTTGGTCCCGGTTATCACTTAATTGTGATAGTCGTTAAGCTAGTTGGATGCCTCCTAGGCGGTTTGAAAAATTCCCACAGTAGGTTGACCACTAGCCTACCTCCACCGATCCGCAGTGGGCACGCGTGGTGGAGTATTGCCCATTCCCTTACACCTTCATTTGTGAAAGGAGGCCTGTGCTCAGCAGTGGGATATTATAGGCTAATGTTGATGATGATGATGAAACATAACTGGCAAAACTTGATTTGCCAGTCAAGTTTACGTTAGTTTGAGAATTGATTTTTATACAAATGTCACAGAGGTCAATTAATGGTAGGTAGAAGAGGATAGATCAAAATGGCAAAAAAACTGCTGTTTCATACAAAAAGTCAATGTCTCCTCGGCTAAAATGTATGAAACACCTATATTTTTTTTATTTCAGTTTCAATTTATTCATTTGCTTCATGTAGTATTTAAGGTGTTACAGTAGTACCCAACTTATATTGCGCGTCGTGAATCTTCATTCGCACAGAAAAGAAAGTATGGCCCGAAGATTAACGAAAGCATGCTTAAAACTTACAATCAACCTTTGATCACTACGGTATAAGGTTCATAATACACTGCAGCTGTTAGTTCCGTCTCACTCGCAAGTCACGCCCCTCCGCACGGCGCGCGCTAACATGACGGCAGCTGTCGGCCAATAGCGTATCCCGCGCTTTGAAAATGTATCTTCTGCGCAGGTACATCGGTAAGCCATATTAATTGGGTACTACTGTACAATTAGGTTAGTCCATAACAGGAGCCCTGCAAGGGCATTGCAACAGTATTTATGTGCAAAGTTTCGCCCAAATCCGTGCGTAATTGAGCCGCAAACTTGCAAACATCTAAACAATGAAAATGAGTGAAATTTCAGTCTTTTTTTTTGTATATTCTTATTATTTACAGATTATCATGTCTGTACAACCCTGGACAAGATAGCCACAAAAAAGCGCGCGTAAAATATTTTGATGTTTGACAACTGTCATAGTGGATTTGATCGATATCTATTTATTTATTTACAACCTACGTTCCCGTCACACAAGACTAAACAAGTTGGTAACTTTGATATTCATTGATTTATTATATTATACTATTCCTGCCGCGCGGTTCCGACCGCATCCTCGATGTACAGTCGCGGACTGAATATGTTTGTCATATTTCAAACTCAATTCCATCTCATACCGCTCGCAATAAGGTCTAATATGTCATATCAATAAACATATTACATTTTAAAATTGTGAAATGTTTTTATGTACATACATAGGTAGCTATCAATTACTTTGTGATTATGTAAACTCATTTAAACATTTTTTTTATTACATTGTGATATTTGTCATTCGAACTAAATACTTAGTTTAATTTTATGTCAAATAAAATTCACGTCTTCAATAGTCATTTTATTTCCGGTCAACCTTATGAAACAGATACGTGCAAGCGATTATAGACCGTAAGGTGGTAAACATTTTTAGTCCGCGACTGTATCTATTGTTTTCGTGGGATAAAAGGAGAATCCAGAAAATATTCTGTGTGCAAAATTTCATCGTAATCCATCCAGCATTTGATGCGCGACAGAATGAACACGCCAACGGTCCAATCGCCGTCGTCCTAGTTAAATTAGTAAAACCACAAACACGCGGGCCTCGAACCTACGACCCAGGTCGATAGTAGACGAAGCCGTTGTCACGAAGGCCGAAGCCCTAGGACTTTTGCGAAGCTACACCAACGCGATATCGATACGATATCGGAAGCCCGTTGCCGACGCGACCCGTCACCACAGTAGAAACAAGAACAGTATGTTGTCTCGGTAGTGTCCTTGAAATAATTACTTGAGCCCGTGCAATAGCGCTACCTGCCTACTGACTGTCGCTCTCGTGTTACGTATTTGATAATACAATTAGTAATATCCAAAGACGGAATAATTATCTTAAATAGTTTTATTTTAGATGATAGATGAGAGTTAGACATTTGTACAAATAAAATCTTCAAAAAATGACACAAACGAACATATTCGATTTAGTACTCATATGTAAGCTGCCAGCAGGAGCAGCTAATTTGTTTGTGACCTCATTCATTCGCTAACACTCCTCCTCAAATTAGCACAACCATGTAAGCTCTTACACGATCCTCTCGAACATACACACACACATACTCATAACACATCTACGAGTATAGCACCTTACACATGTTCATTCCTCTAATGCAAAACATATGTTTCTCTCGTGGTAAAGGCTTTGTCAGAATGTCAGCAACCATACTGCTTGTATTTAAATACTCTAAAGTAATGACACCATTCTGAACCACCTCTTTAACAAAGTGCATTCTCAAATCGATATGCTTAGTGCGCTTATGATGATAACCTGTAGGGTTTTTAGCAATCGCCATTGCTGATTGGCTGTCACAGTAGACAGTTATTGGCCTCTGGACACCACTCAATTCAAGCATTAATCTCTTTATGAATACTGCTTCTCTAGCAACATTAGATAAACTTATATATTCTGCTTCTGCGCTCGATAATGCGACTACGCTTTGTTTCTTGCTCTCCCAAGAAATTGGTGCTGATGCCAATGTAAACAGAAATCCAGAATATGACTTCCGGTCCGTTATGTCACCTCCGTGATCTGCATCAACATAGGCTTTAAGATTCCTGCCTGTTTTCTCAAAATGAAGTCCCAGTCCTATACTGCCCTTTAAGTACCTCAGTACCCGCTTCGCTGCCTGCCAGTGTTCTTCTGTATAGCAAGTATCAAACTGGCTTAGATAGCTAGCAGCATACGCAATGTCAGGGCGCGTACAAACAGCCAGATACATAATTGATCCTATCAACTCTTGATACGGAATTTTTCTAGATGGTACGTAATTAGGAACTGTTGGTTTGGCCAAGCGTTGACCAGGCACAAGAGGGGTGGCAACCGGTTTGCAGTCGGCCATCTCGAACTTCTTCAATATTACCTCTATGTAATCCTTCTGATCAAGGTAAATTCCTGTAGCTGATTGTGTGAGCCTCATGCCCAAAAATAATTCAGCTTTGCCGAGATCTCTCATCTCGAAAGTATTAGTCAGTTCTTTCTTGATCTGAATCAACTCGTTTTTGTTTTTCCAGAAGATTAACAGGTCATCAACGTAAACAGCAATAATTATGAGCCTTCGCTCACTCCTCCTACAGTAGATGCATGGCTCGTTTTCAAGCTGTTTGAAGTTAAGCTGTTTCAGTGCTATATCTAGTCGCTCGTTCCATACCTTCGGGGACTGCTTAAGGCCATAGAGGGATCTTTTTAGTTGACACACGTAGGTTTCCTTCCCTGGTTCTTCAAAACCTTTCGGCTGTCTCAAATAAACAGTCTCATTCAAGTTGCCGTTCAGAAAGGCCGTTTTCACATCCATTTGATGGATTTGGTAATTGTTTTCAACGGCAAGTGCTAATAGCAACCGTAGCGATGAATGTCTCACAACTGGAGAGAACGTGTCAAAATAGTCAATACCTTCTAGTTGCCGAAATCCGCGTGCAACTAGCCTTGCCTTAAACCTCTTCTTATTCCCCCCTTCTGTTTTGATTCTAAGAATCCACTTAGAATCAATAAGATTCTGGTTGGGTGCGGGTTTCACTAGCACCCAAGTTTTATTTTTCTTTAAGGCCTCTAGCTCTTCCTGGATGGCCTTCTGCCATTCTATCTTATTTGGACTAGAAAGTGCTTCTTCTACCGTTGGCTCTTCTTCAAGAATATGTGCAGCTTGACACATGTAGTAGTCCGGAGGTCTTCTTTCTCTAACTGGATACCTTCTCTCTTCTCGCTGTTCTTCTACTACATTTTCTCTTTCTATTGTGTCTTGGCTAGTATTCTCTCTTTCTTCGAATGATTGATGTTGAACATCCTCAACTTCATCCAATATCTCTGTAGATGAAATAGGCAACGGCATCCTGCTAGTTTCAACTTCTGTGTCTTTCTCATTCATGTTAACTTCCGATGTAGAGTTATCAGTTAGTGGAATAACTTCAGAAGATGTGTGTTCTACTCTTGGAGATTGTGGACTACCTTGTATCTGCAGTAATTGTTGATCAGTTGGTGGAGGTTGTTTATTCTCAAAGAATACGACATTTCTGGCTTTGTATATCTGCCACGTTTCTTGATCTAATAGTCTATAAGCTTTTGCGTCCTCACAATAACCTATAAACGTAAGCTCTTTACTCTTGGGATCAAACTTACGGCGTTTTTGTTTAGGGATGTGCATAAAAGCACGACATCCAAAGACTCGAAGAAACTTTAAATCTGGTTTCTTACCTGACCAAGCCTCTTCTGGTGTGACATCCTTCACGGCTAAAGTTGGGGATCGATTTTTTAGGTAAACAGCAGTTCTCACTGCTTCAGCCCATAGCCGCTTGTCAAGGCGAGCATCCTCCAACATGCTTAAGGCTTTCTCGTTGATAGTGCGGTTTGCTCTTTCAGCTACTCCGTTCTGCTCAGGAGTATATTCAACAGTAAGCTGATGAAGAATTCCATGTTGCTTGGTAAAGGCTTTCATCTTTCTGTTAACATATTCTCCTCCATTATCAGTCCGCAATATTTTTAACCTTTTTCCGGTCTGGTTCTCTGCATACCGTTTAAACTCTTTTATTATTTCCAGAGCTTCATCTTTCGTTTTAAGAAAATAAACGAAAGTTTTTCTCGTTTTATCATCTATCAGTGTCATGAAATATCTACATCCACTCACAGACGCAACGCTCATTGGGCCGCATATGTCAGAATGTACGAGCTCAAGTACATCCTTAGCTCTTGAGGATCCGCTCTTTTTAAAAGGTTGTCTTGTCTGCTTACCTCTAAGACATGATACGCACTCTAGCTTCTCAACCTTTGACTTAAACTCAAGTCCTGTAGCCATTTTGTCACGAAGAAGTTTCATATTGCGCAGACCCAAATGTCCAGTTCGACGATGCCAAAGATACAAATTATCATCAGTAGCTAAAAATGAATAATCATTAGTAAATTTTTGTAAATGGTTAGTATGTGTCAGTTTATAAACACCATTACTTTCACTCAGTTCATCTAATACATTCCCTTTAGCTACAAATCCATCTGACTCATAAATCTCGCAACCATTCTTCGAAAAAATAACTACTTTACCTCTATTTACCATAGTACTCACACTAAGTAAATTCGTACTCAATTCTGGAACATACATAACTCCTCGTACTGTAAAGTTCGAATCATCACTTACCACATCGCCTTTGCCTTTCGCATAAATCTTACCCCCATTCGCACAAACAATCTCAACTTGCTCCTGCTGGTGGTAATTACGAAGCTAATCTTTTTGATTCGTCATATGAAAAGAAGCTCCCGAGTCTACGATCCAGTCTCGTTCTTTTCCACCTGTAGCAGTAGCATGCGCAATTGAGGAGTGCCTCTGCCTTCTTGAAGTTCCGTGTTTCTTCGGATTATCAGGACAGTCCCACGCCTTATGCGGTCCATCGCATATAAAACATTTGACTTGTTTCTGAGAATTTCTCTGATTTCCTCTGTTACTATTCTGTTTATTTTTCTTAGGTTTTGAAATAAGTGCCGTTGACGGCTGATTAGTCTCTGATGTAGTAACATTTCTGTAATCATCTAAACCAAGTAGTTTCGTTTTGACATAGTCAGACGTGAGTGCAACATTTGAGTTCTCCATGGTAAGTCTCAAGGCTGTGTATTCTTTGGTAAGTCCTTGCAGCATGAGTGCCGCCAGCATCTCGTCATCGACCTCCTTGCCGATGTCTCTCAGATTTTGTGCAACTGACATGATTTCTGTCACATATGCTCTGATGCTATTATATTGTTCCAGTTTCAGGCTGACTAATTTGCCAAGTAAGCGACATCTATTATTGACACCAGCATCTTCGAAAGTGTTTTTTAAAGATTCCCAAGCTTCTTTTGCATTTTTAGCCTGTCTCAAGTGTACTAAGCAGTGTTTCTGGACCATTAATCCTATCTTCGCGCGTGTCCTCTGATCGCGCATCAAGCCCGCTTGGTCAGTAATATCTGGAGTTTTACTCACATATTGCCATAATCCATCGTGGATTAAATATAATTCCATTTGAAACTTCCAAGTAGCATAGTTTGACTGACCTTCCAATTTCTCGAACGGTGGTAAGTTGCTACTACCATGATTCATATTATCATATAATTCTCTTGGTCGAGCTTGATCTCCTTCCGATATGGACATTTTTATTAGCCCATAACCAATTAGTAATATCCAAAGACGGAATAATTATCTTAAATAGTTTTATTTTAGATGATAGATGAGAGTTAGACATTTGTACAAATAAAATCTTCAAAAAATGACACAAACGAACATATTCGATTTAGTACTCATATGTAAGCTGCCAGCAGGAGCAGCTAATTTGTTTGTGACCTCATTCATTCGCTAACAAATACTACATAAAATTTTCATTTTTGTCATAAAATTGTATTTCATTAAATATAGCAGCTTACTTAAATACTTGAATATTTTGAAAATTAATTAGATCTAGGTCATACTTTTTTATCCCAATAAGAAAATAAATCAAGATGTCGCTGGAAATCACAATTTTGATGACTTTTGCAGGTAAATTCACGCAGCGAGCCAATAGATTAACTAAATCCACTTTTCTATGAAAAATAACACGCCAAAAAAAGACGATTATTGTATGGGCCCTTTAATTTTGAATTTTATTTAATTTTTAATATTTGTTGTTAATTTGAAATACATATTCTGTGAAAATTTCAGTCGTCTACCTATTACGGTTCATGAGATACAGCCCGCTGACAGACAGACGAATGGACGGACGGGCAGCGGAGGCTTAGTAATAAGATCCCGTTGGGCACCCTTCGGGTACGGAACCCTAATAAATAGGTTAAATAGAAACTAGTCTACGGTTTCGATTATAGACTATATGAAACATGTCTATACACTAAGCACAAAAGTCAATATTGTCATTGTTTTATGAGCCAATCAGAGCTCATTTAAATAGATTTCAAGCAAAATTAACGTCATCGCGCTTGTTTGAGTTCATTGTTCAATGCAAAATAATTACTAAATCTATCGAGAATTCGAGGTGAGTATGAGGCTCATTTTGGCCATTTGTATAAAGATACTGTTTCTTACTTCTACTGTGGCTTCACGTTCCGCACCAATTCCGCAAGACACTGCATTATTAGGTAGGGCATTTAAAAATATATCACGACGGAGGCCAGTGTGTGGTGGACCATGCGGTGTAGTATCAAATATGGTCAGCTCTTCAAACTAAGATCCAAAAATACGACATACCTTGTAGTCTCACAGAATTACCTTTAGTTAAATTTAAAAGTGCTTTGTTAAAATTTTTAATTAATAAGATGTATTATTCGATTAATGAATTTTTTGATGACGAAATGTGATAAATACCGGCATGCCATTTACCTTTATAATAATATTGTAGCTTGCTAGACATTTTATGAACTTGTTTTTTTTTTTTTTTGTATATACATAATTAATAATCAAAGAATATAAGAATAATTAAAACGTCCAGAAGGATAGTCGCCTCTATGGGAACACGAAATAAACAAGCCATAATTGACAGTATTTAAAAGTAATAAGTTTAGGTAATAAAAAGTGACTAAATCGCAACACTTACACATGGAAGGTTAGTTTTTTAGTTTTTCCTTGGTTTTTATAAGTGTTGTGACAGTATTTCAATATGCTAGTTGGCATTTTTTATTTAATCAGTACAGCGAGTATGACGCGATGACAGCCGTGCGCAGTACGAACTGAGTGCGATTTGCTCAGGAGCCCCTCAAGCGGAGTGATATTAAATGTCATGCTTTAGTAAGGCTGACTATCCATCTGGGTAGAGGCACGATGCCCTATGAAAATCTTTGTTAATAACTTAGATTAAGGATTAGGGTTAATAATATTAATTTGACATGAGACTTATTTGACATTTAGATCGGAAAATATAATTGTTTTTTTTTTTTTTTTTTTGAATGATTATTATTACTTACCTTAATTTTTTATCTTTGTTATAATTCTCATCTAGCATTGTTTTAATTAATATCATGTCATTTAAGCTTTGTCATATTAACGACATTTATTTTCAATTTTAATATTTGCACACCGCACAGATCGGTAGAGTAAGTTTGGAACTATTTAATTTTTAACACCGCTATTTTGTATTAGCATTACCCTTATTCTCGCAAATAAAATTAATTTCATTTCAAAAATTAATTTCATTAAAAAAAAAAAAAATTTCATTTCATTTCATTTCATTACGTGATATACCATGGACTTAAGTAGTCTACGTACGCCACTCTCTCAGGTCATGTGCCTCGTTTACAGTTTGCCTGAATCTGGGTATGTCGTCTGACTATCGGGCCGGTGGTCCTTTGGTCTCATGACACTGCCTAGTGTTGTTAGACCAAAAACCATAATTAAGAAATGGATGGATTAGTTCCTTTCGAGTTTTCCGTTTTATGAATTCAGTTATTTTATCAAATAGTGTTTTGTCCGAAGTCAGCGTCAAATCTTCATTCTACAGAAAATTAGGCTTATGCGCATAAATAATGCCGACACATTTTTAATTCAATTCAATTCTTATTAAACACGTTTTGTGTCTAGTTAGAAGCCTTAGAGTCGAGTTTCGGACATGTCACATTCGACATTTGAAGAAAAAAATACCATATAAGTATTACTTTAAGGCGGCCATCTGTGGCCGGCGCAACTTCGACGCAAGCATAGTAAAAGCTTGTTGTTTCATCCAACGTAATGTTTGACCGCGAAAAAAGAGAGACAGCAACAGAGCCGTCGATTATCAGTCGGTAAATTCCGCTGATCACTCGCGGCCGCTTCGCTAGGTCGTCATTTATGATTTCACATTCATAAAACTAGTTCCAGGAGTAATACTTCTTGTGAAAAAATCTTACAAGTTTGTGAAAAAAAAGTTAGTTATTTAGAATTTCCAATACATTTGCAAGCCTGGTATATAAATGTTTTCTTTACTTTTACAATTTATAGGTACATTAGATATGGCCAAAGTTCAGGCAAAAACGCTGTTTTTCGGAGGCTTTGACTGAATTTGTTTCACACTTTTTTTTAAATTACGCCTAGAGACACGGCTAGATATAGTGCACAAGATACCAATTTGTTCAAAACATCTAACGAAAATGTTTAACAACGCCATAATAAGTACAGAGGTTTTGTATGAAAAATATGACGAATTGAGTGCTCTTAATTTTGTTTTACAAAAGTCCGCCATGTTTTTCGCAAGGTCGCATGCCCTCAGCTACTAGTAACGTAGCGCCATCTAGTATGAAAGTCAGGTAACTGTTCGCTGAACACGTTCGCGCCACCACTGTTCCACATCGCGCGCAAACGAACCATCTGCACGCTCCTCATTCAATCATCGTAGTACGTTAAAATACAGATAGATGGCGTTATTGAATATGCTAGTATTTTTTTAAGAGAGGAAGAAACATGTCTGCTGGTAAATCACATAAATTGTATAATTAGTGTAGAAATTACACAAAAGATATCCCTACAAATATTGTTTCCCTACAAACACGGCCAAAACAATCGGGGGGCACGGCAGTGCCCCCGCCAAGTCGAGCGCGAAGCAAACACTGCCGTACCATCCTTTACCGGAACCATTTCGCCGCATTTTCAGGCCCCTATTTGAGAACCTCTGGATAAGACCAGAACGCAGAAATTTTCGTCATCCAGTAAGCTATAATCACATACTTAAAATCCAAAATTTCAAGTCTGTAGGTCATTTAGTTCCGAAGTTAAGCGAAAGCAAAGTTTCGCATTTATGACACTCACTCACTCACTCACTCATGATCATCGGAATAGAACTAGTACTTCCCATAAACTCAGAAAGCTGAAATTTGGTACAGAGTTAGGGTTTAATGGCCACATAAAGGGAAAACTATAAAAACTAGGATAATCGAAGATCTGGAGTACCTGGTGACTCTGATTAGAAAACACAAGAGCCCAACCAAACTATTAGAGATCGACATACCGCCTTTACAAAAAATATTCAACTTGGTGGGCCGCTTCATTTTCTACAAAAAGAAGTGAAATCCCATTAAAAACATTCTGTAAAAAACTAGCCAAGTCTCGATGGAGCTGCTTGTTTATCTCTAAAAAGTAATGAAATCTAGACAAAGTCGTGCCAAGTCTAAGGTTCGTTACTGCGATTTCTTTATTATTATAGTTAATGTTGTGTGACTTGGCCGTTGAAGGGTACACAAGGGTACAAAACCAGGTGTTCCATGACACCATTGCACCAATCTGTACTTGTACCCACTAACGTATAAAGAATGTTCAACGGCCAAGTCACTCACCACCGCGGCGCAGTACTTGCGTGAGTTACGGTGATAACTTCTGAAGTATGGGCTTTGACCCTCTGTTGTACACGAGTATTATTATTAGCTCTGTGGTCGAGCATAGTGTTTATTCGCTCAAAGAGCAGCTAAACGGGGGAAGTAGGTACCTCCTTGAATAAATAAATAGGCGTCTTCATCATCATCAGCCTATAATGTCCCACTGCTGAGCACAGGCCTCCTTTCACAAATAAGGGTGAAAGGGAATGGGCGAATGGGCAGACATCCAACTAGCTTAACGACTATCACAATTAAGTGATAACCGGGACCAACGGCTTTACATGCCTTCCGAAGCACGGAAACGCTCGATTTGAAATACCCTAGGCGGTCACCCATGCAGGTACCGACCACGCCGGTGTTAGCTTAACTTTGCCGATCGAGTAAGAACGGCTAATCATGCTACACCATGAGCGCTTCAAGACGTCTTAAGAAATTGAAATTTTATTACAATAATCAGCAAACAGTTTACATAGAAACTTACACACAGAGAGAGCATAGAGAAGAGATAAATCAATGATAGACCATAAATAAACACTTTTTTTTTATACAACTAAGTCGGTAAGCAAGCAAAGTCAAAGTCAAAGCCATTTATTCAATTTAGGCCCCAGAAGGGCACTTATGAAGGTCACATTTACTGAAGTTACCACCGGTTCGGAACTCGGCCTTCAACTGAGAAGAATCCGGCAAGAAACTCAGCAAGGTTAAATTTTTTATATATTTTTTGGACAATCTGACTATGTACATACTATGTACAGACTATATACATACGGCCCGCCTGATGGTAAGCGGCAATTACAACCAGTAAAAGCAATTACAAACATTTATTTATATACAGGTCGTTGTTTTGGTCAGCGACGAGCGACTCAGGGTCGATAATACAAATGATACTGGTGCTAAAAAAATATAAAAAAAATACTTATTTTTTAATAATAATAAAAGTAAAAAAAATAAAAATTGGAAAATCTTGTAATAAGCTAAAGTGTAGATATAATACTCAACGGGAGTGCGAGGGATTAAAGGGATGGGGCGATTGCGGCTTGCACCTAGCTCTAGTCTGCATACGAGCCTAGTAATCACACGTTGGGGTAATTTTAGTTCAAATTGATTAAGGTATTTCTCACTGTATTTACAGTATTTAATGGAATTAAGGCCATTTTTGGAAAATTAATTTTTTATACCAGCGCTCCTGGAACGCTTGTCGCCGACCAAAAAAACACCCTGTATATGTATGGATTAATAATATAGATTTAGATAAATGTTGACAATACAACTAAACACATACCATTTTTTTTAAAACGCACATTTTTTATCTTTAATTTCCATTGAATGAACAAAATTGTAGTCTATCCTGTATAAGTACTATGAAACGAGCAATATTTGTATATATTATATTATATACAGGGCGATTTTTTATTTCTAGCCAGTGTGGGCAACTTCTGAACTACAGGTATTAGAGAAAAACGCTGAAAGGAACCCCGAGCTGAATTTTGAAGAAAATTAAAATTCCATTAAAATTTATTCAAAAAAAATAGTATTTTCGAAGATATTGAATTTTTAAAAAAAAAAAATTTTTTTTCGAAATTCTGCTTCTTCTTCACTATATGAACAAAATTTTGTAAGACAATCTTGCTCTCAAGTTGCTAGAAGTTATCCAAAATATTATTTTATATTTTCCTTGACCATGGTTTTATGCTGCGTAAAGTTTGACGAAGTGGAGCAGATCTCGCAGGGACCTCACTATGTTTAGCCATAAAGAATTGGCTCTTCGCATTCTGATAAAAAATTTGAGGTCAATTTTGATAACTTCTAGCAACTTCAGACCAAGATTGTCATACATAATTTTGTTCGTATTGTGAAGTAAAAGTAGAAAAAGAAAAAAAAAAATTGAAAAAAATTTAAAACACATTTTATTTTTAATTTTTTTTTTAATGTTATTTTTATTTTCTTCAAAATTTAGCTCGAGGTACCCTTCAGCGTTTTTTTCTAAGACCTGTAGTTCAGAAGTTGCCCTCACTGGCTAGTTTATTATGTTTTGATATCTCGAAAACAACTTGAACTATTTCGATGTTTGCTATGTGGGCGTTTTTTGGGGCAAAAAATCGATCTAGGTCTGATCTCTGGAAATACGCGTACCTACATGCTCAGGACCTTATTAGATACATTATAATCGACTAACTAAAATTTTTTCCATTCAAAGTATTTTTTTAATAATAAATAGTCATTAATTTGATAGTGGTACCTACTACTTAATTAAGTATTAGTCATAAACATTACCTACTATGACATTAAATTCAAATAATTTAATGACACTAAAATAAGTGTAAAATATATTCATATAAACTATTCACATAAACTATTCACAAAATAAACCATTATAATTAAATATTTTGTTCCTTATTCAAAGTAAGTAAGCTAAATATAAACCACGGGGATTGCCCTACACCCCGCCCACACCTCCTTCACCAGTTATGCTTAAAGTTATGTTTATGTTTTTCATAGTATCCAAGTGAATTGTCTGAGAGGAGCTCACAACCTGCGCTCGTTCGTCCCCTCTGTCACCTCTCTGTAGATTGTCAATTTTTTGCATCAATTTATCAATTTTTTCATTCAAACTCGTCAATAGTGTATTATCACTAACATTATCGCATATAGTGGTATCAGTAGTGTTTGTGATATTTTCAGAAATATTTTTTTCAATTTCTTCAATTGGTTTTAGTCTCATGATTCTATAATGATCGGAGTACACAATATTATTGTCACTATCAAATGCTAGCCCATAGTAGCACACTGTAGACACAATTTTTCTCACAGTTGCACTATCTTTTATTACTTCATAAATCCCATCGTCGCTACAGAAGTAGATTTTACCATTTTTGTCTGTTGCAAGTGCTGTCACACGAGCATTTCCGTCATATAGAATATCCTTCGTCCCTTTCTTCTGACTATACAACTTCTGGTTATCGGTACTATAGTATAAGTTATCTTCGTTATCGATTAAAAGAAATTTGACCATTTCATCCAACGTAACAAACATGTTAGAGGTCCCATTGACTAACATATAAATATCTCCAGTATCATATGTGTTATAATATAATACTGTTTTGAAATATATCCTCCAGACACTGATACCTGCTGGACCCTGAATAACCTGAGCAAGTTCTGCCTCATGGATGCCTTCGCTATATTTATAAATGTCATTGCCAGACCCGATATATACGTCATGGGTGTCTTGATCGATACCTAAACATTCAAAAAATTCTCGTTTGAAATATTCTAGCTCTTTTGTATTTAAATTAAATTTTGCAATCCGAGAAGCTCCGTTAAAGAATACATTATTGGTTGTATAATCGACAACTAGTTTAGAAGGAACATATAAATTATTGTATAGTATTTCTCTCTGGTATTTGACTCCGTTAGTGTCGACTATAAGGTCCTGGATGGTACAGCCTCTGATAACAGCCAGGCTTGACAGGAACATGAACAGCTTCATTTTAGTCTGAAATTAAAATAATATTGTTACTGTTTATCCAATTTACAATTACAATACAACTCTTTGCCATTTACTTAATTGCAACTTCTTTGGTTTTTTGTTTTCTTTGGTACGAGCGAGAGCTACCAACGTTTGAAAAAAAAAAATTCGTGATAAAATGGTTTAATGGGTTAAAAATCCAAAATTTTCACTAGTACAAATGGGCTGCGCAAAAGAAAAAGCAACCACTTCCAGCTGCCAGACTTGGCGCATCTCTATCTGGCTTTAATGTGTAAGAAAATATCAAAAAACCATGCTAAAGTTCTTTTTTCGCGACGTTGCTAGCTCTTATACTACTAGATATTGCAGTTGCATTCACTTTCAGATTGACATCAATTAAACTAATAAATTTAATTTAAATTAATAATAATAACCTGGTACACACGACTACAGATCAAGCTATACATTTCCAGTATAAGCTGATCTCGCATTGTATAGAATTACCGTACAATGGGAGGTCAGCTTATACTGGAAATGTATAGCTTGATCTGTAGCCGTGTGTACAACCAAGTGGCCATGTTAATCCACCAGCAACTTGCCCTGAAATACCACCTAGTGACGTCTGAGGTGCCGTACTACAGGTATGTGCCAGATTCGGTTCTCGAAGATGGTCATATCATACTATACTGGGATCGATCTATCATGACAATTGTCGCCAATAAGCCTGATATAGTACTGACACATAAGGGCGCCGGGTAATGATTGTTCATGTTACTGTCCCCCATGACGAGAACCTCGTAAAGGCTGAGAAAGATAAAGAAAGCAAACTTGTAAAGCTGCAGGAGCAGCTGCGGCCAGTGCAGAAAATTCAAAATTCAAAAAATAGGCATCTATTGGACCCAGTTATATTTTTGTGCCTTTTGCGGTCGAGACCATAGGACCGTGGGGGTCCGAAGCTCGCCGTTTTGCTCGCACCTTGTCATCAAAATTGATCGAGACCTCCGAAGACCAGCGGGCGGGGAGCTTTTTCCGCCAACGCGTCAGCTTGGCTATCCAAAGAGGAAACACTGCCAGCCTTCTGGGAACCCTGCCGTTAATCGGAAGCAGCGGCAGGCTTGAGGATTTTTTTTATATATAGATTGTATTTTGTACATATTTGTTGTAAAGAAAGCAAATATCTTGATCTTGCACACGAGGTTGTCGACATGTGGGCCATTGACACGGTAACCATTCTTCCAATAGTCGCCTATGGCCTAATGGCCAAGAGCCTCGACATTTACCTTGCTGAGTTTCTTGCCGGAGTCTTCTCAGTTTAAGTGTATTCCGAACCGGTGGTAAATTCAACTGTATGTACAACTAAATGTTCATAAGTGCCTTACCAGGGCCTAAACTGAATAATTGACTTTTTGATTTTGAAATACCTTAAGAGGCTCGCGTTAGGTGGCTGGATCAAGGGCCAGATTCAGAAGGCAGTGCTCCTGGAGACTGTACGCATAGTGAGGAAGTTCCTCTCCCTGGAGCCTTGACCACCGGTACCTAGGACTCTATTCTCCATGCCGATGGGATCTGTTATTATACTTTTAAATATATGTAAAAGTATAAAAACAGATTACTTAAAAAAATAAAAAGGGGGGAAATTGACAAACAATTTAATTTAAGACAAACTTACCGTGTCACAAGACGGCCACACAACAACTAATAATAAGGTTAAACTGTTCCGATAGTATTTATCAAATGTAGACCTTAAGTATTGTTCAATTGATATCTTCATTAGGGCTTGCAACATATCGAATAATATTGTCTTGCCTATTAATTTTTTTTGGAACATTATTCGAATAGTAAAAGGCACCTTTAGAAAAACTGCTACAGGTTTACCTACTTAATCTTTGAATCAAATAACATCTTACTTACTTTCGCATTTAATACTCACGTAATATTTTTTCAAAGCACGAGTGGACAATTTATTTTATTCTGTCATAATAAAGTTAATACTAATAATAACAACTAAAACAAACTAATATTAGAACTAATATAAAAAGAATAAAAATATGTACAATTACGGGGCGTCAAAAAATTCAACCCCAAACGGCTCAAACACATAATTACCAATTAAATTGTTGTATTTGCACCGTTTGAGATAACGAGATAAAGAGAACAGCCGGCCCAAACTGGACCCAAATAGCACAAGACCGCGACGAATGGGCATCTTTTACAACTAATTTTGTAAGAATACTAACCAAATTAACAATACAATAGAATTAGATAATACTGTAAATATGTAAGGAATAAAAGGCTTTTTTATTTTTATTTTTATTTTATTTTATTTTATTTTTTTATTTGCACCGTTTGAGGTTTTCAGCACCTGCAGCAGCCGTTCCAGCGCAGCCCACCGTGCTAGGAAGATGGGATGGTGCAAGGGTGTCAACGTAAGTTGCGTCCCACACCAAAGACCTACCCAACTTCCATGGCATTATGGTCATACCATCTGGTATCTTCCCATCGACGCATGCCAGGCCATTAGGTTCTAAGACAGCTGGCACCCCGACGGTGGCAAGATCACGACGGATGAGATCATTAATGCTAGCGTGTCGCGCTATCCTACCTGCACTCTTACTACAAGAAAGGCCATGGTGTCCGAGGCAGTCGACTGCTTCACCGCATTGACAGCGATGTGGAGCCCCACAAGGAGCGCCCAAACGCAGACATGTAGCGAGTCGGAAGGTTGTGTCACCTAACATAGTGCCTATGTTAGGCGATGGTAGTGCCTGAAGCCAGAGGCCCGACTCCCACTCACCCACAGCCAGCAGGCGGGCACGCTCAGCAGTATTGGTAGACGTATTAATAAGGTTATTCCGTAGCAACCTGCAGAGCGGCTCATCCCACTGTATCTGGGAAAATGGGTTCTCGGGCCGAACCTTATCCGGGCAAGCCACTTTCCAGGCGTTCTCTGCGTCCGGTCCGTCAAGCATGGCACTTCCGAGTCAACCAGAGAAAGAGCTAAAATTTTTCTGGTTAGTTTTTCAGTGCTGTGGTCAGAAGACAGGAACGCTGGTAAGCTTACACTAGAAATTTTGCAGACCACCAAAACGAGTTGGTAGGGTGGCTTGCAGCCACGCTCGGTCGTCCAAGGCCACATTAAGAATGGATGTTAATGTGTTGCGAATAATTTGGTCAATTTTGTCCAAAAGTTGTGGTTTCTTCCAAAGAGGAGAAGAACGGAGAAAATACATAAAATTTGGACCGAAACAGCAATATCTGATAAGGGTGAATGCCGAATGTAAATTAATTTTGGAGAGTCTATCCGAAATATCATTAAAATGTTTGATTTTGTCTTTGATGAAAAACTTTCATCTAAAATAGGGGAACCTAGGAGGTGCAGGGAACTTTTTTCTAAGATTTTGATTTGAGGGGCTATTGCATTAAAGGACAATGGCGAATTTGGCCCTAGCTGCGTATATCGACATAATATATATCAAAAAATTGCTTAATTAAAGTTAAATTAAATAACATAATTCAATATTTTTCAGGACTAGCAGTATGTCTAGAAAATATAAATATACATTAATATATTTTAGGCTGTTAGTTAAGCTGATTGTGTTTCGGAACGCACCCATAATCTCGTTCCATATGTTCCTTTGTACGGTATTTATCTCTACATTTTTTTTTTATTTGAAAGATTTCTGTTAGTCATAATAATGATAAATAATTTTATTTTTAACAGAGTTTAGTTAAAAATGTTATTGCATTTAATAATACAAACTATGAGAAAAAAAAACTTTTTAACACGATGACATATTTTTTCCGTCAAATGAAACGCGTACGTAGTCTATGGTCAGCGAGCTCCTTGGCTGCGTTCAGTAACAACGCCGTGTGATCGCCCGACGATCATGGTAGCGTTCAGTAATAGTTCAATAGTATGTGGAATAGTATGTGTAATAGTATGTGTAATAGTATGTGTAATAGTGTGCGTAATAGAATGTATTCGGTCACACGGTGTGTAGTTACTGAACACAGCCCTTGAGTGAAGTTGATTGATCGACTTTTTGCGAAATTATAATATAACTCTACTTTCTTTTTGTGCGCGTTCGTACGGTTTTTGGTTGACCCCTGACTACACCACGACCCTCTGCTTTTCTACGGATACCGATTTCTTAGATAATCGACAATTGGCTGTGTTATTTGGATTTGCATGAACACAATATAAATCTACTGGCAGAATTCTTGGACGATATTGTCATTCGATTTTATTTTGAAGAATAAAAACCTAAATAAAAATGGCCTTGTTTTATTGAAAGCCTATGCATGTCCCGATACTTCAAAGTACCTACTACCTACCAGTAGGATATATCTACCTAGAGACAATTGTTAGGTATTAACATATTTATTCAGTCTCTATCTGTCTCTATTGTCTACAAAACTAGTGTAAAATCATAATTAAGAACTAAATGGATTTCATCCACATTTAAAATGTACTTATAATATATCGAACGTTACTCATTTGATACGTCAAAATCGGCATAACCTATAAAACCTTTAAACTCAAATAAAAAAAAAACTGCAGCTTTTTAGTAAATATTTTTTTAGAAATAGCATAACAGTTTAATAATCTAGAGGAATTCAACAGTGGTTGTCATATACGTTAAAAAAAATGTAGGTCCAAGCATGTATGGAATCTCGCCATTCTCCTTTATCTAATGTCGATTGTCTGTCGGTAACGTCAGAGAGGTAAATTTCGCACTTTAAGGGGTTAAGTTCCAGGCCAATAGATTTAAATTTCAGTTTGAGGAGTTGCAGGTCATTCAATACGGTGTCAACGTCACCTCCTAGCGTTTCATCATCTAAATACCACACGTAAAATTTTGAATTTAATTGTTGGATTATGAGATGAATAGCCAAACTGAAAATGACAGGCCCGAGAGGGTCACCTTGTTGGCAACCAACTGCAGATTCCAAAATGTTGTCCTTATACAATAATTTTGATGGATGCCTATAACATTGCCACATAAAACCATAAATTTCGGATAGTTCTTTTTTGACTTCAGCCAACAAAGTGTCCCTGTTCACGGAGTTGAATGCGTTTTTGACGTCAACCTTGAGAATGACCTCCTTGATGACCTTTATTTGAGTTAAGAAACGAGGATAAGGCATGTACGGCAGCCTCACAGCTCCTTCTGGAACCAAAACCAAGTTGAAGGGGCTGGAACTTAGTTGCAAGCGATTCGCTATACACCTTGCAACATATTTTGGCTGCCAAACGCCTGTAGGTGCAGTGCAACCGACAGCAATGGGACGAATGCCGCCGTCCTTCTTGCACAAGGCACACAGGTTAGCCCCATACAAAACATCGACGACGGCATTATTCACGCCGCCGGAGAGCATTAAGTTGATCAGAACTGCAAGCTCCTTCAAAAGCGCCTCACCAGCTTCCCCGGCGCCTGTACTCAACAAATCTTTCAAATGCTGTGGAGTCAGGCCGTCGAGGCCGTCGGCAGAACCACTCCGGAAAGAGCTCACGGCTGCGATCCACTGCGGGGCTGTAATTTGGAAAATAGATGAATCCTGAACAAGGGGGTCGGGGTAGACAGGTGGGTCGGGGAAGGTGAGACCATCCGCAGGCGCTGGGTCACAGATTACTAAATAGTTACTACGTAACAGATAAATCACTCCATACAAAATTTACAATACCTACTGCTATAATAGCCTACTGTTTTGAGTCGCTAGACGCTGCGAATGAAAATGCACCTAAGCTTACGAGCGTAAATTTAGTTTTGCTTTGTAGCTACTCGCGGCCGCGTGGTTAGCGTGGATTGCCAGGGATGCCTCTGTCGATAAAGATCTCAGTACGTATTTATAGTAGCCTATATCTGGCTATTATATACAAAAATATTTTTTTGAATCCGACTGTTTAAACACACATAAAAAACTCTTCCGCTTTATTATATTTATATAGTACCCACAGACTGAATCTATAGTACCTATATGTAGATTAATCCAGCTTATATTGGAAATGTATAGCTTGATCTGTAGCCGTGCGTACAAGGGGAGTCAAATGGTATATTTTTATAGTTCAAATATCGTGCAACCAGGATTCTGACTCATATTTTGTTCATAGTTTACAATAAACGTGGCCTCTAGATCTTTTACATAATTATAAAAGGAACTGAAAGGTACTTAGAACCTTCCATAGAAAGAACAACAACAGTTCGATCGAGATATATGCGTACGAACGCGCCACGCGGCTGTCTGCAACCAACCGAGAAATGGACATACGACGGTCCGGCGGCCGGTAGGCAATTATCGCGCGCAAGTACATGGAGTGAGAGATGCCTGGCTGGGTGTTTACTCTCTAGGGCTGCAAGAGTCTCCGGAGAGTAAGGCGCCACCACATCACTGCTGAACAGTAGTCTAGCCGCCCCCCTTATATCACCCTCACTTAACTAGGATTCCACATGGGCACAAATGCCTTTCTGAGACATATTAAAAAAGGTAATTTGGAGCCTAAAATGCGGGCCGAATTGTTGCAGTTTTCTTAATTTTTTTTGTACATGCAGAATCCTATAAGGGAAGGTGAGTAAGTGCTCCCAGGCACTTTGTGAGTTCTCCTGGGTCGCGTGACGAACACATCGTGCTAAACTTAGAGCAGCAGAGTGCCCCGCGCCCCGGGGAACTCTTTTTAGGACTGGAGTTGAATTTTTGAAATAAATGTATAATTGTAATGTTAAATTACAAGTGCATTTAGTCCATTAGCACCAAACAATGCTTTTATGAAAAGGTTTCAGTTTGAGTTGCAGTAGGAGTCTACTCAAATCTTAACTGGTTGGTGGAAATGTCTTACAATAATGTAGGAAAAAAGTGGAATCTGGCGCCTTCTGTTCATCCAAACAGCCTGCATTTAGATATTATGGTAAATAAGAGTACGTATAAAGCAAAATAACATATCTTAGAATTGAAATTTACCCAAGTAAATAGTAATTAAATGAAAAAAAAAATTATATGGATATTTTCATTATATACGCGAGGGTTCTATCTGAACAAAAACATAATGGAATGAAAATTCCTTGATAGAAAAAAATCACAAAGATACCTCTAATAATGAATTTTCGTTTTTATTCGTTCATGGTGTGTCTAATTAAAACAAAAATTCGATAAATAATATCACTAACGTATGACCTAGGGCTGCTTCTAAAATTTTTTTTAAATATTCTATACTTTACGAGTTATTTAGATAAGAAGCACTTAATTCATTTTCGTTCCCCAAAACACGCTATCTCCGTCTCATGCCACGCGAAGATTAGACATAAGTTTGTTTCATCTGACATTGCCATATTTTCCTGGCTTTGTAGAATAATCTTAAATTTTTGTTATAGCTCCTGGATGACAATTTGCATTTTTTTTAATCCAATTCCAATTCATTGTCTTCTGCATATTTTTAACCGACTTCAAATAAAGGAGGAGGTTCTCAATTCGGTTGATTTTTTTTTTACGTTTGTTACCTCATAACTCCGTCATTTATTAACCGATTTGAAACATTATTTTTTTATTTGAAAGGGTACACTTCCCGTTTGGTCCCATTGTCATCAGCTCAGGTTTATATAAGTTTTTTGTAAATCAGTCCAATTATTATTTAACATGTAGACATATCTATTTATTAGGTTTAGGTTTAAGACTTTTATTTCTCTCACTAAGAATTTACAATTCACTTACATGAGGAATTAAATACTTATTTACTAGTAACAAAATAATGAGCGTACCATTGAATTATTACGCTTAGAAGCGAAGTATCGAACAAAAATCCTCGCGACTCGTAGGCCACTTGACAACCAATGTGTGCGTGAGTACCATATAATTACACTCGCTGACACGCACACAAGCGCACGAGTAATGTTGCAAGCTAAACGAATTTTTTCGGTAAAATTAACCTTCCGATACTAGTGAATGAAATTGGAAGTAAGTATTCATAAAATTTATTAAATAGTTTAAAATGTTCTGCGTCTTAGATAATTTATCATAGACAGGTCTGTTATTTATTTATTACTAGTTTAATGGTTATGTTTCATAGTACTAATGTCGGGTATTTTAACATAGTAAACCAAGACAATGTGCAAAGCTATGAACGATCGTACAATTTGTAGTAGGTATTATTGGTAATGATAAGTTTCATATATGATAGGTTGTATAGAAAAAGAAGATTAAGAAGTATGTAAGTATTTAATCATCATTATCGTATAAAAGACGAGTAGCTATACATTCTTATAATATCTAACTGAATCTATACTAATACAATAAACCGGAAGAGTTATTTGTTTATTTGTTTAAACGGGTCAATATCTGTAAAAAAAAACTACCTGTAAAACTACTACTGTGTAAAACTACCAGTCTGATTCGAAATTATTTCACTAATATGAAGCTACATTATCCCGAGTATTATAGGCTACTTATCCCAAGAACGCGGGTGAAACCGCGGGTGACAGCTAGTCAGTTATAATAGCTATAAGTAAAAGAAACAACTTATCGGACTCAATTACTTACTCTACTTCCTACTCTAACAAAATCGGTATCAATTAAGTAAAACAACACAAATTTCGCACACAAACAGCTGGCAACACTTTGCTCGAAATCGGAGTGAAGTATTTTTATTTTTGAATTTTGTTATTTTAGATGAATTACGCAATAAAATTAGTGGCTTATCTGTGGAATATTACAACAGAATTCTAATCTTTCTTCCCTGATGAATTATGACACAATTTTACTGCACAAACCGTCATATTTATTATTTTTCTGAGAGCTCCACCCACTAAAACGCCAGTCAGTACACTGACAGCGCGGCGGTCATTTGGAGCCATTATGGCTCCAATTGAATGGATTATGTTTCGCGCGTGTACTTTGTTTCTATGTGTAATAATTCAATGGAGCGTACAGATTAAACTAAACATATTAAAATATAAGAAATATAAAACAAAGTGGAGGTAGATTTAATTATTTTTGTGCATGAACCATTTAAAACTTAACAAGTGAGTGAGCGTACATGGATATAAAATAAATAACGAGACAACTAGATGTGGCATAGACAGTCCTTTAGTTTAATTTGTTAAGGATATTGTATTTCAACAGCCTCTTAAATGTTGCCATAGATTGTGAATCTTTAATATCTTTTGGCAAGTTATTATATAGTTTAGCGCCTTCATAAGCAATGTTTCGTTTTCCATAATTTGTCCTAGGTGGCCGTAATATAAGATTACTTGCATTTCGTAATATCTTTTTTTGAACGGTTTGTTTTCTAGTGAAACTTATGTTTGTATGTATATCCCGGTTTATTATTTTTCGTACTAAAATGCATGTGCAATATGTATATGTTTGTGTAATGTTCATTATTTTAGTGTCTTTGTAGATTTTGGTTGTAGATGTTAAATAACTGTAATTCAATAAAACTTTTATCAATTTATTTTGAGCAATTTGAATAATATCCAGGTTTGTCTTGGCAGCCGATCCCCAAACTTCTATTAGGTATTCAATGTGCGGCTTGACAAGTGAGTTGTATATAGTGTATTTTACACTTTGAGGAAGACATCTTACAAAACCTCTCAACATACCTGTGAGTGATGTCATTTTAGCTTTAATTTTCTCAATATGCCGCATATTTCCAGGACAGTTGGCTGTCCAAAATTAAACCAAGATATTTTTCATTTGCCTTTTTGTAAATCGTTTTATTGTTTATGTTGGGTTGTATATAATCAGATATTTTTTTTATTTTTTGCCGTAAAAATTACATAATTTGTTTTAGTAGTATTAATCGTCAGAAGATTACATTGAAACCACTTATTTAGGCGATCTAGGTCACCTTGTAAATCAATCATGATAGCATCAATTGAGCGACCGAAATAAAAAAGGGAAGTATCATCGGCATACAATGTGATATCCGCCTTAAGGCCAATTTCATGGATGCTATTAATATAAATCAAGAACAGAAGTGGTCCCAAGATTGACCCTTGAGGCACGCCATATGTAATCTTCTGTGGTTTACTTTGATAATTACCAATTTTAACAATTTGCATTCGATTTGTAAGGTAAGATATTAAAATTTTATGTGCACAGCCAGTTATACCAATATCCTTCAATTTTTTAAGCAAAATGTCATGACACACCGTGTCGAAAGCTTTTTTTAGATCAATGTAAACTCCGAGTGCAATTTGCTTCTGATCAATTTTGATTTTAATTTCAGTTACAAGGTCTATCGTTGCCGATAAAGTGTTTGATTTGGTTCTAAACCCATACTGCTTTTCAAAGAGAAAATTTATAGATGTTAAAAACTTATCTAAGCGACAGTAAATAACCTTTTCAAAAATTTTTGAGATTACTGGTAGAACAGATATTGGGCGATAATTGCTAGGATCGGACTTGCCGCCAGATTTGTGAATTGGTGATACTTTTGCGACTTTAAGGCTATCGGGAAAGATTCCGAGTTCTAAACATCTATTAATACATTTTGTGAGGTTTTGAGCTATCAATTTACTGACGCATTTAATAGATTTTGTGGTAACACCATCTATGCCAGAACTAGTGTTTGGTTTTAAGTTATTTATAATGTTATTGATTTCATCCATAGTTGTAGGTTCAAATTCACTTAGTTCAGTTTTTTGTCTTATGTGAGATACGAGTAGTTGGGAAACATTTTGGTTGTCTTGGCAGTTTGCAGACACTTCATTTGCGAGAGTCTCACCAATGGTTGTAAAGAACTCATTAAAACATTCACAAATGTCTTTTTGGTTTTGTACCTGAAACAGTTTGAAGTTTTCCTGGAGGTAAGTCTTCTTTTATTTTGTTGTTAGATAGATAATTTATAAACAATAGTTCTTTATTTTATTAATTTTATTTCACAAAAACGCAGGCTCTTCCATTTTTATACATTTTGTTATTGTTTTCCGTTACTTATTTATTATTGTACAACTAACTTATGTGGCCTGATGGTCAAAAGAGGAACTAACGACGCCATTTTGAAATTACAATCGCTATTTGTCAAAGAGAATGTAAACACTAATATAACATACATGTATTGTATACAGGATGTTTTTTTTTATAAAATAAAAATGAAATAATATTTTGGATAACTTCTAGCAACTTGAGAGCAAGATTGTCTTACATAATTTTGTTCATATTGTGACGAAAAAGCAGAATTTCGAAAAAAAAATTTTTTTAATAATATTTTATCTTCGAAAATACTAATTTTTGAAATAAATTTTAATGGCATTTTAATTTTCTTCAAAATTCAGCTCGGGGTTCCTTTCAGCGTTTTTCTCTAAGACCTGTAGTTCAGAAGTTGCCCACACTGGCTAGAAATAAAAATTCGTCCTGTATATAAACCTTCCTGGGAAAATTATCTAACTTATATTATACGTAGTATTTATATACTCTGAGCTAATAGTGAAAACCACATCAAAATCCGTTGAGTGGTTTAGAAGGAGTTAGCGGACAAACAGCCAGACAGACGCGGAAAGCGACTTCATTTTATACTATGTACTGATAGTGATGATAGTGATAATAAATTAATCTTACCCAAGGCTCCGGGAGGACCGTGATATGCGCTAACGCGTCATCGGAGCAGTCCTGCGGGTCCTCAAGTCCTGGATACTCACCGGGCATGGGTGTTTCGGTGCGACGACGGCTTGCTTCCATTGCGGTGGGAGCGACCAGGATTCCGCATCCCACACGCTAGCAGTGGGAGCTCGAGCGAGGGATTCTGATCGGCCAGATCGGATGAAATCGCTCACCAGTAGGTTCATCGGCGATGCTGGGCGGGGATACGGCGTGGAGGGCCATAGCCTTGTAGCGAACCACTACATAACGAAGTTCACACGCCGATAGATAGATGGCGTGCCGACACATTATCCTGCATCGTGCATACATCGCGCATACAAGCCCACTACATCCTGCATCGCGCTTCGATCTGCATATATACAACTGTCCGACAAGTACAGTTGGACCACGGTCCCCAGGCACGATGACCCAGCCTGGCGGAAGATCTTCCCTTTTTAATGGAGGTGTCATCCACCTTGCACCTTCATAGCCTCCTTCTGTGAGATTGTAATGGTCTAGGAGATGGCTGAGATCGATCATCTTCCGATCCCACCCGGAGATACACCGCTGGGACGCGATTACAATCTTCGGTAATGAAGCACCGAATCCTTGTTTTTATTTTATATGCGGCCTTTGTATGTACCTAATACATAATTGTATATTGCGTGCATTCGAGTTATGAGGAAAAAGTCTAAAAGTGGTGTTCGAATATTCGCAAGTTAATATTCAAATTATTTGAATATTCGATTGCAAGCCCTAGCCTAGTTAAAGCTATATATAAGCGGGTAAATACACAATACATTTCACTAGAATTTATCGATCTTTGCTAGTAAATATGGGTGTGAAAAGATTTCTGCAGGGTCGGCAACGCGCGTTTGACATCCCTGGTGTTGCAGACGTCCAAAGGCTACGGTAACCGCTTACCACCAGGCGGGGCACATGCTTGTTTGCTACCTAAGTAGAAAAAAAACATAAATATATGAGTACATAATTGGACTGTTTTACAAAAACCTTAAACCGACTTCAAAGTACACTAAGCAGTAATCAAATCCTGATCTGATGGCAAAATGGACCAAACGGGAAGCGTACCCTTTCAAATAAAAAAAGAATTTTCCAAATCGGTTAATAAATGACGGAGTTATGAGGTAACAAACATAAAAAAAAAAAAAAAAAAAATACATTCGAATTGAGAACCTCCTCCTTTTTTTGAAGTCGGTTAAAAACACTTTTACTTATTTTATACCAACTATCAGACGGGCGTTGGCTTGGGTGCCTAAGGTCACAGGCCGTCTGATAGTACTTATACAAAATGGAGGATCAGTTTATTTACAATAAATATGTATTAAATACAATCTACATAAGACAACATTTTCCTGAATCAGCAAGTCTGATTAACGGCAAGTTTCCCGAAATGATCGGTTTAAACTGAGGTCACTCATAAAAAATATGACCACAAGGGTTAGGTGCCAACATAAACACTTCACTTAGTACAGCTGGTTAGTGTGTTTGCTGGAACTCAGACAACCTACCGTATACGCTGCTTGTTTACGAAAAAACTATCACAACCTTGACATCATATCTCTAAAGGGTATGGACCTTGGTCTTTTAATTATAATTAAGAATTCATACATCATTGGAATTTCCACTGATAACACAGAGTAATAATATACGCACAACACAACACGGGGTCAAGCCTAATAAGTAGGTAAGAATATTTTCAACACACTTGCTTGTAAAGTGACATTTATTACCGCATAGTTTTATGATAAGTTTAATCCCGATTATATTATTTTTTTATTTATTTATTTATTTATTTATTTATTTATTTATTAAGGTACACCAACAGTTATTACATTTAAGATTTCATAAAAACATACATAAAAAAGAATTGCTAAATGCATAACCAATAATAGGTATACACTACATGCTATTATTGATGAGAGCGATACATTTATATAACTTAACTTACAGTGATCAATAAAAAAATACTAAAAACTAAACTTATTATTAAGAAAAATAATTTATTATTATCTAAAAATTTTAGCACACAATAGGCAAATGTGCAAGTGGTATAGGTGCACGATATGGACGATATATTTATATACAACAAAATACATTTAATGTCTGCAGATTAGTTCACCGACTTTCTTCCGAAAACTTCTAAAAGAATCCGAAAAGATGTCGGTGGCGTCACAGCATTCATTAAGCAAACGACTAAGTCTTGGAATCGCAGAATTGGCGCCTAAGTTGGTTCTTCTAAGTGGTGGCACTAAGGGCTTAATACAATTACGTGGACATCTAAGAGGGATTTTAAAGTTGAATCTAGACAAAAGATCCGGGCAATCTATTGTGTTACGAAAAAGCTTATGCAAAAAAGACAAGTCCAATATATCACGGCGGTTGGAAAGGGACGTCATCTTAAAGTAGTCCAATCTTTGATCGTAAGATTTAACTCTATTCTTGATTCCCGCGCTAAAACTAAGATGGGAAGTAAATCTTTTTTGCACACGTTCAAGTCGGAGTGAGTGTGTTGCATAATGAGGCCGCCATACTGCACCACAATATTCAAGAATACTGCGGACCAGGCCATTGTAGAGCATCATTTTAGTTTCTGCTTTTCTGAAAATTTTTGCATTACGCAAAACAAAACCAAGCATTCTTGAAGATTTTTTGCATACATTCTCCAGGTGCGGTTGGAATGTAAGTTTAGTGTCAAATAAAACACCCAGATCTCCAACACAGTCAACTTCCTGAAGCGATTTACCGTTGATGGTGTAGTGTGAGGCAATTTTATTGTGGTTACGAGTAAACTTAATATGCACACACTTCTCATAGTTAAGTTGCATACGGTTAACTGAACACCAATGTGCCAAATGATTTAAGTCTATTTGTAAATTAGCTACATCATTAAAGGTGCTTACTACTTTTACTATCTTCAAGTCGTCGGCAAACATAAAAGGAGTGGAATATTCAAAGCATTCCATTTCCAGCGATTTTATTCTCAACGTGTGTGATATAAGACTTATAACTGTCCTTTGCTATGGCTTGACATCTTTTACTAACTATATCAAGCTCGATCTTATCCAAGGGATTTTTGTATATTTTATAACGGTGACGTAATTTGTTTTTTTCTTTTAAGATTCTGGTTAGTTGTTTATTTATCCATGGGGGCTTATTACTGTTTTTGTAGGGAATAAGAGGCACGAACTTATCTATTGTATCTCTTAACAACTTATAAAACAAGTTCAGCATATCATTCACATCATGACAATGAGAAAACAGTACACTCCAATCTAGTGATTGTAAATGATTGTTAAAGGCTTCATATTTGGCTTTAAAAAAATTATGTCTTCTAACCTCAGGATTAAGTTTAAGATGTACAGTTGAAGGAAAAGATATGGTGACGTTAATTGGTGGGTGATATAAGTCAATATTACTTAGGGCATCGATAGACTCGTTAACATCACAAATCGCTATATTAGTTAGTACCAGATCGAGCACCCTACCTCTATTGTTAAATACACTATTACACTGACGAAGACCATTTACATTCATAAAATCTACAAGCTGGGTGCCTATTGCAGGAAGAGAGTAGTTAGCAGCAGCAGAGCTGTTAATAATTTGCCAATCAATATATCCCAGATTTAAATCACCAACGATACAACTCTTTATATTCACGCTCTCAAGTACACGGTTACAGTTATCAGTAAAATCCCTCATTAACTGATAGTCGAGAGGAGGCGGTAGATATATAGCACAGATTGCGAGTCTTTGTATCGAGTTACTAGTGGGTAAATCGATAGTTATCCATAGATCTTCTAGTTGACATTCCCAATGTTTCATATGCATTGAGTTAAACTTCTTTAATATTGCTATCAAAACTCCACCTCCATCTTTTTTTTTGACATTTTTAGTGGATTCTCTATCTCGCCTATAAACTGTATACCGACCGTCAAACAACTCGCTGCTATTAATACTGCTATTTAACCAAGTTTCTGTGAGGACTATTAGATCATAACTACTACATGACAAATTTCTGTAAAATGAGTGTGTCTTAGTTTTTAAGCCACGGACATTTTGGTAATATATTTTAATTTGGGACGAGAATTTTAAACGAGAAGAAAAATACAGCATGCATAGAAATCGACAAAAAATAACTTAAACTAGCTTATCTAAATTGTCCATATTATGAATTACGATGAAGTTCGAGTCATCGGCCTTACGAACAAAGATCCTGCCGTCACGTACCCATACATATTTATAACCTTTTTCTTTTGCTCGTAGTCTAGTAGCACCATGAAGAGCCTTGTTTGAAGGTGAAAGATGTTCGGTTACAAAAATGGGCTTCTTATCACCAGGAATTCCAATGCTAGCTGTACACAGTTTATCCGCAGGCTTCGATTTATTGTATTTTATTGCCGCAGCCAAATACCGGTCCCTAATCATCCTTTTCTCAAATTTTACAATGATTGATCTCGGACGACTACTAGATGGATTAACCTTAGACACGCGTGTACAGCGCTCAATGTTTGATTCTGCAACATCACATCCAATGGTCTGACCAAGCTTAGTCACAATTGACAACAAGCTTTCATTGTTGCGTTCCGGCACACATTGAATCTCAATGTTGCTCACTCTAGCCTGTTGTTCAAGGTGGTTAATTCGCAAATCTAAGCTAGTGAGAGATGACCGGAGGCTCACGTTATCGTTCTGTAATTTTTTTATGCTTTCCCTGTAGAATTTGCATTCCAATTTTAAATCCTCATATTGCTCGCTGATAAAATTGAGTGACTCCTTGAAACTCTTTAGATCTTCCTTAATATCCTTTAGCTCAATATTGAATTTATCAGTTAGTGTCTTATTCATTTGAGCAAGAAATTCGTTCATTTCAGCCCTAACAATATTTTTAACGTCATCCTGAGTCGCTGGTGCTCCTGGGCTATGATCTGGTGACTGAGTTAAAGCTGGTCTTTTCTTTTTCGACCTGTGCGAAACATTTGTATGTTCTTGGATGCAGTCCGATCGTATATTGCCGATATTTTCACCTTTAGTTAGGGTAGCCGTTGCTGTCGTAATTGTTGACTTAGGAGGAGTACGATTCATAGGCATTGTATTATTATAAGCTGCTTCCAAGAAAAATCCAAAACTTCATTTAAGCCAACTAATTAAGTGTATGCAAATAATCTTACGACACTCGTACAACCAAATTACTGTCTGCGTATAAAGAATCGCTCATGAATTTCTGAACGAAGTTACAGATGTCAAACTGTCATTTTTGGCAGTAGCTGTCAACACGTCAACACAATGTAAACAACAGCTGATTATTGAAATTTTGGAGGTGTTTTGATTTAATTTTCGGGTGCCGAAAATCTAAATTTGCATGTGTGAGTGTAAATTTGAAGTAACGTACTTGTATGCAAAATCTGCTGAAGGTCGATATTCCAAAAATGTAGTCCACTCCAGTGAAAATAGTTTGCGCAGACAGTACACGCAGGTTAGAATTCCTTATTGCCACTACTTTTCAAGGGGATATTGGTGTTTTAAGGGATGTTTCAGTTATTTCAGTGCAAGCTACTTAAAAACAGATGTTTCTCTCAGATTGACTTTGACGTTTTTTTTTTTTTTGTTTGTTATTATGTTTGTATCTCAATGCAAGCATTCTTAATTAAACGGGTAAAACAGGCATCGCTGCAAAAAAATCTGCGCGCCATATTTGTGTGGTTGATTATTATCAAAAAATCGACTCCAAGAAATTGTGTTGAAAAACGTCGTATGACACGCGTGTGCATTGATTATTAAGCCCATCACAGACGTAGCTATAATATATATTAATATAAATCATAGCAAGGCATATTACGATATATTTTCAATACTAATTTTTGAGTGACCGCACACCATGGAACAACCTATAGAAGCGCAACAACGTTCATTTTGGTTGAAATAAATTCCGCCAATTTCCCACCGCCGACAATGCGCGCTGATTGGTTAAGACAAGGACGCATGCACTCTGATTGGCCAAGTCAAAAACACACGACGCAGCGAGTGGTCCTTACTGTTCAAATTCAGTGACAAATCACTGACTAGTTGTGGAATTATATTGTTCAGTATACTACTCTATAGGGATATTTCCTCGATGCCGCACACGCAGCTATAATATATATTTCTGTTACTGCGCCAAACTGTACTGTAATTTATATTATAGCTCGGCATATTAATATATATTATAACTACGTCTGTGATGGGCTTTACACTCTCGGCTCTCTAATTGTATTCTTTTACACATAATACCTGTGTGTATGTATCATAATGTACTATAATAGAGTGATAGCACGTGATAGCGTAAACATTATTTAGTTAATATACCTAGATCGTACAGACTACAGGCAGACGTAAGTGAGTCATGCTCACTTTAATGCCTTTGCTTGCGGCGGCGTCGTGTGACGGGTCGCCCACTTCCAATATGGCGAAGAGGGCGGTGGCTGCCACACGCGTCATACTTGTGGACAGGTGCTGCTTGTGGGGGCTGGTCTGCTTATGTTTAGTAGTTTTTTTTTTATTTTTATTTGTTTATAGACCTGTGTTTGACCGCAATCTCAGCATGGTAAGTGATGATGCGGCCGATGGTGGTAAGCACACAAAGCCTAGAAGGAACTGGCTCTCAAGTGCAGCTGTCGGAACACACCGAAAATCTGTCGCCAGGCACCGGCGACAGATTTTCGACTTGAGGGTGGTAGCCAGCCAGGCGGGTACTACAAAGTACCCTACCACCGTGCTATGGTTTCCTCACGATGTTTTCCTTCACCGAAAGCTCAAGCTCATTGTAGGATTCGAACCCGGGACCTTCGTCTCGGTATACGACGTCACTACCACTGAGCTATCATCGCCTTAAAGTTAGTTACTTACTAAATATCGATCAGTCTACTTTGTAGTATCTGCCGCCGCGCCGGTACGCAAGCAATTTTTGTCAGTGCGATTAGTATGTGAAAAATAGTGGTGCCGATTCTGTTGTATTTCGCACTAAACTAATTTTAGTCACATCACATCTCTTTCTTACGAACATTATTGAAAAAGGATAGAACATATTTGAAGCTCTCAAATTTGTCTTTGCCGTCTTCATTTGCGGGTATTTAGACGTAACCGCGATAGATGGCGTTTTTGAATTTACTGTCGGAAAAATGACGATATGAATTCCTTGTCATTTGTTCTCGGTAAAAGTATCGATAAAATACGAGAAATTGGCATTAATTCTTGTGTATTTAGTCGTTCATACTTTTATCGTAGGCATCCACTAAGAAGGGGTTTTTGGAAAACTATCCTTTAAGGGAGTAAAATGGAGGGATTTTGTTTGCAAGAAAAATCTTATTCCTTGTGTTTATAAACTTGAAACTTAACATGATTTCTTTGTATTAACTAAAAACTTTTCAATTTCAAATTCAAAAAGTATTTATAGAATAGGCACTTATGGACGTTAACAAAATGACTCTACACCGGTTCCAAATACAACTTACTGAGAAGACTCCGGCAAGAAACTTTTTTGATCTAGGAAAATATTCAAATAAATCAACAAATTGACTAATTCTTAGTTTCAGCGAATGAAAGAAACAGCCAACACGACTGGGGAAGTACACGCCGGGTTTTGATAAATTGGCGCAGAGATTACCAAAAATTGTTAAAATAACCGTTCCCGAGGTTATCGCGTCTCATGTCTAAATTCATAACAACACCGTTACTATATAATGTGTATTCTTTTACACATAATATCTGGCAGTTAAATGGCTATCCTCCATCTACGAGCACACACTGTAAGTTTAATTATTTATTATATATTTGATTATTTTATTCGTCGACCTTTTTTCGAGTCTGTCTATGTAAAAACTTTTAAGAATGTTTCAATCCTTATCTTGAACATAGTAGGTAACTTTTACTGTGACGTTAGTGTTATTAAGACTTTAAAATGAGAACATAAATTTCTAGTGCTTCGACTTTATTCTAGTTTTAAGTGAAAATCACATGCAGTAAAATAAGCTCTCTGAATACAAGCGTCCGCCATTACAGATTGGAACATAGACAAGTGTTGCCAGTGCGATACAATGTTTTATTTGCTACGTTCACAGTTAGTGCCTAACGTTTCAATAGCTGTGTGCTATTATTATTATTTTTCTAAAAGTCCTCACTCCCTACGTCCCTTATTTAGAGTTCCTGGGCCCATATCAAGGTCAATGTGGCAATGCCCCATATCTCATAATTGATATCAAGTCTCATTAAAAATAAATTGTACTATTAAAATTGGTAGCAGCGGCAGACTTCAGGATTTTTTTATACATAGATTGTATATATAAGTATCTTATAATATTTTCTTATTTCAGACCATTATGAAGATCATCGCTCTCCTATCGTGCCTCATTCTCATCAAAAGTGAAGCCAGCCCCAATGACTTTGTCATGGATGGTATACGCCACTACAGAGAAATATTGTTCGAAAATATGACATTAGGATATTACAGTGCTCTAGCTGTTGATTACACAACTAATGATTTATATATTTCTAATAAAATGATAGTATTAAATCTAAAAACTAGAGAGCATAAATTTATAAGTGGTATTGGAAATTCACAATCAGTTACTATCGACCAGGATACCCGGAAAGTTTACATATCGACTTCTAATGGAATTTACAGTTACAACTCCACCAATAATGAAACACAGTTGGTTGGTGCTAGAAATGTAGACGTAATGTGTGTACATTACAGAAAAATACTGTACTACAGCAGATACAATTCGGGAGAAATGAATACATTACTCAGTGGGCAAGTTGTAAAGTTCGATGATTTAAAATTTACTATACACGATTTTGTTGTTGATAACGAAGAAAATATTGTATGCGTATCAACTGATCAGAAGTTGTACACTCTCACAAAAGATAAAAAGCATCTGATATTCTACAGGGGAGTCACTGTGAATCAGCTAACTACAGACAGATATGGTAAAGTTTACTTTAGTGCCCAAGACGGGGTATACAGGGTCAAGATGTCTGTTTCTAGCAATATTGCAACGCTTGAAAAGGTATTATCTATCGATAATCCCAGAGATATAGCATTTGACAATGAAGGTAATTTAATATACTTTAGTGCTAAAGACACAAAAATATATACACTCAAACCGATAGCAGACGTTCACTACAACTTTTCAAATCATTATGATAGTCTTAGCAGTAAAATTGATAATTTGGCGCAAATTATATTGACACTTCAGGCCAAGGTCGATAAACTACAAACTGATATAAAAGGCGAGGCAGCGGAGTAAAGAGTATTGGAAGTTTCGCTCAGACCCCTTCGCTCAAATCCCTTTAGAGTAAATCCAAGTCAGCGATTTTGCACTGACTTTGAACAGTAAGGGTCAATCCCTGCATCGTGTGTCGTCCTTATTTGGGCCAATCATAGGGCATTAGGAAATTGGCGGCATTGATATCAAGCATCGTTGCATTCATGGGGTTTGTTCGAACGCTCGGTGCACGCGCTTATAGTCTGGAAACTTCGTAGTTCGAGGACTTATTTACTTTGATTTATGTTATAAATGTAATTAATAACAACAATATTGTAAGACTTGTTTGGTTATAATGTAGTTATAATAAGAAATGCAATAAATTATTTTTTATTCAACGTGTCACTTTCTTTATATCACTATTAACAACATACAAGTATTGAAGTATAAAGATCTTATTTTGTATAACATTGAATTAACAATAATACCAAAGTACTTCATTAATAAATAGGCATTAAATATTTGAAACAAAGAATTCTTGACTTCCTCTCTCAAGTTGAAAATCTATTGCCTATTTTCGGTGCGTCAGAGAGCCCCTCAGATCAGCTCGGTGGTACCAAATTATTGTATTGTCATCGGTACTTAATAAGTGTGCAAAATTTCAGTTTAATCTGACGTCTGGAAGTCGATGAAAATTACGTTCGAAGATTCCTTTACATACATACAGGTGAAGCTAATAAAAGCGTGTTAAAAAGGATAGAACATATTTAAATTTGTCAAATTAGTCTTTGCCGTCTTTATTTGCGCGTATTCAGACGTAACCGCGATAGATGGCGACTAAAATATTGAAAACAAGCATTGGACTAATTTGACAGGAATACATTTCTTACATCCATTTCTTATGTTTTTTGTTAGAAAGAGACGTAGTGAGACTATAATTAGTTTAGTTATACACAATAGAAACAGCACCACTATCATTTTTCATTTCTAAAACCATAAAACGTCCAACATCTTAAAAAAGTACCTATGAATTATTTAGCCATTTTGGTGCAAATGCGACAAGAGTGCTATGACGTTATTCAAAGTAGTTTTACTTTGAATAACGTCAAAACAGTCAAGTGTCAAATAAAAAAAAACAATAAAGATCAATTTGGAGAATTTTAATTTGGTTCATGGATCTATTAATATTTTAAAATCGATGTTTTAGTTGGTCAATTTGGTTATTTTATATTATTACTGGTATGGTTTGGTTTAATTTTTATATTTCAGTTGTTTTTAAAGTGGGTGAAAAGTGTTTTATTGAAGCGTTAAAGAGTGGCTATGCAGCAATTATAATAGGTACGCGCAGAATAAATAAAATGTGTTTTTAGTCTGCAATAAAGTGGTTTTTAGGGTTCCGTAGCCAAATGGCAAAAAACGGAACCCTTATGGATTCGTCATGTCTGTCTGTCTGTCCGTCCGTATGTCACAGCCACTTTTTTCCGAAACTACAAGAACCATACTGTTGAAACTTGGTAAGTAATTTTGGGGGTTCCTCATACTTAGAACTGAAACTCAATTTTTTTTTTCATCAAACCCATATCTATGGATAGTTCTTCAAAAATGATATTAAGGTTTCTAATATTATTTTTTTTCTAAACTGAATAGTTTGCGCGAGAGACTTGAATAGTGGTAAAATGTGTGTAACTTCTAAAATAAGAGAATGATAAAACTTTAAAAAATATAATGTTGTACATTACCATGCAAACTTCCACCGAAAATTGGTTTGAACGAGATCTAGTAAGTAGTTTTTTTAATACGTCATAAATTGTAAACCGCAATTTACCTTTCATTCAATCAACACAGGACAGAGACATGGTCTTTTTACTATTGGCCGCATACATAAGCTCAGAGTCACTCAGCGAGCTATGGAATGAGCTATGCTCGGAATTTCTCTACGTGACAGGGTCCGAAATGAGGACATTCGTAGGAGAACGAAAACGACGGACATAGCTCGCAGAGTTAGTAAGCTGAAGTGGCAATGGGCAGGCCACATCGCTCGAAGAGCCGATATCCGATGGGGACGAAAGGTTCTCGAGTGGCGACCACATATTGGAATGCGCCGAGCGGGACGACCTCCCACCAGGTGGAGCGACGACCTGGTCAGAGTCGCTGGGCGCCGTTGGATGCAAGCGGCCCAGAACCGTTCGAAGTGGAAATCAAGGGGAGGCCTTTGTTCAGCAGTGGACATCCATGGGCTGATATGATGATGATGATATTACTTGTCACTCTATCTTTTTTCCACTCATTTTATACAGAATTTTTGTAATAGTAATTTAATGAAAATGAAAAATTCAAACTACAGATACCCAATTGCAGGATCTTCACATATGCTGATGACACGGCACTTCTCGTGTCTGGCCCTGATTGGGAATCCACGCGGATACATGCGGAGAGGGCTTTGGTTACAGTCATGTCCTGGTTATCTTCTAATTTGCTTACACTAAATCTGCTGAAAACAAATTTTATAACTTTTGGACTCAAGCAATCGTCACTTCCACCACCGGGCTCTTTCCCTGTTAGAGCACACATATGCCTGAATTCTTCCTCCAGCTGTTCTTGCTTATCGATCCCCAGAGTCTCGCACACCAAATACCTTGGCATTCTGCTAGATCAGTTTCTAAACTGGCACCTCCACATAGACTCACTTACAGCACGTATACGCAAATTAATATACGTCTTTAAAAACCTGAGCAATGTCATGGAGATACATACCCAAAAAATCGTATATTTTGCGTTATGTCAATCGCTATTAACATATTGCATTACTGCATGGGGTGGGGCGGCAAAAACAAAAATGATCCAGTTAGAAAGAGCACAAAGGGCAGTCCTTAAAGTCATGACCAGGAAACCATTTCGATATCCTACTTCCGCACTATTTACTGACACGTCAGTCCTTTCTGTGAGACAGATCTTTGTGCTGCAAACGTCCCTAAGAAAGCATGCTACTTTGCCATTCGATCAGTCGATCTATGTCCGTAGACGTAGGTCAGACTTGGTCTGTTCTGCCGTACCCCATAGAACAATGTTAGCCAAACGACATTTTTCAGTAATAAGCTGCCACCTGTATAACAGAATTAATAAACTACTGCACATTTATCCGCTCACAAAGCATCAATGTAAGCTTAAAATTTTGAACTGGCTGATGAAGCTAACTTACGCTGAAACAGAATCTCTCATTATGCCCACTTAAATAAATATAATAATTCCATACATTGCATCAACATCATATCATCACGCACACACCACTAAACTCACACACTTAATCAATACACACACATATTTTAACACTTTCTCATGAGCACATAACACTAACCTTATCTTTATTTTATTTTATTTTTTTGATCAAACTGTTCCTTTTTACTGTCTCATTAATCATTTTGTCATTGATCAACTTTGTTTATATTGTTATAATTTTCCTTTTATTATTTTATGTCATATTATATTACTTTTAATATTGTTAATAACTAATTCCCAAAATCTACAGGTTGTGCCTAGTTTGGGAATTTAGTACTACCTACATTATAAGTGCCTACATACATTATAATACAACTATTGTCAGGAGTCGAGGCCATAATAATTTGTCTGTGTCTCGACCTGGGGGCTTATCTACTATCTGTAACACAGGTTGAATCCTAGCTCAGAAGTGGATGGTTGCCTGGTCGTAAACGCTAGATGATTATTCTCGCTGTACAAATGTTTTTCCATCTACTTGAATAACTGTAGGTATTAACATTTCTGGTTTTAATAAACGATTTATTATTATTATTAAAAAAAAAAAAATGAGTAAATTTCCTTCAACCCTCTAAACTTCTTTCTTTAAACTCTTCAGATGAGACCATAGGTAGATCGTACGCATAAATAAAAACCCCTCGATTCTACGACATCTGGCGACCGTGAACATGGAGCGTACAAAGACGGAACGGAAGGCAGCCCGGCGCAGATTCAGCATACGTGCATAGTTTCTCACCGCAGGTACAGAAGATAGAGACACTATTACAATTTTATACAAAAATCTATCAAAAATTTATGACGAATTGTTAATCGCTCAGGATAAAGTTTTAAATATGTGGCTAGATGATGAACAAAGAGATGAAGCTCTATTTGACCAAGATTTAGACGCTTCAGATGATGATGATGTTGGTTTACGCTAGAACATAAAGCAAATAAACATATTCAGTCAGAATCTGCATCTACATCTAAACACTCCTGCATGACATAAAAGGAAGTGAATGATGAGGATAAGTCATCAGGAGGTAGACATCATCGTCATTTCAGATTGCCGAAACTAAAATTGTCGAAATTTAATGGCGAAATAAAAAAGTGACTAGCATTTTGGACACAGTTCCAAAAATATATAATGATGATGACATAGATGAAGATGATAAATTTCAATACCTACAATGTATAGAGCGCGGAACAATTGCAAGAGAATTTGTTGAAAGCTTTCCACCGTCAGTCAATTAGTACTTGCTCAAGCTAATAGTGTCCAATAAGTGTCCATTAGATCCTTGTATGATACAATTATAACACAAATACTGGACTTGAAACAATGGGAGTAACACAAGATAAGTATATGCTTCTTTTCTCTACCCACTAGTTGAGTCAGCTTTACCAGTAGACCTTCTTAAAGCATAGCACAGATCTCATTTGAATTCCGGAGATGACTCTAATTTCCTGTCAAAACATTTGAACTTCGTCAAACAAGAAGTAGAGCCAGAGGAGAGGATTAATCAAGTAAGAATGGGATTTTCTACAGATGCAAGGAATGCAGCTGTTCTATCAACATCTTGTTTTATGACAACTGACAAGGGAAAATTCAACAAAGTTAACCCTAAGAATTTCGTAGAAAGTACCGCTAAGCCCTGAATATTCTGCGACAAGAACACATGCGAACTCGGACGTGTGTGACAGCTGTTAATAAATATTAAACGAACGCATACATATAATTATGAAGCGCTCGTGGTGTAGCATGATTAGCCGTTCTTAATCGATCGGTAAAGTTAAGCTACCATCGTCGTGGTCGGTACCTGGATGGGTGACCGCCTAGTGGTATTTCAAATCGAGCGTTTCCGTAAGGCACATAAAGCCGTTGGTCCCGGTTATTACTTTATTGTGATAGTCGTTAAGCTAGTTGGATGCCTCCTAGGCGGCTTGAAAAATTCCAACAGTAGGTTGAACACTAGCCTACCTCCACCGATCCGCAGTGGGTACGCGTGGTGGAGTATTGCCCATTCCCTTTCACCTTCATTTGTGAAAGGAGGCCTGTGCTCAGCAGTGGGACATTATAGGCTGATGATGATGATGATGATACATATTATTAAGTGTAAAAAATATTGCATGTGGTATATGTTTGAACGTTGGGCATTTCTGGAAGAATTGCAGGAGGCACCCTTAATGTGTCATTTGTGGTAAGAGGCACTTTCCTATTATGTGTAGCAGTACGAGACCAATGGCGATAAATGAAAAGGTACCTTTAAAAGATGAGTCAGTTACTGTAACCCAGGCAATAAGTGCATGTAAAAATACTGTTTTGTTACAAACTTTGAAATTAAAGATATTTAATGGTAATATTGTTATTCAATTCTAACGACGAATAAAAAAAGACCACTCTATCTTTATGAGCAGTAGCAAAACCAAAACAATAACTGTCTCCTTCATACTCATAAGCTGGACAGCGCGCGAAAGAGACGGAAAGACTTTTCATGATGCGAATGCAATGCACGCTTATTCGCAGAGACTACACAAGCGCAATATGTAAATAATTATGAACGTGCCAGATTTAGTTAACCGAACTTTAACACGTACTTTATAAAAAAAAACTGAAACATTTCATCCGACTATACCTGTTTATTTCTATTCAGGAGTTATTGACTCAAAGATTATATTTTGTTTGTTTTTCAGATGGCGTCCATATACAAAAGGTGGTACCGCTCCCGAAGAAATCAATTGATCGTGTTTATAATAATAATATTGTGCATATTATATTATATTAGTTCGAATGAGAGTCTTCATAGGGAGCCAGACTTGGACATCACGAGAAGGTAAGTTACCTGAAAAATACCTACATATCCAGTATCAAAAATCTATATCCTGTACCAAAATTTTTTTTAGTTCACTGTTTTCGGTCCCGAAACCAGAAGACCCCGGTTCGTTTCCATCTATTTTATTTTAAATTCGTATCGAAATATTATTTCCAAAAACAGGATTTACCAAAAAAAAAAAACAGGTCGACTCGGTCATCCAGGTACTAATTATGATTACACAAACAAAAATACTGAAACCCTAATTTTGAATTTAAGTACCCGTTAAAATTTTTACAGCTGCTTGCAAATCGCAGCCCGAAACGTATTTTTATATGAAATGCAATAATACAATGTTTGTTATCCCACTGTTAATATTAGTGGCCAAGTCATTATTTATAGTACCTCGCCTATTATTGTGCCTGTTTAATATATTTGCTACCTTAAAGGAGCAGCCACTATTTAGTTTTTATGAATCCTTGCATTTTGAAGCGCATTTTGAAGCTCATTTAATATAATTGTTGCTAAAGTATTTAATAAAAAAAGTATATAATTTGAATCCCTGTCAAGTTATTTTTTTTGATACATAATTTAACAAATTTCACTTATGTCTGATCATTTAACTGTTTTATTTTTAATACTGAATTATTAGCTAGAAATCATATCTGGAAATGCGTTAATTATCTTACCTTTGTAATACCTTAAAAATCACAATAATCTAACTTGGAGTCCAATGGGTAACCCTTCACAGATACATAGAAAGTAGACTACAAGAGGCCCTGAAGGCAGATAAAGGAGCCGGCTGTGAGATACCCCAGTTGGATCCATTTGCCAAAGAAGTGACCCAGTTTGACAAGGACCTGCCTAAGGTTACCTGCCAGGGTCAAGATTGGGTTAGCTGTTACGTAAGTTTTTTTTCAGTTTCACGCGCGTTCCTGGTTTGAAAAGTAGCCTTTACCACCAAGGGATATAGCTTCCTATTATACTTCTTTATAATATAGTGTATGTAATGATATTTATAATATAGACCATACAGCTACGGTAACCGCTTACTACTAGGCGGACAGTAAAGCTACTTACCGACTTAGTAGTATTTAACGAAAGCTGGTACGTTCACAGTACTCACACATATGCAATTTCATGATACAGTATGTTTTATTACATAATTGCTTCTAATTAGTAAGTTAATTCAAATGTAAGAATGCAAAAAATATCACTACATTTATTATTACACTGTTTAATCACGTCAAAAAAACACATTCGAATTTCGCATTGGCATGCGACATTTGAGTGTGTTTTTTGATCTGGGTGGCACGAAACACATGATTTGTGAAATGTAAATAGTTGAGGGGCTTGTTGTTTTGATTTTCCATGACATGACATTTGAACAGCAGTGGGGTTATGAGCAGTAACAAAAGCCAAACAATAGCTGTCTCTGTTATACTGATAAGTTTGACCGCGCGCGAGAGAGACGGACAGACTTTTCATGATGCGCATGCAGTGCGACGTGACGCCGCGCGCTTATTCACAGACACTACACAAGCGCAACGTGTAAATGTGTTGCACGTGCCAGATTTAGTTAACCGACCTGTACTACAGAGTACCCTACCATCGTGTTATGGTTTCCTCATATTTTGTCTTCACGGTATTCAATAAGCCACTGAGGTATCATCAAAAATTTCTATGGCTCATTCAGTGTCTTTTTTTTTCAGCTATCAGAATGCAAGGTGGTTAAAGAAATATTAGACAATACTGAAGATATAGTTTGTACATACCGTGATATATTATACCATAGTGATTTAAAGTATACTATCGGGCCGCCGACTGACGTCATCAACGATGACGTATACATTTTGAAGAACAGCGACCATGTCAAAGTGAAGTGTATGGGAACACATGTTAAAAGGTAAGTTCTGTCGCCAAGCACCTTTCGGTGTGTTCCGACAGCTGCATTTGAGAGCCAGTTCCTTCTAGGCTTTGTGTGCTTACCACCTTCGGCCGCATCATCACTTACCATGGTGAGATTGCGGTCAAACATAGGCCTATAAAAAGTAAAAAAAAGATCGTAATTTTATTGAATAAAACACAATTTAGTACAATACTAGTGGTCTTGTATGTTTGAATAATCAAATAATAGTACATTGTGATACATGTGTGCAAAGTTGCTGTAATGATCAATGCATACGGAAACTCCTCTCGGAAGTTTCCGATTCCGTTTCCGATGACGAACTTAAATTCTTCCGTTTTAAAATAACCCTGCTAGTCTACACACATCACTTAGGTAGTTTGAGTGTCAAAGAAAAGTAAGCCTTATTAGTGACTATTTACCCTAGGTTAATGGTAATAAGGTAGAGAATCGAACCGACGAACTACAAAAAAAAAAATATTTAACAGATACACCTACATAAAGCAAAATAGTTCATATTTTTTTAAAATTCTTTACCGTCAAAAATAATTTCTTATAAAAGACAAAGGTATGCTTAGAAGAACATTCCTATTGTCATCTCTATTTATCACATCTTTCGTCTCTTTCCAGCATACTACCATCGATATGGACGGGGCACGCGATAGGGTTCCGTTCGACAGTTCATCCTAAAACACCCCCTCCAGGGCGGTCAGATTCGATCAATGTCTTGATATTTGGCTTTGACTCGACGTCGAAAAACGGGTTTATCCGGAAAATGCCGAAGAGTTACGAATACCTCACGAAGATGATGGGCGCTACCGTATTGGATGGGTAAGATACCTTTATTTTAAGGCGATGATAGCTCAGTGGTAGTCACGTCGGATACCGAGACGAAGATCCCGGGTTTGAGCTTTCGGTGAAGGAAAACATCGTGAGGAAACCATAGCACGGTGGTAGAGTACTTTTAAGTACCCACCTGGCTGGCTTCCACCTTCAAGTTGAAAATATTCATCTTAATAATCTTCTGATTTGTGAATCTAAACTATCCAAGGCGCCACCCCAAACGCATACAAAAAAAATTCATTCAAATCGGTCCAGCCGTTTAGGAGGAGTTCAGTGACAAACACAAGTACAGTTGATTTTTATACATAAAGATTATTAGTATAGACATAGATATCATCATCATCATCAGCCTATAATGTCCCACTGCTGAGTACAGGCCTCCTTTCACAAATGAAGGTGAAAGGGAATGGGCAATACTCCACTACGCGTGCCCACTGCGGATCGGTGGAGGTAGGCTAGTGGTCAACCTACTGTTGGAATTTTTCAAGCCGCCTAGGAGGCATCCAACTAGCCTAACGACTATCACAATAAAATGATAACCGGGACCAACGGCTTTACGTGCCTTCCGAAGCACGGAAACGCTCGATTTGAAATACCACTAGGCGGTCACCCATCCAGGTACCGACCACGACAGGCGTAGCTTAACTTTGCCGATCGATTAAGAACGGCTAATCATGCTACACCACGAGCACTTCATAGACATAGACATATATATAGTTATGTTGAACGGTTTCAGATACAATATAGTAGGTGACGGCACACCAGCGGCGCTGTTCCCGATCCTGACCGGCAAGAACGAGCTGGAGCTGCCGGACGTGAGGAAGAAGTCCAAGAACAACGGGACCCTTGACGTGATGCCCTTCATCTTCTACAAGCTCAAGGAAGACGGGTAAGTACCTAAGTACTGTCAACTGTGTACTGTAAAATTTTGGCATACTTTTCGGCTGCCTGCCTGGCATGATCATGATGATGAAATGCTACCCGACGGTGGTAAAATTGAGCCTTATTAACACTCGTCTTAAATGTTGCTATTTTGGCAACCAGGTATCGTACGGCATATTTCGAAGACATGCCATGGATAGGTACGTTCCAGTACCGTTTCAACGGTTTCCTGCGACAGCCTGCCGATCATTACCTTCGCGCCTTCTACCTCGAGGAGTCCATCTCGAGGAGCAATTGGTGGCAGGAATCTGGCAACAAGTACTGTGTGGGCGCCCGCCCGCAGTACCAGCTTATGCTGGATATTACTAAACAGGTGAGCTGGACTTGTGGAGAGCATAGTCATACACCAGTATGCAATGAATTTATGGCGGAAATTTGAGAGGGGTCAGTAAGGGCAGCTACCTTAAGAGTTGAAGTCACGTGAATATGGTCTTAAGTGACTGTCCTGTAATTTATAGGGTTCTGTACCTCAAAAGGAAAAAACGGAACGCTTATAGGATCACTTTGTCGTCTGTCTGTCTGTCAAGATAGCCTTTTTCTCAGGAACGCGTGGGGGTATCAAGTTGAAATTCATATCAAATACTCAGGTCTACTGTTCCTTAAAGTTATGAAAAAATCAAACTTCTAAGCCCACGCTATCAAAAGATACAGCCGTTTATGCTGCAAATTTTCGACACTCGCAAGGGAATCAAAACTTACAGGGTACTTCCCGTGAGCTCAGAATCTTGAAATTTGGTACGAAGCAACATCTTATAGCCAGGAAAAAGGAAAAATTTTGAAAAGTATAAATTTTTAGTAACATCACATTAAAAAATGACATAATCGGAGAGAAAAGGGGAAAAATCTTCGAGACTTGATTCCCGTGATGAAAGAACTTTTTTGATTTATTGCAATCCGCATTTACAGATTTATGAAAAAGGTACAGTGAGCGAGAAACGGTGATTTTTGAATTTTTTTTGCTTATTTAAACCGGTCTCTGACAATAATCAAAAGGCTATGGGGCCAAGTTAGTTAAGGGTACTAGAAATGACAGAAATGGAAAAGAAACTTTTCCCCGCGGACATCAATCTAAATAGATAACGCAAGATACGGATGGAGATCCGTATGAAAACCAAGCGTGTCACTTTTTTTGTGCGTACCATAATGTCACAAGATTGATTTAGTTAGGTTGGCATTAGATTTTTAACGTGAAAATTAAGCGATCTTATTAGTCAGCTAAACACATCCCTCGCTACACATGCAGACTTATGCGAGTTCCCTGTCCGCGCGAAACAGTTTCAAAAGAAGAACACTGTGCCCCATTTTTACACAGATTTTGACACACTAAATACATACACTCGCGTCATCTATTTAGATGTATATCTGTGCTTATCCCATATTTTTTGTTAGGAATTGATTTATGACTATACCCAACTAATATGGCTTACCGATGTACCTGCGCAGAAGATACATTTTCAAAGCGTGGAAAACGCTATTGGTCGGCAGCTGCCGCCATGTTAGCGCGCGTCGTGCGGAGGGGCGTGACTTGCGAGTGAGTGGAACTAACAGCTGCAGTGTATTATGAACCATATATAATGTATCTAAGGTTGATTGTAAGTTTTAAGCATTCTTTCGTTAATCTTCGGGGCCATACTTTCTTTTCTGTGCGAACGAAGATTCACGACGCACCATATCAGTTGGGTAATACTGTACAAAGTTATCTCTTCGCGTTATAAATTTATTTAGTCCCAACTTGTCCTTCATATAATTTCAACAAGACCGTACACAATTCCAGTTCTTCCACCTTGACGGTAAGCGGTTCTGCTTCACGTTCATAGCGGACATCACGCACGACGAGTTCAACATGATCAGCACGGCCGACGAGGCCACGGTCGCCTTCCTCATGGACTTTGTAGCGCAGGGCCGGACTCAGGACACGCTGCTTATGGTCATGGGCGATCATGGGCCTAGGTATGTATTCAATACCTAGTATACCTCGTGCAGGAACTCTTTATGCCGTCAATATCTGTCGCACAAATACTGGACTACGCTGCCCTTTGCGCCGGATGGTTGAGTCGTATAATTCAAACTTTATACACATTGGCCCTGATTCTGTTGTTCACAACTAAACTACTTTTAATGTCACTATGTCTTTTTCTAACAAAGAACATAAGAAAAGGATGTAAGAAATGTAGTCCTGTCAAATTAGTCCAATGCTTGTTTTCAATATAATTTTAGTCGCCATCTATCGCGGTTACGCCTAAATACACGCAAAATAAGACGGCAAAGATTAATTTGACAATTTAAAATATGTTCTATCCTTTTTCAATCATGTTCGTAAGAAAGAGATGAGATGTGACTAAAATTAGTTTAGTGCGATTTACAACAGAATCGGCACCATTGATTATTTTTGCGTTTTCTAAATAGGAATTTAGAAAAGATGCAATCACAATATGCTTACACGATGTTTCTAATAATGCTTGTTTTTGTTTTTTGTTGGTAGTTAATCCAATTCAATTTCAATTTAGTTTAGACGAATGCTTATGTGATTATTTGTTATTTTCAAATTTCATTATTATTAATGTAATACAATTTTTAAATATTTTTATAGCCTCTAGTGGCACATTATAATTTATATTTTTTTATTATATTTTTAAACAATGATATTATAATAAAAAGAGGTAGATATCGCATTAACGCACGAAAATTGTTGCAGATAAATTCAGACAATTGTCGTAATTTTGCTTAGCGGCTACATATAGCTATCTCTTTCTGTACCATACGTTCCGTATTATCTATCGCATTCACCTAATTCAACAATAACTGAACGCCGCGTAGTATGAGGGTAGCATATCTCTATTATAATATCATTGTTTTTAAAGTTATCTGCGGATAATGTAGTGGGCTGCAATATTGTTATTTTTTGTATGTATAATCTTATTGGTGTATTTATGTTGTGGTTGTTTTTTGTCCCATAATAAATAAATAAATACCTGCACTGCGTGCAAAATTTCTTGACGATTGGTGCCGTTGAGTCGTTAAGAGTGCGTATAAAGCAAAATAACAATCTTAGAATTGAAATTTACCCAAGTGAATAGTATTTAACATGAAAAAATATTTTTATATGGGTATGTTCATTATATACGCGAGGGTTCTGCCTGAGCAAAAACATAAACATTGGAAACATGGAATGAAATTTCCTCGATAGAAAAAAATCACAAAGCTACCTCTAATAATAATGAATTTTCGGTTTTATTCGTTCATGGTGTATCTAATTAAGACAAAAATTCGATAAATAATATCACTAACATATGGCCTAGGGCTGCTACTAACGATTTTTAAAATATTCTATACTTTACGAGTTATTTAGATAAAAAGCGCTTAGTTCATTTTTCCTCCACGTCATCTCCACGCGAAGATTAGACATAAGTTTGTTTCATCTGACATTGCCATATTTTTCTGGCTTGGTACGCACTCTTAAGAGATGACAAACTCACATTTGTATTCGTTAATAGTAAGAATTTGTTTTGTTATTCCGGGTTATGTTCTGTAATGAATCTAAGCTTGCTTTGAAAAGAGTAATTGCTGAGTTTTTTGCCGGCTCTTCTCAGAAAAAGCTCCCATCCAAACCGGTATTACAGTCGATGGGGTGGACACAAATCCTTACTTATTATTATTATGCTCATGAAGCGTTATAGGTATGAACAATGTAGCAATAATAAACTCGATGATTTACGATTGCTTTACTTCTTATTTTAGATAGACTAGTTAATGCATACTATAGACTACCTACGACCACAGACAGCATAATTATATATGTATGTAACAATTATAAATTTTAATGAGAATTTGTTTGTTACGCTTTCACGCCTTAACTACTCAACCGATGACTATAAAATTTACACGCATGGAGAAGGACATAGCTAGTTACTTATACATTAAAAAACCTCTTCAGATACGCAAAAGTCCGCGACACCCTGCAGGGCAAACTGGAAGAGCGTTTGCCCTTCATGGCGATCTTGTTGCCCCTCGCCCTCACCCAAGTCCGGCCCCGGGCGAGCGCCACGCTAAAGGCCAACGCCCAAGTCCTGACCACGCCCCATGATATTCACGCCACTATACTAGACGCTATGGATCTACAACACTATTGGAATCATTACAAAGTTGCCGGAGCTGACTTGAAGAGGGGATTATCGCTTTTGGATATGGTAAGTCTTTTTTCTCTTCAGGTGAAATGAACTTTCCACTGTGGTTTTTCTAGAGATTTTTGCAGGGTCGGTTACAGCGAGTGGTACCCCTGGTATTGCAAGCGTCCATCGGCTACGGTGACCGCTTATCATCAGGTGGGCCGTATGCTTGTCCTCAGACCGTTTTTAAAAGCTTTTATTTACTTTCACCTGTCCCGTTATCTGTAATGGAATTTTGCAAGTTAAATTTGACCCACATTCTGGTTTCGGATTGAGCTGAAATTTTGCACGAATATGCAAATCGCGTGACAATGCAATATTATGATGACGTGGAGCTGATCTGATGATGGAGCTGGAAGGTGGCCATAGAAACTCCGTATTGAACCACATAGCCCTATCGAGTTTGTCTCGTTTGATTCTTCTTGATGAGTACTATAAAAAGCTTGTTTTAATTTTTTTTACAAAGGTTCACTGGTAATTAGTGAGCGATACTCAAACACATGAATGTATTCATGATAACAAAGTGGGTCAAAAACTTGCAAAATTCCATTACAGACAACGGGACAGGTGAAACTAAATAAAAGGTTTTAAAAACATAAAACGATTCTGAACAAACCGTTTAACGGTTTAGCATCTAAATCTGTTACATCCTGTACAAGTAGCTGTTGTGTCAGGTCCCCAGGAACAGGTCGTGTAGTGAAGCGGGTGTGGAGCCGCACTGGTGCGCCTGCCTCAACTGGCAAAACGTGTCGCAAGATGATCCCATGTACGACAGGACCGCCGCTGCACTACTGGACTACATCAACCGACTCACACTACCTGTGAGGTTAGTCATACATCTATAATAATAATAGCCTTTTCCCGGGATAAAAATAATGTAGCTTCCTATTAGTGAAAGAATTTTTCGAATCCGACTGGTAGTTCCAGAGATTAGCCCGTTTAAACAAACAAATATACAAAAAACTTCCGCTTTAGATATAGATAATCGCTCGTGGTGTAGCATGATTAGCCGTTCTTAATCGATCGGCAAAGTTAAGCTACGTATGTCGTGGTCGGTACCTGGATGGGTGACCGCCTAGTATTTCAAATCGAGCGTTTCCGTGCTTCGGAAGGCACGTAAAGCCGTTGGTCCCGGTTATCACTTTATTGTGATAGTCGTTAAGCTAGTTGGATGCCTTCAGGCGGCATGAAAAATTCCAACAGTAGGTTGACCACTAACCTACCTCCACCGATCCGCAGTGGGCCGCGTGGAGTATTGCCCATTCCCTTTCACCCTCATTTGTGAAAGGAGGTCTGTGCTCAGCAGTGGGACGTTATAGGCTGATGATGATGATGATAGATATAGATAGATAGATAGATAGATAGAAGTATAGATAAGGGCTCGTGACGTTACTTTTGAGTCAAACGTGTGTACTAAAGTGACGACACGAGGAACTTAAAAAAAATAAGAAGATATTGCGCGTGACGTCATGTTAGAGTACACTTTTTACTCTAAAGTGACGTCACGAGCCCCCACCCCCGAACTTTGACTCGCTTTATTAAAGAAAAAACACTTGTCCAATATTTTTTGATAATCTAACTGACGGAATAATTAGAATATTTTTTTTAGCTAGGAATCATCGCTATTGTTTTGTATGTGTACCGCAGGTCTAAATGCGTACCTCGCACGTTAAGTGCAGTGTCGTGGGTGATGCGCCAGCGCGCTAACAGTCGGATGATGTCGTTTGTGGAGGCGCGGGATGTGGACGGGTACCTCGGCAAGTACGGGGCTAAGGTTCACGTCTCCCGGGAGAACTATCAGCTCAAGGTACGTTATAAAAATAATAATAATAATATAAGCCTTTTTTTTACAATAGTGTAATCCGTAATCTAACAACTCTGGCGAGTCGGTGACACCAAGTTAATTGAATTAAAATCATAACCAACATGTCCCCGGTCAATAATGGTCATCATCATTTTGCGTCTCTTGCTAATTAATATTAATATAAAATTTTCTGTTACTCGATCTGTGCAAATCTGTGAAATTTGAAATATCAAAAAAGTGGTTTACTGTTATGGATTACACCCGTTTTAATGAACAATTGGGTACTTTGCTGGGTAAAAAATATATAAGTTTATTTAGTATAGTATGAGGCATGAGTGGTGAGCACAGATGGGCAGTAGTGAGGGCAAGCTCGCGCATGTACGCTTTTGGCCAAATCACAGTAGCCAAACGACACGCAAGAATCCAATAGACGACGAGCATCGACTGACGAACCAATCGTGTGCAGCTCGGCGCTCCCCCCCTTCTTCATTCCGCCAAACAGACCGAAAAATTAACTACTGCGCAGCTGTCAATCTGTGCTCACGACTCGTGCCTCTTACTGTACGTAAATTAGATTATCAGAAAATATTGGGCACTTATTTTTTGTCAATCAATCGGAAAATGATGAAGATATAGCCCGTTAAAGTTCGGCGCAATGTCACATTTCACAAAAAAAATATAAATGTGATAATCTAACAGACAAAGTAAAGAATACACATATAAGACAAAAAACAAAAGTAACTGACTCTCACACATGCACTCAAACTTAAATGGAGGTGGGCTGGACACATCGCACGTTACAATGATAATAGATGGACCATAGAAACCACACGGAAAGAGGAATGTCGGTAGACCAGTAAAACGGTGGGCTGATGATATTATCCAGGTGTCAGGAAACGACTGGACAAATACAGGCAAGGACAGGGATTTGTGGAAAAAGCTGGAGGAGGCCTTTACCCAAAAAGGGGTCCATATTTCAACAACAAAAATAAAAGACTAAGTAAATTTAATAATAATATTTGAAATGTAACTTAGAAATATGGAATAAAATGGCTTTTTTATTATTTATTTTATTAATCTAACAGACGTAACTAACTAAATATTTTTTTTTAGGATTAACCACCCTTACAATTACCCACCCTTGGGCTTAAAAGTGTGGCACACTCAATTCAAAATTCAAAAAGTATAGATTCAATTTAGGCCCTGATAAGGCACTTATGAACGTTAACAAAATTACTCTACCTGGCAACCCCTTTTGAAGCGTCAGGGACCATCTACAGTAGATCCAGAGCATCCACCATGGTACTTATTACCATTACCATTTGTCCAAAATAGTACCGAAATGCAAAAAAAAAATTAAGCCGTGTAAAAATAAAGGTAGAAGTAGTAGAGTCTTCCATTTTGGGAAGATTCTCCGTTTTCCGAAATGGAGGAGTCATCCTACTAAGTACTTTATGATTGATACGCTAGTGTTTGACCACAATCTCACCATGGTAAGTGATAGGTGAAGCACACCAAGCCTAGAAGGAACTGGCTCTCAAGTGCAGCTGTCGGAACACACCCAATAAAGAAAACATGTTTTCAGATAATTGTGGGTCCCGGACACGGTATTTATGAAGCATCGATTACTTATCTGACGGCTGAAGACAAGTTCATCGCCGACATTAGAGACATCTCACGGACTAATGCGTAAGTATTTATATCCTGGGCCATTTTTCACACACGGCTATCTGATCACAAACTAAGCGGAGCTTATAATATGGAAACTAGATAACTGATATAATAACTTAAGAAGAGGGCGGTGGCTGCCACACGCGAAATACTTGTGAACAGGCGCTGCTTGTGGTGGCTGGTCTGTGGCAGTCGGTATTTAAATATTAATAGAGTTGCAATTGTTGTTGTCTATAATTTAAATCCAAGCTTTATTTTGAAAAAAGTAATTGCTGAGTTTATTGCCGGCTTTTCTTAGCAAATGTACCGCCATGTTTCCGAGCCGGTATTAGAATAAGGGCCTGTGAAGGTCTATTTGAATAAATAATTTTGACTCATAGCATGTGTTCACAACTATGTCGCGTGTGGCAGCCACCGCTCTCAGGCACATTAGAGGGAGGTGGGCGTCATACGACGCCACTGCAAGCAAAGTCCTTTTAGACTTTTTTAAGAGTCCCCGTAAATTTTCCCAGGTACAATATGGAGCCAGAATGTATAAGCAAAACGCACCCCCATCTAAATCCATTCTGCTACTGCAACAACTGATCCACCTCCAGTTTACAATACAATATGTAGCGTGTAAGTTAGAGGTTATGTGATAGCTGAATGTACGGTGTGTCAAACACTTTATGTTGCATCTCTTTATGTATGGTTGTTGTATACGATCTGCTGGAAATTCGAAAAAAAAGGCGAGGCAGAAAAGTAAAGAATATTGGAAGTTTCGCTCAGACCCCTTCGCTCAAATCCCTTTAGAGTAAATCCAAGTCAGCGATTTTGCACTGATTTTGAACAGTAAGGACAGATGACTGCATCGTGTGTCGTCTTGACTTCGGCCAATCATAGCGCATTGGGAAATTGATCTCAAGCATTAAACGTCGTTGCACTTCATGGGGTTTGTTCGAACGCTCGGTGCACGCGCTTATAGTCTGGAAACTTCGTAGTTCGAGGTCTTATTTACTCTGATTTATGTTATAAATGTAATAACAACAATATTTTAAGACTTGTTCGGTTATAATAAGAAATGTAATAAATTATTTCTTCTACAACGTGACACTTTCTTTGTATCACTATAAACAAAATAATTCATCCATGATTTCAATATACAACTAGCAGCGAAACCCGGCGTTGCTCGGGTTAAAATACATCGCATGTTACACACAAACATACACGCAGAACATTCAAATAGTTTGTTCTTTTCTTTACTCGACTACAATCACAATTGAACAGACGAAAAGTCACTGAATTTCGATTTATTCTCCGAAATTTCCAGTACCAGATCACTCTAGATATTTATATTTATATTTAGATGTACATCACTTCGATTTGGTTTTTATAGATCAATAATAACACTCGTATACATTTTGGAACTTTCCAGACCAATACAAAAATTCTCGATCATAATAAATTGCACTCATTTATGAATTTCCCAGATAATTCGGAAAATTTCTAGTACGTTCTCGAACATTCTAACTCGATAATAACAGTTTTGGACATTTTGGAACTTTCTAGATGAAGCCAGAAATTTTTAAAACTTTCTCAAACATTCTATATCGATTATAATAGTTTGCATTCATTCTAGAATTTTCTAGATCATTCCAGATATTTTTTGAACTTTCTAGAACACTCCAGATAAATTATAACCGTTTTACTCATTTTGGAACTTTCTAGATCATTCAAGAAATTTCTTGAATATTCTAAATCGATCATAATCAATTGCACTAGTTTTGTAACTTTCCAGATCATTCGGAAAATTTCTAGAACGTTCTTGAATATTCTAACTCGATAATAACAGTTTTGGACATTTTGGAACTTTCTAGATGAAGCCAGATCAATTATAACCGTTTTACTCATTTTGGAACTTTCTAGATCATTCAAGAAATTTCTCGAACATTCTAAATCGATCATAATCAATTGCACTCATTTTGGAACTTTCCAGATCATTCGGAAAATTTCTAGAACATTCTCGATCATTCTAAATCGATCATAATAAATTGCACTCATTTTGGAAATTTCCAGATCATTCTGGAAATTTCTAGAACGTTCTCGAACATTCTAACTCGATAATAACAGTTTTGGACATTTTGGAACTTTCTAGATGAAGCCAGAAATTTGCAGAACTTTCTCAAAACATGCTATATCGATTATAATAGTTTGCATTCATTCTAGAATTTTCTACATCATTCCAGATATTTTTTGAACTTTCTAGAACACTCCAGATAAATTATAACCGTTTTACTCATTTTGAAACTTTCTAGATCATTCAAGAAATTTCTCGAACATTCTAAATCGATCATCATCAATTGCACTCATTTTGTAACTTTCCAGATCATTCGGAACATTTCTAGAACGTTTTTGAACATTCTGACTCGATGATAACAGTTTTAGACATTTTGGAACTTTCTAGATGAAGCCAGATCAATTATAACCGTTTTACTCATTTTGGAACTTTCTAGATCATTCAAGAAATTTCTCGAACATTCTAAATCGATCATAATCAATTGCACTCATTTTGGAACTTTCCAGATCATTCGGAAAATTTCTAGAACATTCTCGATCATTATAAATCGATCATAATAAATTGCACTCATTTTGGAACTTTCCGGATCATTCTGGAAATTTCTAGAACGTTCTCGAACATTCTAACTCGATAATAACAGTTTTGGACATTTTGGAACTTTCTAGATGAAGCCAGAAATTTGTAGAACTTTCTCAAAACATGCTATACCGATTATAATAGTTTGCATTCACTCTAGAATTTTCTAGATCATTCCAGATATTTGTTGAACTTTCTAGTACATTCCAGATCGATTATAACCGTTTTACACATTTTGTAACTTTCCATTCCAGAAATATTGAGATCTTTTAAGAAGTCCTCTTGCGTTAGAAAAGGACAGCAATATATGTTTTAACATTTTCGCCACCCACAACCACCCCCTTCCACCCACCGCGACCAAACTCCCTTACTACCACCTGGAGACCAAGGGGTATTTACCACCCCAACGGGAAGTTGATTGGGGTTGGTAGTGATTGAGAAAACTGCGTATTTACGTACCCACAAAAGCATTTTATATATATTATTAGATTAGATTATTGAAGTATAAAGTTCTTATCTTGTATAACATTTAATTAACAATAATACCATTATAAATAATTACTTATAAATAGCCATTAAATACAAAGAAATATTGAAGTAATTAAAAGAAAATAAAAATTACATAAAAAATATTAAAAGTAATATAAAGGCAGATAGCTCAGTGGTAGTGACGTCGGATACCGAGACGAAGATCCCGGGTTCGAATCCTACAATGGACTTGAGCTTTCAGTGAAGGAAAACATCGTAAAGAAACCATAGCAATCACCTGGCTGGCTACCACCCTCAAGTTGAAAATCTGTTGCCAAGCACCTATCGGTGTGTTCCAGCTGCGTTTGAGAGCCCCTCGATTTGCAAGCAGCTGTAAAAATTAAAACGGGTACTATAATTAATAAAACGTCTCTAGGCTTTGTGGACTTACCACCTTCGGCCACATCATCACTTACCATAGTGAGGTTGCGACCAAAAACAGGCCAATAAACAGGCCACAGTAAAATAAAAATAAAATATTATCGGATTTCATCATCATCATCCTATAATGTCCCACTGCTGAGCACAGGCCTCCTTTGCTCAATGAGGGTGAAAGGGAACGGGCAATACTCCACCATGCGTGCCCACTGTGGATCGGTGGAGGTAGGCTAGTGGTCAACCTACTGTTGGAAATTTTCAAGCCACCTAGGAGGCATCCAACTAGCTTAACGACTATGTTAAGTGATAACCGGGACCAACGGCTTTACGTGCCTTCCGAAGAACGGAAACGCTCGATTTGAAATACCACTAGGCGGTCACCCATCCAGGTACCGACCACGACGGTGGTAGCTTAAGTTTGCCGATTGATTAAGAACGGCTAATCATGCTACACCACGAGCGCTTCGGTTTATTAGAAGGGTAGAATTATCGGGTTTATTAGAAGATAATTTGCAGGAAAATTATTGATATGAAAGGATTTTTGGAAATACAATTCCCACGGAGGTAAAGAAGAAGACGCAGGTGAAACCGCGGGCGGAAAGCTAATTATGGGTAAAACTTATCAACAGAATGTTATTCCCGAAGCTATCGCACTTCTCATTAACAGCATTACCTACTTATAAGGATGCAGTTAATAATGCGATCCATCAGTTGTTCACAGTCTACGGTGAGACACGGTAAGTTGTTTTGTGTTTTTTTATATTTGGCTACTCACAATACCATTTTGGATTTAAAAAAACGTTGTAGGCGGTTAATATGTGTACAGTAGTACCCAACTAATATGGCTTTTTGGTCTAACTATTGGTCGGCAGCTGCCGCCATGTTAGCGCGCGCCGTGCGGAGGGGCGTGACTTGCGAGTGAGACGGAACTAACAGCTGCAGTGTATTATGAAGCTTATAGTAGTAATCTAAGGTTGATTGTAAGTTTTAAGCATTGTTTCGTTAATATTCGGACCATACTTTCTTTTCTGTGCGAACGAAGATTAACGACTCGCCTTATTAGTTGGGTAATGCTGTACGGTCCACATGAAGGTAAGCGGTCACCGTAGCACTATTGCGGCTTGCAATACACGGGGCATCACTCACGTCTTACCGACCCTTCCCCACATGATTTCAATGGGGGGAATTTTTCTTTGCGCTTTAATATTTTACAATACAAATGAAATTCGGTTTAGTTTAGAGTATAGTGTTCATTATTATTATTATTGGCCATTCTGTTATTTACAACTTAACAAATTTTAGTCTCACTATGTCTCTTTCTAACAAAGAAAATAAGAAAAGGATGTAAGAAATTTAGTCCTGTCAAATTAGTCTAATGCTTGTTACCAATAAAAATTTTGTCGCCATCTATCGCGGTTACGTCTAAATACTCGCAAATGAAGAAAACAAAGACTAATTTGACAGCTTTAAATATGTTCTATCCTTTTTCAATAATGTTTGCAAGAAAGAGATGTGATGTGAGTAAGATTAGTTTAGTGCGATTTACAACAGAATCGGCACCATTTTCTCTATTTTGTTGATATTAAAACAAAAAAAAGTTAAAAGAACTTTCTTACAGTATCGGTTTTTTTATGATTTTTAAACTACCGCTACATTCACCCATATGAGTAGATACATATACTTTCCCGGACGAAACATCTCATGAGTCTGACCTTCCCTCAAATTTTCATCAAAAACCTAAACCTTAAACTTAGGATTTCGCTACGCTAAGCAGACATCACTATCATGGAAAAGAAATATAACAATCCTTATGACACTTTGCGAGGAGGGCTATGGCTGCCACACGCGTCATACTTGTGAACAGGTGCTGCTTGTGGGGGCTGATCTGCGCTGAGTTTGCCATTTATTTATTTACTTATTAAATATAGATTCAGTCTACTTTGTAGTGTTGCCGCCGCGCCGGGGCACGCAATTGTTGTCAGTGCGATTAGAATGTAAATATTATGTAATGAATCTAAGCTTGTTTTGAAAAGAGTAATTGCTGAGTTTATTGCCGGCTCTTCTCAGCAAATGCAACCTTCCGAACCGGTATCAGAGTATTAGAGTCAGACTTTTCATCCTGCGAAGGTCTATTTGAATAAATGATTTTGAATTGAATTGAATTTGAGACAGAGAGAGCGATACACAATTTTGAAGTGAGTCAATAATTTTTTCTCTGTCTCCTGGATTTTTTGCATAAATATACTTCTTTTTTGTAAGTTGGGTTTTGCAGCACTGTAGCACAGATAACTATCTAGCTATAATATATATTAATATAAATCATAGCAAGGCATATTACGATATATTTTCAATACTAATCTTCGAGTGACCGCACACGCAGCTATAATATATATTTCTGTTTCTTCGCCAACCTGTACTGTAATTTATATTATAGCTCGGCATATTAATATATTATTATAGCTAAGTCTGTGATGGGCTTAACTGTAGCCAGTCGACCAAAAATCTATACTAAATATTTTTTTAAGATTCGGGCGACTACAATAATATCAAAGAAAAATTAAGCGAAATTAACTGGTGTAGTTTATTGCAGGGTGTTCGGTGGATCAGGCTTTGGATCATTTCCTTGAACATTTTATTCGGTGATAAATGATTTAAAAGATAAATTTATTCGACACAAGGCTGTCAGGGGTGATACATTTCCACCAATAAATTCAAATCTTATTAAAATAGTTTTTTTTTACTGTTTATAGGCCTGTGTTTGACCGCAATCTCACCATGGTAAGTGATGTTGTGGCCGAAGGTGGTGCACACACAAAGCCTAGAAGGAACTGGCTCTCATGTGCAGCTATCGGAACACACCGAAAGGTGCTTGGCTACAGATTTTCAACTTGAGGGTGATAGCCAGCCAGGCGGGAACTACAAAGTACCCTACCACCGTGCTATGGTTTCCTCACGATGTTTTCCTTCACCGAAAACTCAAGCTCATTGTAGGATTCGGACCCGGGACCTTCGTCTCGGTATCTGAAGTCACTACCACTGCTATCATCGCCTTAAAATCTAGGGACTTTCAGGGCTAAAGTGAATAGGCTCCTTCTGGGTAAGCGTGTTGCATCTTAGGCTTTGTTTTCATCCCTCATGACCATGTCAGTGGGCAAACGCAAGCCCAATTAGTAAAAAAAAACTTTTCTGATAACACTTCTTTTGTATGAAAGGAGAATGGCAAAGTACCATGTTATTTGGGACCCATTAATAGGGGTACCGTTCATACTGGAAACTTATTAATCATTGTATAGCGTTATAAAAGTAACTAAAAAGCAAATGGAAAGTATGTTGTAAAAGCTGGGAGAAAAAAGATATGAGAGGTGCAAAATATAACATAAATCGCCAACTAAAACTTGCAACTTGCAAAACGTTATCCATAGGTAAATCAAATGCATCTAAGTTGGTATGCTGAATAGTCGGTATAAACAGGTAAAGCCGGGTCGTCCATTATTCACTAAATCAAAAAAATATGTTAGCCGTCGAATACGAAGGATGGACTTAATGAATTGAAATTTGACACTAGTGTTAAACTAATCAAAATCAAAATCAAAAAGTCATTTATTCAGTTTAGGCCCTAGTAAGGCACTTATGAACGTTACATTGGTACATACAGTTGAAATTACCACCGGTTCGGAATACACTCGTGAAAATATCGATAGACTATCGATACTACCGGGCCTTGATCATTAGTATCAAAATTATACTTCGATTTTACATACTCGAGATTTAATTAAACCATGCAGTATGAGTATTATTATTATTTATTTATTAGTTCACGTACCCAGCAAGCATATCCAACTGTGACTAATTTGTTTTGCGTGAAACGGTAGCAGGTAATATGCTGAAAAGTGTAAGTCTAAAAACGATATTATAGTAGATTGTATCACATGGGTGCAAAATAATATGTTTACGGCGAGGGCGCTTTTTTGAATCCAGAACGAAGTGAGGGATTCTTTAGTAGAATCCTGAACGCAGCGAGGGATTCAAAGTACGTCGCCCGTACGTCGTAAATAAATTTGCGCCCAAGTGATACCGAGTGGCGCTCTACTTTTCATCACCCACTATGAGAAAATAAAAGGCGCCTCATATTTTATTGTAATATTATTATTTAATAAAACATAGAGTAACAACTAAATTGAAATTAAATAGTGGCCCTGATTCTGTTGTTCACAACTAAACTAATTTTAATGTCACTATGTCTCTTTCTAACAAAGAACATAAGAAAAGGATGTAAGAAATTTAGTCCTGTCAAATTAGTCCAATGCTTGTTTTCAATATAAATTTAGTCGCCATCTATCGCTGTCACGCCTAAATACACGCAAAATAAGACGGCAAAGATTAATTTGACAACTTAAAATATGTTCTATCCTTTTTCAATCATGTTCGTAAGAAAGAGATGAAATGTGACTAAAATTAGTTTAGTGCAATTTACAACAGAATCGGCACCAGTATCTAATAATAAAACAACTAAAAACTTATATTTACATTTGGGACATTTTCGCCATTATGAAAATTTATTGTTACAGTATTATTACTTATTAGGATTAGTGACTGTTGTAGATTTTATATTCTGCGTGTTTGAAAAGGATTTGTTTGATTTTTTTGTTTCTAATAGTAGATAGATAGATAAATATTTCTTTTTTGTACAAAAAGTATTTAACAAAGTATAAAAATAAATGCTTTAAGTTAAAAAATACTGTAAGTACAATAGGCGGTCTTATCGCTAAGAAGCTAGCATCGTTTCTTCCTTTTTTTAACACGCTTTTATTAGCTTCACCTGTATGTATGTATGTATGAATGTATGTAAAGGAATCTTCGAACGTAATTTTCATCAACTTCCAGACGTCAGATTAAACTGAAATTTTGCAAACTTATCAAGTACCGATGACAATACAATAATTTGGTACCATCGAGCTGATCTGATGATGGAACCGGAAGATAGGCACTGGAACTCCATAACGGAGCAACGTTTCCTAGCCGTGTTTGGGCTTGTTGGAATTATCATGAGATGAACTTTGACCATGTATGGTTTTCAGGGTCTGATGATGGAGTAGGAGAGTAAGCACTGGAACTCCATAGTGGAGCATCGTATACTAGCCGTGTTTGGGCTTGTTGGAATTGTCGTGAGATGAACTTTTGACCATGTATGGTTTTCAGGGTCTGATGATGGAGTAGGAGAGTAAGCACTGGAACTCCATAGTGGAGCATCGTATACTAGCCGTGTTTAGGCTTGCTGGAATTGTCGTGAGATGAACTTTGACCATGTATGGTTTTCAGGGTCTGATGATGGAGTAGGAGGGTAAGCACTGAAACTCCATTGTGGAGCATCGTATACTAGCCGTGTTTGGGCTTGTTGGAATTGTCGTGAGATGAACTTTGACCATGTATGGTTTTCAGGGTCTGATGATGGAGTAGGAGAGTAAGCACTGGAACTCCATAGTGGAGCATCGTATACTAGCCGTGTTTGGGTTTGTTGGAATTGTCGTGAGATAAACTTAGACCATGTATAGTTTTCAGGGTCTGATGATGGAGTAGGAGGGTAGGCACTGGAACTCCATAACGGAGCAACGTTTCCTAGCCGTGTTTAGGCTTGTTGGAATTGTCGTAAATGAACTTTGACCATATCTGGTTTTCAGGGTCTGATGATGGAGTAGGAGGGTAAGCACTGGAAATCTATAGTGGAGCATCGTATCCTAGCTGTGTTTGGGGTTGTTGGAAATTTCGTGAGATGAATTTTGACCATGTATGGTTTTCAGGGTCTGATGATGTGGTGGAGTCAAAGGGTAGGCACTGAAGCTAAATACTTATCATAAATGTGAAAGAAAGTGAGATTGGTTGAAAATATGGTATAAGTAACAGAATAAAATGATATGAATAATTTATGTTATTACGTATGTCACTTCGATCACCTTCGGGTCGTTAAATGGCATTCCGCATTTTTATTCGATTTAGAGTGGAAAATGTCACAAAAAGTTCTTGAATCCATTATACGCGAGTTGCAAAACACAGTGGAAATCCTTGTGAATAAAGTGGAAGCTCTAGAGAGTAAAATATGTGAGCAATCCGATATAATATCTAAATTAATGCCGAGCAAAAGTGATAGTGAATCTAATACTACCCGTAATCCGGTGATAAATGCTGAGGAAATAACTACAGCGCTTCAACGGCCGGTTAGGAAGGCGCGTTTAAATGCGGCTGCGGCTAAGTCGAGCGCTGCAAAGAAATTAAGCGCTGCTAAAGCAAGTACGCCAGTGAGTATTAGCGCTCCGACCACACCCGATGTTAGCCGACCGACCCCGACATTAACCGTGGAATCATCTAACAAGCGGGCCACGAAAACAGCTACCGAAAAACGAGCGGAAAAGGAGGAGACTCAAGTGGAAAGCCAATTGGATGCTGAAGACGACTGGGAAACGATTTTAAAGAAACGGAAAAATAAACCTCGCCGTAAAGTTACGATGGGTGCTGGCCAGGAAAACGAGGAATTTCAAACGGTGGATCGATTGAAGTACATACAGGCATGGTCGTTCAAACCCGAAACCGATACATGCAATGTCCTAAATTTCCTTCAGAAGATCGTCAAATCAGAGTTCACGGTTGTGAAACGGAAAATAAGATCAGAGAGACATGCATCCTTTGTTATTGGAATACCTGAGAGCGTTTATGAGCAGGTTACATCGCCGACGTTGTGGCCACGCGGTGTCCGCTTCACTGAATGGTTTCTCGCTCGTCCCCGCCGATCGCGGGGCGGCGAGTCCTCCAGTGCATAATTACTTGCGTGAAGTACAGAATTCAAGGGTTCGTAACCCAAAATCGTTCACATTAGAAGCTTATTATCAAAATGTGAGATGGTTAAAAACTAAACTATTTAATTGGAGGAATAATATACTATTGGCGGAAAACATGAACTTATTAGCGGCCACTGAAACAAACTTGGATGATTCCGTGAATGATGCAGAGATATGTTCCGGTAACTGGATGGTGCTGCGACGCGATCGCGGTGACGGCAGAGCTGGTGGCGGCGTTATGTTGGTTGATGGCGCGCCCGCCGGTTCAACTCGAGCGCTTACACCACTATGAAACTATGGATGGAGAAGATCTATGGGCACGATTTATTATTAACGGACACTATATTTACGTGTGTGTTGTATATTTGCCGCCCAATTCGACATATGATGCTTATGTGAAGTGGTTTGACAGTGTTGAACGAGTGTGTTCGAATCATAGTAGCGATAAAGTTGTTTTATTTGGAGACCTAAATTTATATAGTGCTAACGAGAGTACGTTAAATTATTATGAATGTTTTATCACACTATGTAACTTAGTTCAGTATAATTGTGTGACAAATATGAATGACCGTGTGCTAGATGTGGTGCTGTCGAGCTCTGAGTTAAGCAGTGTGGTATCGGTGCGGCGGGTGCCGGCAGGGGAGGAGATCACTAATATAGATGGTCATCATCCACCACTGTCAGTGAGTATAAAGTATATATTTTCAAAGCCAGCTACTCTAGTTGAACCGTCTAATATTAAAAACTTTAAAGATTGGAACTTTACTAAAGCGATTTTTTATGACCTATATTGTTTAATTAGGGATACTAGTTGGGAACAATTCTATTGTACCCATAGTGTTGAAGATTCGGTAGCGTATTTTAACAATGTTTTATATGGTATCTTCGATCTATCCATTCCTAAAAAAATACGGAAACGTTTGTCTAGTAGGGTATACCCAGCCTTTTATACGAAATCGATTATCTGTGACATAGAAATGAAAGCCCAATACCATAAGCAATGGAAACAATTTGGTGATCAGTCTGCTTTTCAAAATTTTAAACACTTACGCGTCAAAATTAAACAAGATATTAAAGTGGCTCATAAGATGTACGTCCGGAATGTTTCTGCTAATCTGTGTAAAAATCCAGCCCAGTTTTGGCAATACATCAGCACCCTCCGCAGTCACGGTGGCGTTGAGGACAAGGTCACTCGTGGTGATACAGAGTACAGAGGTGCTGCAACAGCAGCTGCATTTGCAGCTCATTTCAGCTCAATTTTCTTGCAGAATGAACCAGCCCTAGACCCAGAAGCGGCTAGCAAGATTATTTCTGTCACTGGACAAATAATTGATATAAATACAATTAGTGTCCTGGAGGTGCGACGGGCAGTAGCCAAGTTGAAAGCAAACACCTCATCGGGCCCTGATGCTGTGCCGGCTTTCATCATCAAGGCATGTATTGATGACTTAGTAGGGCCTATAACATTTATTTTTAACCAAATACTGAAGACAGGTCAATATCCATCGATCTGGAAGACGTCCCGTGTTACACCCATTCCTAAATCGGGTTCAAAATCAAAGGTTGAGAATTATCGACCTATTGCAATACTATCCGCAATCGCAAAAATATTTGAGATGGTCCTGCATAGCAACCTTTTGCCACAGTGTCTTCCTTACATCAGCGGAGCACAGCATGCTTTCTTACCAAGGCGCTCGGTGAGTACCAATCTAGTTGCGTTGGTGGATTATCTGTCGGTGGGCATGGATGAGGGGTACCAAGTGGATGTAGTCTACCTCGACTTCCAAAAGGCGTTTGATCGCGTAGATAATGATGTCATGTTGACGAAATTAAGTATGATGGGATTCGTGCCTAGGTTACTTAAACTATTTGCTAGCTATTTGTCGCATAGAAAGCAGTTCGTTAAGTATGGTCAGTATTTGTCTGAGGAGTATCGAACGCCTTCCGGTATAAGTCAGGGTTCGAATCTAGGACCATTTTTGTTTGTTCTCCTGATAGATGATCTGCCAACTGTCGTTCAAGGGTCACAAGTTCTAATATTTGCGGACGATGTTAAGCTAATGAAAGTCATCAAAACATCCGAAGATTGTAGGGTGCTACAAAACGATCTCGATGCAGTATATAATTGGAGTGTGCAAAATAAGTTATTGTTTAACGCTAATAAGTGTGAGATGATGAGCTTTACGCGATCAGCAGCGCCGTTGCTCTACGAATATAATATAGCCGGCGCGCCAGTCGCACGCGTCACTGAGGTTCGAGACTTAGGCGTTAATTTTGATCCACAACTCACTTTACGCAAACATGCACAATTAATAACGGTGAAGGCATATCAACGCTTAGGTTTTGTGTTGCGTAACTCGAACTTACTGTCAATAAATGCTACTCGGGTTTTATATGCAGCTTTGGTAAGAAGTATTCTGGAGACCAATACAGTGGTCTGGAGTCCACATGAAAATAAATATATTCTTATGTTGGAACAGGTCCAAAAGAAATTTCTCCGAAACCTTTATAAAAAAATATACCACTATTATCCATATTTATACCCTACATTATTTCTCCAAGGTCAGTTAGGATATGATTCACTTGAATTAAGGAGAAACGTCCACCTTAAAAAAAGTACTCTCAAAGTACTGGAGCAGTACCCTTCCGCGGAGTTAGTGTTATTAGGAGACTTCAACGCTCACCACGTTGAGTGGCTTAGTTCTCGGTCCACTGACTTTGCGGGGAGGACTGCTCACGACTTTGCCCTGGCCTATGGCTTCTCACAACTGGTTCTTTCTCCTACGAGAATCCCAGATATTGAGAGCCATACAAGTTCCTTACTGGACCTTCTGCTGACTACGCGACCGGAAAACTATGCAGTGACAGTGGATGCGCCACTTGGCTCATCGGACCACTGTCTCATCCGGACGCAGGTGCCTTGTGCGCGGCCCGTTTCGCTCCGGTCACCCGGGCGTCGTCGCGTGTGGCACTATAAGTCAGCAGACTGGGATGGATTGCGTGAATTCTACGCAACGTACCCGTGGAGGCAGCTTTGCTTCGCATCAGATGATCCTGATACCTGTGCAGCTGCCGTCGCTGAGACGATACTGGCGCGAATGGAATGTTATATCCCAAACCCGCTAGTGGCTGCAGGGGTGAAGAAACGACCGTGGTTTAACCGGCCCTGCAAAGATGCTAGACAAAATAAGCAGACTTTGTATGAGGCTTGGACCACGGCCCGAACTAATCAGGACCCCAACATCTCTGATGCGAAACGCAAATTTAACGCTGCCTCGAGGTTCAGTAAGCGAATGACTGCTAGGGCTAAGTTCGATTTCGTCGGTAGGTTTGGTGAGAGGCTGACTAGCCTTCCCTCTGGAAGTCGCGCTTTCTGGTCTCTTGCCAAAGCTGCTGAAGGAAACTTTTGCCAGTCGTCCTTGCCACCACTCCGTAAGCCGGACGGAAACTTGGCCCATAGTACAAAGGAGAAAGCTGACCTTTTGGGCTCTCTCTTTGCCTCGAACTCGACTTTGGATGACGGGGGCGCTACACCGCCTACCATCGCGCAGTGTGCTAGCTCCATGCCGGAGATAAGCATTACCCAACGGGAGGTCCGGCGGGAACTGCTTTCTCTGGACATCCATAAGTCGAGTGGGCCAGACGGCATACCGGCAGTGGTTCTGAAGCGGTGTGCTCCTGAATTGTGTCCAGTATTGACACGTCTTTTCGTACTTTCCTATACCAAAAAGGAAGTCCCGTCTTCGTGGAAGACTGCCCACGTGCACCCAGTGCCCAAAAAAGGCGACAGATCAGACCCGACGAATTACAGGCCTATCGCCATCACCTCCCTTCTCTCAAAAGTCATGGAGCGTGTGATCAACACGCAGCTTTTGAGATACCTGGAGGATCACGAGTTGTTGAGCGACCGACAATATGGCTTCCGCCACAGTCGCTCAGCTGGTGACCTCCTTGTGTATCTCACGCACCGTTGGTCACTCGCCATCGAGAGTCAAGGTGAGGCTTTGGCAGTGAGCCTAGATGTGGCGAAGGCGTTCGATCGGGCCTGGCACAGGGGTCTTCTCACGAAGTTACCAGCATACGGGCTTCCCGAAGGATTATGCAAGTGGATCGGCAGCTTTCTGTCCAGCAGATGCATAAGAGCCGTCGTCGATGGTAGCTGCTCCGATAGCATGGACATAAATGCTGGCGTCCCGCAAGGCTCTGTGTTGTCCCCAACACTGTTCCTACTGCATATCAATGATATGCTGTCTATTGATGGCATTCATTGCTATGCGGACGACAGTACAGGGGACGCTTATTACACGGGCCGTGCAAATATCCCTCGTTCCGAGGTGGAGGAAAGCCGCGAACGGCTGATGTCTGAAATCGAGAGTATACTAACTAGTGTCTCCGATTGGGGTCGACTAAACCTAGTCCATTTCAACCCCACCAAGACTCAAGCCTGCGCGTTCACCGCTAAGAAAACCCCATGGTCTGTGGCTCCACAATTCCAGAACACCTCCTTGAACATCAGTCAAAGCATCGGGATCCTTGGCGTCGACATTTCTAGCGACGTTTTGTTCCGAAGTCACTTGGAAGACAAGGTTAAGCTGGCATCCAAAAAGCTTGGAGTGCTCAATAGAGCGAGGCAGTACTTCACATCGGGGCAAAGGCTGCAACTTTATAAGTCGCAGGTCCGGCCTCATATTGAGTACTGTTGTCATCTATGGGCGGGAGCACCTGGATACCAGCTTGGGCCTCTAGACTCGGTTCAGCGACGTGCCATCAGAATTGTTGACGATCCCAAGCTTACAAGTGGTTTAGAGCCCCTTAGTCTGAGGAGAGACTTTGCCTCCTTATGTGTGTTCTACCGCTTGTATAACGGAGAGTGTTCTAAAGAATTGTTCGACTTGATGCCCACAGCTACTTTCCACCATCGCAACTCTCGCCATCGACGGGGAGTCCATCCTCACATATTGAAACCAGAATTGTTTCGAACTGTGCGGGCTCAAAGGAGTTTTCTTCCGCGGACGCTCAGATTGTGGAATGAGCTCCCCGCCGTTGTTTTCCCATTGGAGTACAGCATGGGGTTCTTCAAAAAGGGTGTGAAGAGATTTCTTCAGGGTCGGCAACGTGCGAGTGATGCCCCTGGTGTTGCAAGCGTTCATAGGCTACGGTAACTGCTTACCATCAGGCGGGCCGTATGCTTGTTTGACAACTTAGTGGTATAAAAAAAAAAAAAAAAAACCTTGTGAGATTCTTCGTAGGCTTAATAAGAAATAGTGTAGATTGCATGGATCTGTTAGCTAAGATACTGATGTTATTTGTGCCTAACAATTACGTGCGGGCTCGCAGACACCGGCTGCTGGCGGTGAGCGCGCCGCGCACGCTCCACCGCCGACACTCGCCCGTGCACAGCGCAATGCTTTTTATAAACTCTCTGCTGGAGGACGCACCTCACTGTGACTTGTTTGTGACAGGGATGGTACGATTGATGAATGAATGGAAAAGAATATTAGAACGATGAATGGAATATTTTAATGCTATATATATTTTAATGATAATGTTTTTTTTTTGTTCTTGTAGCGTTTTGGCTGTTTTATAATGCTGTTAAGCTGCAAAACTAATAAATAAATAAATAAATGTTTACTAAAAAATAAAAAATAAATTACAGTTTAAAAAAACTAAAAAAACACGCTTTAAAAAGCCCTGCACTAAAAAGTGTTAAATAATTATAAAATTGAACCTAAGTATATTCTCTGTCTATCCCGTAAGCACCTAAATGTAAGCAATTTTTTTTGTAATTAAGTTCAATATCTGAATGAAAAGCGTGGGGCGCTTTTCCTTGAAACCCAATAGAATTTCTAAGCATTATCATTATCATGAAGAAATATCGTAAATCACAAAATGAAAAGCGCCACACGCTTTTCATTGAAATATTGAACTTAATTACAAAAAAAATTGCTTACATTTAGGCCCTTACGGGATAGACAGAGAGTATACTTAGGTTCAATTTTATAATTATTTAACACTTTTTAGTGCAGGGCTTTTTAAAGCGTGTTTTTTTAGTTTTTTTAAACTGTAATTTATTTTATTCAGCCAGCGGCGCGCGGCGAGTCTACGGACCGTCGTACCAGCCAGTCTTTATTCAAACAATATTTGCGTTTGATTTCATTGGCGCTGAACACTAAGATGTTCCAAATTCAATAAATGCGGAATAAAAACTCATTACTGTCCGCTAAAAGTTTCTTATAGAAAACACCACCTTTGGGCGCACTTAAGGCGAACCAAGTCATCCTTTTCGAATAGATGGGATGAAAAATTATTATTGTAAATAATAATATCGCAATTTCTTACATAATCGATAGTACCTTCTATAGATAAGTATAAGTAAATAAATTGTCGATAGTTTTCAACTCGTCGGAGTGACAGATTGTATTTGACGGCACGTCATGCTCGTTGCGTTTAGTAAGTGCACGATGTCTTAATTTTTAATAAATAAAATCATTTATAACTTTTGATTCACATCTTTTAGCGCCTCAATATTTTTTATATAAAGATCTTGTAAACTTTTCATTATAATGAATATACACTTGTACGTAAACGGTGCCTGTTTGGTCTTGGATCCAAGACTGCCAGCCTCCTTTTGAGCTTGAGCCAAATGCCGTTTAGTTAATATTGGTACTCAAATCATAATTATTTTCTCATTTCAGACTAAAATGAAGCTCATCGTGGCAATATCAATCCTCACTCTCATCCGAGCTGAAGATAACCAGAGTGTTTACATCATCAATGGAGTGCCACACTACAAAGAAATACTGTTTGAAAATCTACATCCAAATTTCAACTTTCACGATGATAATCTAGCTGTTGATTTCAAAACTAATGATTTATATGTCCATCAGTATAATACTACCAATCTATCAGTATTCCATATTAACACGAAAGAGTATGAAGTAATTACTAATGTATCGAATCCTAATTGTGTAACTATTGATCAGGTTAACCATGATGTATTTGTAGGAACTAGTGATGGCATTTATAAATACAACGCTACTACCGGTGCGGTAGAACTTGTTGGTGGCAAAGGTCAAATTGTCTGGACGATATATTACCACAATGGAGCACTATATTACATTCGATTTTTTTACATGTCACATGAAATTATAAAACTTGTTAATGGAGTATCCAAAAGCTATCTTCGTTTTGGCTTTGATATATCGAATATCGTTATTGACAACGAAGAAAATTTCTTTTTCATAACTAATAATAAAAGATTGAATAGATATAATGACGTCACAGAAAATGTATTTTATTATAAGAGACTCCCTGCTGTAAAATCATTAACTATAGATACATTCGGACATGTTTATTTTTCAGTAGAAGACGGAATATATAAGGTCAAGGGAGATAGTGTTGAAAGAGTAGTAAATATTACCAATCCTCGATACATAGCGTTTGATAGTGATAACAATCTTATATACTATAATGACAAAGAATATAAATTATACAGACTAAAACCGATAAATATTACCAACAGTAGTTCAGATAGTGACAGGTCTCACGTCCAAGAACTCAAAGTTCCAAATAATAATGATATCATAACCGAACTACAGATACTGAACAAAAAAATTGACAATTTACCACAAGCTATAAACGTGCTGTTAAATAACACATTGGAAAAGCAATTGGCACACTCTGACTCTCTCAGGACTATCCACTTAGACAATATTGTTTTGAAAAACATAAACATATCCATAGGGTTGAATGAATCCGGTGTGGCGCAAATACCATCCACATAGTTTTGGTTTGAACGACAAGTATACTTACTGCACTTAGTTCATACATGTTCTTATCTTAGTGTTTGTAACAGTTCTATGTAGATCATATTCATGTCAGTACATCAATATAATTATTTAATATCAAAATAATATTATAAAACTAATTGATTTGTTGTATTGTTTTAAACTATCTCCTCCCCCTTATCTCCAAAGTTCACAATGTGGAAGATCTAAAATAATTACAATTGATAAACATTTATGAAAATATTACAGAAAAAATTATTAAATGAAACAACAAAACTCGACTGAAAAAAGAGAAAAACAAGCTCTTTAATCAATAGAATTTTGAATAGAACTTGAATTTTATAAGGAATTGCAGTCGGGGAAAACCAATAACCTAAGTATGTTATTTTTTGTAGTATTTTTTTATCCCCGACTGAAATACCTTAGCTAGCACAAATTAAAGTACATTAGAGTAAAAAGTTCTAGTGCGACGAGTTTTATTTTGTATATTTTAAAAATAGCTATATTAATTACTAAGTTCTGCATATAATATAACACGTAACCTATTTAAATGACACTGTTATTAAGAATCACAGGTAAACAATTCGTAAAATTAACCAAAATATGTATGTACCTACAATGTTTTGGAAAAAATAGCCAATATAGTCAGATTGTCCAAAAAAATATTAAAAAAATGTAAGCTTGTCGAGTTTCTTGCCTGTTCTTCTCAGTTGAAGGCCGACTTACGAACTGGTGGTAACTTCAGTAGCTTTGATCTTCATAAGTGCTCTACTAGGCCCTAAATTGAATAAATGGCTTTGACTTTGAATTCGACTTGAATTAAAGAAGTGCAGGTACAAAAGGATTCAGATTCAGACCTGTAAATGAAAATCGGAATATTTTGCGAAGAAAAGATTAACCCGTTAATAAAGTTATCAAACAGCTAAAATTCCGAAGTCTTTATCTGACTTCACCAGTCAGTCAGTCATTTGATGATCGAAAGAGTGAGACGCGGCACACTATTACACTGATTTTGTTAAAAAGCGATTATGAATAAGGGGGTAAATCTATTATTATAACTTCCAAAGTAAATTAGAGGTGCAATAAGTAAATTAGAGGAGAGTCTTTTAAAGGGATATTTTTAATTGCACGTCTGTTTAAAAATTACGCAAACTTAAGACTCCTCTAATTTACATATTGCATATCAGAAAAATGACTGTGTACAATTAAACTACCTATTCATCAAAACATGTTCTTTCATCCAGAACCGACTCGGGGCACTCTAAAAACGTTAGGTTAGAACTGTGACAATAATGATGATCATTCAGTTCAAACAGTTTTGCATAAACCATAAAACTGATACACAGTTTGATATGTTTAGTGTGCAATTCAGTATTTTTGGTTCTAGTTTGGATTTGTTGTATTGGAATAGAGGGCACTAAATACATGCCATATTTATAATGCAAATAAAAACAAGCCACCGTCAGGACAAGCTTATCAGCCGCTTACGTACCTACGCTACGAACAGTCCCTACACTATTTCTCTGATAAAAACATAAACATCATTATGTGCCAACGACTTATTTTATTATTATATTCTTCTGCTCGCGGCTTCGTCCGCGTGGCCTACAGGAATCAAATGACATATTTTTCTTCAACAATAAAACAAAACAAACCAACTTCATCCCGCTTCGAGGGTGGAATTATTAAAAACGCTGAGACACGTATACATTCATTTTCAATCTTTCAGCCTAAACAAAATTTGAAGATCCTAACTTCGAAACTGACGGACTTTCATACAAACTTTCATCTCCTATTTTACCCCCTTAGAGGTGGAATTTCGAACTCTTTCTTAGTGGATACCTACTCTTCACAAAGAATATACTCTCTACATGTCATGTTGAGAGCCAGTTCCTTCTATGCTTTGTGTGCTTACCACCTTCGACCGCATCATCACTTACCATGGTGAGATTGCGGTCAAACACAGGCCTATAAACAGTAAAAAAAAAAAAAGTCTCTAGGACCAGTGGTTTAGTCTGTGCGTTGATATATCAGTCAATCAGTCAGTCAGTCAGTCAGTCAGTCAGTCAGTCAGTCAGGATTTTGAATTTTATATATATAGATTGCGAATAAAGTTTATCGAAACAATGTTATTCTCAAGAGCATTACTTATTACGATGCAGTTAATAATGCGATCCATCAGTTGTTAACAGTCTACGGTGGGACACGGTAAGTTGTAAAAAACTTAATGAAGCTAGATTAAATCCTCAGTCAAGAGAAATAAGTTGAGCTTAACAGATAGATATTATTATCCAACATTTCCGCCTTGACTTCTTCTACCTTTTCTTTTCTTTTCTCTTCCTTTATTATACCAATTGTATAATTATTCTGGCTTTGAATTGTTTCACACTTTCAGATTGTAAATCTTAAACATCTTAACCCGTTGCTTCTCGCAAGGGACATGTCATTGTTTTTTAACCCCGAGCCAAGGTATGGCCACATTTAACTAATTACTTTTAATATAGTAATATATTTTTAACGCTTCACTTTTTTTTTTTTTTTTTTTTTTTTTATAATAATAATAAAATTTCTTTATTTGCAGTTTTACAATTAACAAAAACTAATCATTACAAAAATGTGGCTTATACAAAAAATTACACAATAGTTTGTTTTGTACAATTGAAGTCACAGATCAGTTGAAACTCCTGGCACCCAAGCTAAGATTAAACTTGTGTTATGGGTATCAGGGTTCTCTCTTACTTTAAACCTTACTCGTAGTCTTTTATAACAAACAGCATAGATGTAATTTGCGCTAGTGATTTTACATACAAATAACTTCAAAAATTAAAAATAATATAAAAATAAAGATGAGGAAAATAACTGCAAAAGCCTCTTTGCGTTTTTACTGGATGAGGAGGTGTGTATGCGTTGTTTGTGCGAGTGGTGTGTGGTGAATGTGAAGAGGTGTTTTGTGAATGTGTATTTAGGTGTATTTAGGTATCATGTTATTAATGTTCGATTATCTAAGTCTCAAACACTATCACTGGTCGTTTAACGCTTCACTTTATTTATTTAGGTATCATGTTATTAATGTTCGATTATCTAAGTCTCAAACACTATCACTGGTCGTTTAACGCTTCACTTTATTTATTTAGGTATCATGTTATTAATGTTCGATTATCTAAGTCTCAAACACTATCACTGGTCGTTTCCCACTGATTTTCGTGACGCACATTCGCGAGGTGACGACAGAATCAGCGTTGAGGGATACCTCAACATTAGGCTTAGTCAGCCACCTTTTTCTTCAGATACCCACAGATTGGATATTTATTTATATTTAAAATAGCTCTTCTGTTATTTTTTGTTGTTATTTGTGTTTGTCTGGAAAAATAAATTCATTTTCTTTCTTTCTATTAATAAAGTTTTAATCACATTTTTTATTTTATAATAAGACTGCAACTTTATAAGTCGCAAGTTCGGCCTTATATGGAGTACTGTTGTCATCTGTGGGCGGGGGCACCTGGATACCAGCTTGGGCCTCTAGACTCGGTTCAGCGACGTGCCGCTAGAATAGTGGACGATCCCGAGCTCACAAGCGGCTTAGAGCCGCTCAGTCTGAGGAGAGACTTTGCCTGTGTGTTCTACCGCTTGTACAACGGACAGTGTTCTGAAGAATTGTTTAAGATGATGCCCACGGCTACCTTCCACCATCGCAACTCTCGCCATCGACAGGGAGTTCATCCTCACACATTGAAACCACAATTGTTTCGAACTGTGCGGTCTCAAAGGAGCTTCTTTCCGCGGACGCTCAGATTGTGGAATGAGCTCCCTGCCGTGGTTTTCCCAATGGACTACAGCATGGGGTTTTTCAAAAAGGGTGTGAAGAGATTTCTGCAGGCTCGGCAACGCGCGAGTGACTCCCCTGGTGTTGCAAGCGTCCATAGGCTACGGTAACCGCTTACCATCAGGCGGGCCGTATGCTTGTTTGCTACCTAAATAGTATAAAAAAAAACTGAAAAGTTTTCTTGTTCTAACGCACTCACCTCTAGAATCCACTCGGATTTGAAAAATTCTTTGACAAATATGTAATTAGGTACATTATTCCCGAGTAATACCGAGTATAGGCTACTTTTTATAAAATAAAAAGTAGGTATACTCGGTAACCGTGGGAGATAGCTAGTGAAAATATATGGGTACTCAAATCATAATATTTTCTCATTTCAGACTAAAATGAAGCTCATCGTAGCAATATCAATCCTCACTCTCATCCGAGCTGAAGATAACCAGAGTGTTTACATCATCAATGGAGTGCCACACTACAATGAAATACTGTTCGAAAATCTAAGTTCATATTTCAACTTTCGGGAAAATAATCTAGCTGTTGACTACAAAACTAATAATTTATATGTTGATTGGTATGCTAATCCTGAAGTAGCAGTATTACATATAAACACCAAGGAACAGAAACTGATTAACGGCTTACCGGGCGCTCAATGTGTAACTGTTGATCAGGTGAACCATGATATATTTGTTGGTACTACTAGTGGCATTTATAAATACAACGACACTACCGGTGCGGTAGAACTTGTTGGTGCCAGAGGTCAAGATGTCTGGATGATATATCACCACAATGGAGTACTATATTATGAACAATATGTAATGCGACAAGAAATTAGAAAACTAGTTAATGGACAATCTGTAAGATATAATGAGTTTGACTTTGATATAAAGAATTTGGTTATTGACAGCGAAGAAAATATCTTTTGCAGAACTTATTATGATAGTTTGTATAGATATAAGGACGCTACAAAACATACTTTTCTTTACGAGGGAATCCCTGATGTAAAATCTTTAACTACAGATAGATTCGGAAATGTTTATTTTTCAGTGGACGGCGGAATATATAAGATTAAGGGAGATAGTGTTGAAAGCGTAGTAAATATCAACAATACTAGATACATAGCGTTTGATAGTGATAACAATCTTATATACTATAATGACAAAGAATATAAATTATACAGACTAAAACCGATAAATATTACCAACAGTAGTTCAGATAACCATAGGTCTCACATCCAAGAACTAGAAGATACAAATAATAATGATATCAAAACCGAACTACAGATAATGAATAAAAAAATTGATAATTTGCCACAAGTTATAAATATGCTGCTAACTAACACAATGGAAAAACAATTGGCACACACTGACTCTCCCAGGATTATCCACTTGGACAATATTGTTTTGAAAAACATAAACATATCCATAGGGTTGGAAGAATCCGGGGTGGCGCAAATACCATCCACATAGTTTTAATTTGAACGACAAGTAATATTACTTACTACATTTATTTCATGCATGTTCTTATCTCAGTATGAGTTGTAATGTAAATCATAATTTTGTCAGAATACTAATAGGTAGAATATCAAAATATATAATGTAACAAATTGATTCGTTTTATTGTTTTAAATACCATCCACCTTATAACAAATTTATAATCTACACCAGACTGGTTAAATTAAAATACAATGACAGCTATAAATGATGTAAAACAACATTTTAGATTTTTTATTATCATTTTGTTTTGACTTCTACCTGGGACCCAATTCTCGCGTTGTTCGAAATAACCTTCGAATCGAATTAACGATTCGAGTCCTATTCGACTGTAAAATTTTGACAAATCTATAATAACGTAACGTGATTTACTAACACTCGATAAAAGTTCGAAGTCGTACTTTTTTCGATCGAGCAATTAATTTCGTATGGGTGAGAAAAGGTGCCTAGTGGCCCTTATTTTTGTTTTGACTAGTATACATATAATCATTACGACCACTATAATTGCGGATATGAGTTAGGATAAAGCCTAAAAATCGACACAAAGTTTTTCCTGGAGTTATCGCACTTCTTATAAACAGAATTATTTATTACGATACAGTTAATAAAGTAATCCATCAGTTGTTCGTAGTCTACGGTGGAACACGGTAAGTTGTATTTTATATCTGTCTATTCATAATACCATTTTGTATAATTTTTTGAGTCGAAGAAGTCGGGAAATAAGCGTAGGACCAACTGATGGTAAGCGGTCATATGACGCTTGCAATACACGAGGCATCACTCCGTTACCGATCCTTCTTATACAGGTCGTTGTTTTGGTCAGCGACGAGCGACTCAGGGTCGATAATACAATAGATACTGGTGCTAAAAAAAATATTAAAAAAATACTTTATTTCTTTTTAATAATAAAATTTTTTTTTTTTTTTTGAAAATCATGTAATAAGCTAAAGTGTAGACATCATACTCAACGGGAGTACGAGGGAGTAAAGGGGTGGGGCGATGGCGGCTTGTGCCTAGCTCTAGTCTGTGCACGTGCCTAGTAACCATACTTTGCGGTAATTTTATTTGAAATTGAATAAGGTATTTCTCAACATATTTACAGTATTTAATGGAATTAAGTCCATATTTGGGGAATATATATTTTGTACTACCGCTCCTGGGTCGCTTGTCGCCGACCAAAACAACACCGTATATAAATCAAACCTTATATTATCATTATTATTATAAATGTTTTTCTTTTCTCGACGTTTGTCGGTATTTTTTTTAAGTACCCCGTCCTGTGACCCACAGGAAAAAAGGTACCTAATTCCCCTTTCTAGTTAATATTTTTATGTAACCTGGCCCATTGGCTCTGGCTTTGTAATAGCAGAGCATTAGTTCTTGTAACTCTTCCTGTGACCACTTTCTTCTTGCATCATTATTCGTAGATCCTGTGGTCGATATCAATGAACCGGCAGAGCTAGCGGGAGACACATCCCTGCTCCGCAAAGTAACATTGGTGGGTTCATCGGCTGTAGCATCTGAGGACCCCCTACTTCCATCCCCTACTCTCGACCAGCCGGTGCGTCGAGAGTCGCTGGCTAGCATTCTGTCACGTCCACCACCAGCCACAGACGTGCCCCGGCTATCTTCTCATATTTATTTTGTTTCATTATTATTTTATCGTAAACCTACTTGTTTTTTTACTTTTTAAACACATTTAATTCTTTTTTTTTTTGTTTCAATTTGGTTTTTTTAATACATTTGTATGTTGGTTTTCACTTCATGAAGCTCTCTTGCGTGGTTTCGGAAATATTTCATGATGTTAGTAGCTTTTGTATATTGCTCGTCACATATGTATTCATATACTTTCCGGGACAAATCATCTCACGAGTCTGACTTTCCTTCAAATTTTCATCAAAAAAAGTTTGCTTTGACAACTGTCTAAACTAAACCATACAAAAATACCTACTTGATGTGGTTCTCGAGTTCGAAGCAGACAAACAGACGGAGTGATATTGGAGTAGATATATCAAAGATTTTTCTCGATTGCCAATTTTTTTTACTCTCTTTTCGTATTTAACAGGCTATCAAGGCAAGGTTGTACAGGCACCAGGATGTTCATGAACGCAAATGTAAGTAAAACTTAAAGGTATAAGGTGCTTAATTAATGACTAAAATACCTACCTAAAGCTTAACTAGTTTAGTTAAGATTTAATTAATATAAATTTAGTTGAATGATTAAAAAAACAGTCAACAAAAATACCTCATCTTATAGAAAATTATTTTGACAAACTCAAAAGGAAGCCATTTGCTAATTGACTTTCCACTAAGCTTGACGTAGACTACTGCTACGGAAAAATTGTAAAGTATTTATGTTGGTAAATAAAATATGTTTTGTTTGTTTAAACGGGCTAGTCTCTGGAAGTACCAGTCGGATTCGAAAAATTCCTTCACTAATATTATTTATTATTTTATTTTCTAAGCGATTTTGACCAATATAGTATTGATTATCTAGTTAAATATATTCGTTAGCTTATGCATTTAATGTAGAATTCTATAAATGCGTTCAATGTGCCCTTTACATCATATTCTATTACTCGTTATGTAAGTTCTACCGCTTTGTACACACGGCAACACATCAAGCTATACATTTCCAGTATAAGCTGATCTCGCATTGTATAGAATTTGAGGTCAGCTTATATTGGAATTGTATAGCTAGATGTGTAGCCGTGTGTACCATATGTACAACGAATAACATATAACCAGTAAGCTATGGGGTGCAGAGGGTAGTATTGTTGGTCCCACGCTATTTTTAGGTTAAATCAGTGGACTGTGCAACTTACAGCTAAATAATTTATTGTTTTACTTTAATTGTTACAGTAGGACACTAATTACACCAATTGAAGATATAAAAAATTCCAAAACATTACAAAATCAATATAAAAACAAATTATTATTTATATTAAAAATTCACACAGTCATACATCCTTCAGTAGGGATTGTTGTACAGGAGAGCGTTGAGTGTGGAGAGGGTGCGCGGAATGGGCGAGTTAACACGCGCCACAGTGCGACACAATGGCACGGCGTAAAACTTGTGCCTTTTACCTCGACGATAATTTTCAGGAGTAAAAAAAGATTGCTGCTGCTGAACATAGGCCTTCCCCATTGATCTCCACTTCGAACGGTTCTGGACCGCTTGCATCCAGCGGCGCCCAGTGACTCTGACCAGGTCGTCGGTCCACATGGTGGGAGGACGTCCCGCTCAGCGCTTTCCAGTACGTGGTCGCCACTCGAGAACCTTTCTTCCCCATCGGTTATCGGTTCTTCGAGCGATGTGGCCTGCCTATTGCCACTTCAGTTTACTAACTCTACGAGCTATGTCCGTCGTTTTCGTTCTACTACGAATGTCCTCATTTTGGACCCTGTCACGTAGAGAAATTCCGAGCATACCTCGTTCCATAGCTCGCTGAGTGACTCTGAGCTTATTTATGCGGCCAGCAGTGCAACACGCACTGATTGAAGACCTTTATCTTCAGACTCTGAGGTATTTTGGACGTGAAGATATGCCGTAGCTTCCTGAACGCTGCCCAGTCGAGTTGGATTCTTCGACTGACCTCTTTGTCGAAGTTGGACCTACCTAGTTGGACAAATTGCCCTAGGTAAACATACTCGTCTACACCGGCACTCGTCTACACCGGTCTACACTCTACCGGCATTGGCGGAATATGATTAGACATAATTTGTGTCTTGTCCATATTCATTGTGAGGCCTACCTATTGAGAAACTCTATTGAGGTCATTCAGCATGATGTTCAAAGCTTCCAGCGATTCCGCCATTATAACTATATCGCCGGCAAATCGAAGGTGAGTGATGTGTTTGCCATTGATGTTGATGCCGTATCCCTTCCAGTCCAAGAGCTTGAATACATCCTCCATTGCAGTGGTGAAGAGTTTCGGGGAAATTACATCACCCTGTCTAACACCCTTCTGCAACTGGATCGATCTCGTACTCTCGCCCTGGATCCGAATAAACATGGTGGCTTTGCTGTGCTATACTATAGCTAGATAGTCGATTTGGCATCGCTGTAGACTCTGTAACACCGCCCATGTCTTGACTGAATCAAAGGCTTTCTCATAGTCCACATACGCCAGGCATAATGGCTGATTATACTCCTCAGTCTTCTGTATAATCTGACGGAGTGTATGTATGTGGTCTACGGTGCTAAAGCCTTTACGGAAACCGGCTTGTTCGGGAGGCTGGAACTCGTCAAACCTACGTGCGAGACGATTCGTAATGACTCTTGAATACAGCTTATAAACGTGGCTTAGGAGGAATATCGGTCGGTAGTTCTTCAATAGGGCCTTATCGCTTTTCTTGAAGAAGTTTCTGTCCTCCCTAATGTTGTACTATTAATTTTCGTATAAAAAATCACCAATATTATAACAAAACAACTCTTCCGCTTTAATAGCTATAGATACTGATGAAAGGTGATAAGATTGGTACCTACATGGGCGCAGCGCAAATTGAAAACAAATTATTAGTAACGAGCTCAATATTTTAAGCAATACCTAAATTTAATATAATATATTTTATATTTATTTTTAATTTATACCTAATTTGGAGTTGGTTTTTTTAAGTAGGATCGCAAGTTGTAAATTTTTTAGTTCTAATTTCACGCTAAAATGGTGGTTAATTTTGGTGATCATTTCATATTTTTGGCAATATAAAGTGATTTTTTACCGTTACATTTTACTAGATCTGGTGGTTCATTAAAAATAAGCCAAAAGGTACGTACATAACATCAATATGTTTGTTATTCTTCATGCAAAAACTATTGAACGGATTTAAATGAAATTTGACAGACACACAGATAAAAATATGTGCAGATTACCACATACGGTACCTAAGTACTTTTAATCCCGGGCAAATAATAGGTCCCATGCGAGTGAAACCGCGGGACGAAACCTAGTTGATATTCATATGTAAACCTAACTACTTCATCAGACCACCGCTGCATATAGGAAAACGGATGCAACCTTCCTGTTTTGAAAAATATACGTTCCTAATAACATACCTAAATCATTAAAATTATTTTAAACATTTGTCAATTGATAAAGTCGTTATTTTTGACAACATTTTATCCTGAAGAATATTATGTTGCTTAATATTTTGTAATTTAAGAAAAAAAAAACAAATAGGAAACATCATTATTCCTGAGTTCTACTTTTTACCCCGGGAACGCGAGTGAAACCACAAGAGACGGCTAGTGAAAATATATATGGGTACTCAAATCATAATATTTTCTTATTTCAGACTAAAATGAAGCTCATCGTGGCAATATCAATCCTCACTCTCATCCGAGCTGAAGATAACCAGAGTGTTTACATCATCGATGGAGTGCCACACTACAATGAAATACTGTTCGAAAATATACATCAAGATTTCAACAGTCTCGGAAATAATCTAGTTGTTGATTACAAAACTAATAATTTATATGTTAATTCGTATGATCATTCCGAAGTATTAGATATAAACACTAAAGAACATAAACTAATTAGCGACTTATCGCATCCTCAATGTGTAACTGTTGATCAGGTGAACCATGATGTATATATAGGTACTACTAATGGCATTTATATATACAACGATACTACCGGTGAGGTAGAACTTGTTGGTGCCAGAGGTAACATTGTCCGGATGATATATCACTACAATGGAGTACTATATTACTCAACATATTTTATGTCAAATCAAATGAGAACACTAGATAATGGACAATCCGTAAGGTATTATGAGTTTGACTTTGGTGTAAAGAATTTCGTTGTTGGCAGCGAAGAAAATATCTTTTACCAAACTTATAATGGTAGTTTGTTTAGATATAAGGACGCTACAAAACATACTTTTCTTTACGAGGGAATCCCTGATGTAAGATCTCTAACTACAGATAGATTCGGAAATGTTTATTTTTCAGTGGACGACGGAATATATAAGATCGAGGGAGATAGTGTTGAAAGCGTAGTAAATATCAACAATACTAGATACATAGCGTTTGATGGTGATAACAATCTTATATACTATAATGACAAAGAATATAAATTATACAGACTGAAACCGACAAATATTACTAACAGTAGTTCAGATAGTTACAGCTCTCACATACAAGAATTAGAAGATACAAATAATAATGATATCAAAACCGAACTACAGATTATGAATAAAAAAATAGATAATTTGCTACAAGTTCTAAATATGCTGCTAACTAACATAATGGAAAAACAATTGGTACACTCTCACTCTCCCAGGTCTATCCACTTGGACAGTATTGTTTTGAAAAACATAAACATATCCATAGGGTTGAATGAATCCGGGGTGGCGCAAATACCCACATAGTTTTAATTTGAACGACAAGTAATAGTACTTACTTCATTTATTTCATGCATGTTCTTATCTCAGTGTCTAAGAGTTCATAATGATGTCAGTATACCAATAGATATAATATCAAAATATATAATGTAACCAATTGATTTGTTGTATTGTTTTAAATACCATCCACCTTATATCAAATCTATAATTTACAACAGGCTAGTTAAATTAAAATTCAATGACAGCTAATAATTATGTCAAACATCATTTTTAGTCCAGTAGAATTAGCTCAAAATAAAGCAACATTTTATATTGTGGTACTAATATTTTTTGCATATCGATAGAGTTATGTAACTTATGTATGGATATCATCATCATCATCATCAGCCTATAATGTCCCACTGCTGAGCATAGGCCTCCTTTCACAAATGAGGGTGAAAGAGAATGGGCAGATACTCCACCACGCGTGCCCACTGCGGATCGGTGGAGGTAGGCCAGTGGTCAACCTACTGTAGGAATTTTTCAAGCCGCCTAGGAGGCATCCAACTAGCTTAACGACTATCACAATTAAGTGATAACCGGGACCAACGACTTTACGTGCCTTCCGAAGCATGGAAACGCTCGATTTGAAATACCACTAGGCGGTCACCCATCCAGGTACCGACCACGACGGTGGTAGCTTAACTTTGCCGATCGATTAAGAACGGCTAATCATGCTACACCACGAGCGCTTCTGTATTGATATGATTACCTTAAAATCGCAACCGATTTGGTAGTACAAAAATGGTGAAAACGAAAACGCACCGTCACTTTGCAAGTTCCCGCTAGATTCATCTAGCATCCAACATGAGTAACGGTATTGAGTAGTGACCAATGTGTTTTAGTTCCTATGATGTTTGAGTATGTAGCTATAGTCTGGCATACGAAAGTAGAACCTGAAAAAGCGCTAAGCACTAAGTATAGTAGGAATAAAATGTTTTGATACTTTACAAAAAAATTATATAAATATTAAGCTATGTTTGATTTTCCTAAATAATATATGCATGTAAATGAGTTAAAATTGTACATAAACTCGTTATATTCTATTTCTGTATACCTATCTATCTTTATTTACAACAAATATGTACAAAGTACAATCTATATATAGAAAATTTCCTCAAGCCTGCCGCTGCTTCCGATTAACGGTAGGGTTCCCAGAACGCGCAGCGTTTCCTCTTTGGATAGCCAAGCTGACGCGTTGGCGGAAAAAGCTCCCCGCCCGCTGGTCTCCGGAGGTCTCAATCAATTTTGATGACAAGGTGCGACCAAAACGGCGAGCTTCGGACCGCCACGGTCCCATGGTCTTGACCGCAAAAGGCACAACAATATAATTGGGTCCAATCGATGCGTATTTTTTGAATTTTGAATTTTCCGCGCTGGCTGCAGCTGCCCCTGCAGCTTTACAAGTCGTCGGTAAGTGAGATGGCGCGAGTGTATCGACACATGTGGCATCCCACACCACCGACTTGCCGACACTCCAAGGGATCAAAGACATACCATCCGGTCTCTTGCCATCGCCCCGCGCAATACCGACTGGTTCCAGTACGGAAGGCACGTTAGCGACAACAAGAGCCCTGCGGATAATGTCATTAATAGCTGAGTGTCGTTATATTCGACCAGCACTTCGTCACTTCGAGAGCAAGAAAATCCATGGTGGCCGAGCTCCTTGACGAGATCTCCGCAGCGGCAGCGATGAGGTTGATTCTATTTCTATATAGAATGCTTTTAATAAATATAGATAAATATAGATAATAAATATCCTGGGATATTCCTCACACGGTTATCTGATCCCAAACTATGCGTACTATATTTATTCAAATTCAAAAATTGTGGAAATTAGATTTTTTTCTAATTTATATTTTTTTTACCTTCGTAGAACAATATGGATATAATGTTTCAGTGATTAGCGACCGTAGAAGTTCATTTAGCAAATTGTAGAACATTAAGGTGATCGAAAGAATGAGAAGGTGGACACTATAACACTGATTTAGCTATAAAGCCATTATGAATAAAGGGTTAGTATCAAAACTGGTTGTGGTAAACTAGTTGACACTTTTTATGCCGGGTGACGAAATAGAATGTTGCCATGTAAAGAGTTTCAATTACAGCCAGGCTCAACTTTAACAAAATAGGGGCAAACACACTCCCGTTTAGTAACAACTAACCTTTATATAAGTTTAAATAATTCGTTTATATTAAATAATAGTCAAAAACGAACATTAAATAAAATCGGAAATAATTCCACCAGCTAAAAGCTATCGGAAACTTTTCAATGAATCGGATTGATATTTCCGTCGAGAAACGTCAAACTATTCGAATTCGGAAATTAAAATAGCAAGGGACGCTTTAAGAGGACTCAATTCGTCATACTTTTCATACAAAACCCCTGTACTTATTATGGCGTTGTTAAACATTTTTCGTTAGATATTTTGAACAAATTAGTATCTTGTGTACTATATCTAGCCTTGTATCTTGGCGTAATTTAAAAAAAGTGTGAAACAAATTCAGTCAAAGCCTCCGAAAAACAGCGTTTTTGCCTGAACTTTGGCCATATCTAATGTACCTATAAATTGTAAAAGTAAAGAAAACATTTAGATACCAGGCTTGCAAATGTATTGGAGATTCTAAATAACTAACTTTTTTTTCACAAACTTGTAAGATTTTTTCACAAGAAGTATACTCCTGGAACAAGTTTTATGAATGCGAAATCATGAATGACGACCTAGCGAAGCGGCCGCGAGTGATCAGTGGAAATTACCGACTGATAACCGACGGCTCTGATGCTATCTCTCTTTATTCGCAGTCAAACATTACGTTGGATGAAACAACAAGCTTTTAGACTATGCTCGCGTTGAAGTTGCGCCGGCCACAGAGGGCCGCCTTAACCTATCATGCAGAATATATCTTAGTTTTAAAATTATGAATAATCGACTATAATACAAGTACATAGTAACGTGACTAGCTCGGGCGGCGCCTCGCTCTCGCTCACACTCGTTATTACAAGTCGATCTTACCGACGCGAACTAAGGAACTAAGGAGCGAGGTATCTGGGAACTAGTTCGCGTAGTTCGTCTGTGGGAGCGCTCTTTCGAACTAGTTCGTCCGCGAACTACACAAGACTACTGTGCCTCAGTTTTGTGATAGCGAGAATGCCGTTCGAGTAGTCTGTGGATAGGTACAGTTAATAAAGTAATCCATCGGTTCACGGAGGAACACGGTAAGTTGTTTCTTTTTTTATATCTCTACTCACAATCCCATTTTGGAGTATTTTTGAACCGATGAAGTCGGTAAATAAGCGTACGGCCCACCTGATAGTAAGCGGGCATCGAAGCTTGCAATACACGCGGCATACCTCACGAGCTACTGAAAATTCTTCTTAATTTCTCAAAATAAATTGTTGGCGTTATTTTTCTTTGCACTTTAATATTTAACAATAAAAATAAAAAATAAAAATTATAAAACCCTGATTCAAAATAAAACTCTAAAAAGTTAAAACTAATATTTAATTGCCCTTCAAGTTTAGTATACTTAAGTAGTATTTTGATTCAAGAGTGGTCGCATCGGGGATCTCGCTAATACTGGTTTATTTGCCTACATACTTAGCGACCGAAACAACTTTTTTATTTTTAAACTACGTATATATGTACCTACACTGACGAACAATATGAAAAAGCCACTAAATTATCATGAAATATTTCTGAAACTACGCAAGATAACTTCAGTGTAAAGCAACATTCAAATGTATTAAATAACGCATTTAAAAAAACACCAAATTGAACAAACCGCGCGGGCGAGGAAAACAATAGGAATCAATTGTAATTTTTTAACCGCAAGTCAAGGGATTGTGTTCAGTGGTTCAGAAGGATAAATCAAACAGCGGGACATCCGGACATACTCAGACCGGTATATAGTAATTGTACTGCGGGACAAAACCTAGTTTATAATAATATAAACCTAACTACCTCATCAGACCACCGAGGAAAACGGATGCAACCTTCCTGTTTTGAAAAATATAAATTCCTAATAACATACCTACATCATTCAATTTATTTTAAACATTAGTCATTTCATAATATAATTATTATACTTATGTTTTTAATTTACAGATTATTACTTATTGTAATAATTTAATTCAATGTTCTAATTAATTAATTTTTAACCGACTTCATTGATATAATTGTTATTATTTTCTATTTGATATATTTAGTCTAAAATGGTCAATAGTCACAGTGATAAAAAAATTATGTATCTAGTAGTTTCCCTTTTGTTTTATTTAGATTAAAAGATTTGAAGTGAAGCAATTAAATAATTAGTTGCATCTGAAAGAAATTCGCTTATATCGGACGAAACTTGCTTGTATGCAATTTTTTTAAAAGATTAGATTTGTAAACAGTTAACAATAAGTATCTTGTTTTAATAAATGTATAAAAACTAATAAAATATAACGTCATCCATTTCATTTTAGGAGAAATAATAAAATAAAATCGAAATTTCGCGATATGTTTTGGGTCCGTGTCCAAAAAGGAGCAAGAAGGAGCAAAAAATATTATATGTAATGAATCTAAGCTTATTTTGAAAAGAGTAATTGCTGAGTTTATTGCCGGCTCTTCTCAGCAAATGCAACCTTCCGAACCATTTTATTTTACTTATTATTTTTTAATATCGACGTATTTTCTATTTAATAGTTTACATAGGTACCTACTACAATAATTATAATGACCCATTAAACATTTATATCTTCCTTGTGAATAATTAATTATTTTTTTAATTTAATCGTTGAAACTGAAATACAACAATCATCATCATCATCATCATCAGCGTTTCTCAGTCCAATGCTGGACATAGACCTCTCCCAGAGCGCGCTACTTCTTCCGATTCCTACCGCACGCATCCAGTCCGGCCACTTTTTGAGGTCCTCGATCTATCGGGCTAGGGGGCGTCCTACATTACGCTTGCCAAGATGTAGTCTCCATTAACCGCGGGAAACAGCTAGTGAAAATATATTGGTACTCAAATCATAATATTTTCTCATTTCAGACTAAAATGAAGCTCATCGTGGCAATATCAATCCTCACTCTCATCCGAGCTGAAGATAACCAGAGTGTTTACATCATCAATGGAGTGCGACACTACAATGAAATACTGTTCGAAAATCTACATCGAGATTTCAACTATCGCGGAAATAATCTAGTTGTTGATTACAAAACTAATAATTTATATGTTACCAATAAGTATGCCAATCCCGAAGCAGCAGTATTAAATTTAAACACTAAAGACCATATATTAATTCCCGGTTTATCGATCCCTCAATGTGTAACTGTTGATCAGGTAAACCATGATGTATTTGTAGGAACTTATGATGGCATTTATAAATACAAAGACACTACCGGTGCGGTAGAACTTGTTAGTGCTAGAGATGAAAATGTCTGGAGGATATATCACTACAACGGAGCACTATATTACAAAAAAATTGAAATTCAACAAGAAATTAGAAAACTAGTTAATGAACAATCCGTAAGGTATCATGACTTTGGCTTTGATATATGGAATTTCGTTATTGATAGCGAAGAAAATGTCTTTTGCATAACTTTTAAAGATGAATTGTATAGATATAAAGACGCCACAAAACACACTTTTCTTTACGAGGGAATCCCTTCTGTAAAATCCCTAACTACAGATAGATTCGGAAATGTTTATTTTTCAGTGGACGGCGGAATATATAAGGTCAAGGGAGATAGTGTTGAAAGAGTAGTAAATATTAACAATCCTCGATATATAGCGTTTGATAGTGATAACAATCTTATATACTATAATGACAAAGAATATAAATTATACAGATTAAAACCGATACAATATTCCCAACAGTAGTTCAGATAATCACAGGTCTCACATTCAAGAATTAAAAGGTACAAATAATAATGATATGAAAACCGAACTACAGATTATTAATAAAAAAATGATAATTTGCCACAAGTTATAAATATGCTACTAACTAACATAATGGAAAAACAATTGGCACACTCTTGACTCTCTCAGGACTATCCACTTAGACAATATTGTTTTGAAAAACATAAACATATCCATAGGGTTGAATGAATCCGTGGCGGCGCAAATACCATCCACATAGTTTTAATTTGAACGACAAGTAATAGTACTTACTACATTTATTTCATGCATGTTCTTATCTCAGTGTCAGTCTATCTCATCGTCATATCTATGTCATCGTCGTATCTCAGAGTTCATAATGATGAGCTGTTTGTAGATTATAATGATGTCAGTATACCAATAGGTATAAATATCAAAATATATAATTTAACAAATTGATTCGTTGTATTGTTTTAAATACAATCCACCTAATAACAAATCTATAATCTACAACAGGTTGGTTAAATTAAAATACAATGGTGCCGATTCTGTTGTAAATCGCACTAAATTAATTTTAGTCACATCACATCTCTTTCTTACGAACATTATTGAAAAAGGATAGAACACATTTAAAGCTGTCAAATTAGTCTTTGTCGCCTTCATTTGCGGGTATTTAGACGTAACCGCGATAGATGGCGACTAAATTCATATTGAAAACAATGGACTAAATTGACAGGACTAAATTTCTTACATCCTTTTCTTTGTTAGAAAGAGATATGTTGAGACTAAAATTAGTTTAGTTGTAAACAACAGAATCAGGGCCACTGACAGCTAATATTTATCTAAAAAAACATTTTTGATTTTATATTATCATTATGTAAATTTGAAAGTTCTACCTGGGACCCAATTCTCGCGTTGCTCGAAATAACCTTCGAATCGAACTTACGTTTCGAGTCCAATTAGACTATAAAATTTTTAGGGGTGGCGTCAATTCGAACGGTCTCGACAAATCTATATAATAACGTAACGTGATTTAACACTCGATAAAAGTCCGAAGTCGTACTTTTTTCGATCGAGCAATTAATTTCGTATGTGTGAGATTTGGTTGGAATTTGTAGGTACACAGTGGCCCTTATTTTTGTTTTGACTAGTATACATATAATCATTATTACCACTGTAATTGCGGATATGAGTTAGGATAAAGCCTAAATATCGACACAGTTTTTCCTGGAGTTATCGCACTTCTCATTAACAGAATTATTTATTACGATACAGTTAATTAAGTAATCCATCAGTTGTTCGTAGTCTACGGTGGAACACGGTAAGTTGTATTTTTATATCTGTCTATTCACAATACCATTTTGAATCATGTTTTGAGACGAAGAAATCAAAATCAAAAAGTCATTTATTCAGTTTAGGCCCTAGTAAGGCACTTATGAACGTTATATTGGTACATACAGTTGAATTTACCACCGGTTCGGAATACACTTAAACTGAGAAGACTCCGGCAAGAAACTCAGCAAGGTTTTTTTTTTGTGGAAGATCTTTTAATATTACAGCTTTTTTTTCAGAAGAAGTCGGGAAATAAGCGTAGGACCGACTGATGATAAACGGTCATATGGCTTGAAATACACGAGGCATCACTCACGAGTTACAGATCCTTCTTATATATAAATCAAATCTTATATTATCATTATTATTATAGTAATAGTTTAATTAATCCTTCTGAACACATTAGTAACTTTTCATACCACTTGCTCAAAAAAGTGACATTCTATGCCACAAAAAGCGAACATAACAATAAGTCATTTTTAATCTGTTAAAAACAGGGAAAGAAAATTGTACTGAATTTCATTCATCCTCTTGGGGGAGAATGTGATTTAAATTTGGAATACTTACCGAAATTTATACTGAACTACATCTGTGTTCACACCATTGAGTTTGTATATAAAGCATTATAAATACGCAAATCAACTCATCAACAATAAATGTACCGAACAAAAATGAAACTCTCTCTATCAATAATTGGACCAATGTTTCGAATGTTAACTTTTACTTTTAATTGTCATTATTTTTAATAAATGCTTATCTCATATTATTGTTGTGTAAATTTTTTCGCAAATGGTACGAAAAGTAGAGTATTTTCCTCGGTGATAAAGCTGTCTTAGTCTTAGGTCTTGTCTTTCCGCTTACCATCAGGCGGGCCGTATGCTTGTTTGCCACCTTAGTGGTATAAAAAAAAAAAAAAAGGTGAACTTAAATCCCTCGCTACACTCAGGACTCGTCTTAAATCCTTCGCTTCGCTCGTGATTTAAATTTTTAACACCTTCGCTACGCTCGGGAGTAAACCTCGAGTCCTTCGTAACGCTCGCGATTTAAATCGTCACCCGCGACAGAAGACACTGCTTTATCCCCTTGGTTAATAATCTACTATTATAATTTTATTTTAATATTATTTTGTCGTAAACCCACTTCTTTTTTTCCTTCTTTAACACATTCAATTCCTTTTTTATTTCAATATGGTGTTTTAAAGCGTTATTAAATACATTTTTTTTTATACCACTAAGGTGGCAAACAAGCATACGGCCCGCCTGATGGTAAGCGGTTACCGTAGCCTAACGCTAACCTAACGTAAAAAGGACGCTTGCAACACCAGGGGTATCACTCGCGCGTTGCCGACCCTGAAGAAACCTCTTCACACCCTTCTTGAAGAACCCCATGCTGTACTCCTTTGGGAAAACCACGGCGGGGACCTCATTCCACAATCTGAGCGTCCGCGGAAGAAAACTCCTTTGAGCCCTCACAGTTCGAAACAATTCTGGTTTCAATGTGTGAGGATGGATTCCCCGTCGATGGCGAGAGTTGCGATGGTAGAAGGTAGCCGTGGGCATCAAGTCGAACAATTCCTTGGAACACTCCCCGTTGTACAAGCGGTAGATCATTTGATCACATGTTGAACAGTCTAAACTAAACCACATCAAAATACCTACTTGAAATGGTTCTCGAGTTGAAAGCAGACTAACATTGTGTGTTATGTTATTTATGCATGTATGTAGGTATATATCAAGGTTTTTTCTCAATTGCCTAATTTACTTACTCTTCTTTCTTATTTAATAGGCTATCGAGGCACGGTTGAACAGACACCAGGATGTTCATGAACGCAAATGTGAGTAAAACTAAAAGGTTTAAATAAATAATAAATAAATAAACATCCTGGGACATTCCACACATACTACGGTCATCTGATCCCAAACTAAGCAGAGATCGTACTATGGAAACCAGATAACTGATATATTACATATACTACATTTTGTTTGTAAATACCAACATAATATACATAATTACACCCAGACTCAGGACATACAGACATGTTCATTCACACAAATGCATGTCCTGTTTGGGAATCGAACCCACGACCTGTGGCGTACACGCAATAGGAGGAGTCTTAACCAACTGCGCCAACTGGCTCGTCATAAGCTGCTTTAAAGATTTACATAATAATAAGAACTAATATTACAACTGGCTGTAGAGCTCGCGAGTCTCGATATAATTATGTTTTTTCGTCGATTGAGTCTCCAAACCCGACTCGACTTATTTGGTACATCATATCAGCTCATGGACTTCCACTGCTGAACATAGGCCTCCCCCATTGATTTCCACTTCGAACGGTTCTGGGCCGCTTGCATCCAGCCGCCCCCAGCGACTCTGATCAGGTCGTCGCTCCACCTGGTGGGAGGTCGTCCCGCTCGGCGTTTTCCAATACGTGGTCGCCACTTGAGAACCTTTCTTCCCCATCGGTTAACGGCTCTTCGAGCGATGTGGCCTGCCCATTGCCACTTCCGCTTACTAACTCTACGAGCTATGTGCATCGTTTTCGTTCCCTGTCACGTAGAGAAATTCCGAGCATTGCTCGTTCTATAGCTCGCTGAGTAACTCTAAGCTTTTTTATGCGGCCAGCAGTAAAAGACCACGTCTCTGTCCCGTATGTTATCACTGGTAACGCGCACTGATTGAAGACCTTTGTCTTCAGACATTTGTTTGGTACATCGATAGAATATTTTCAGATTAATACATGTGGGTACTTTTAATTCCGAGAATATTAATAGGTCCCACGCTAGTTGATAATAATGAAAACCTCATCAGACCACCGAGGAAAACGGATGCAACCTTCCTATTTTGAAAAATATACGTTCCTAATACCTACATAATTAAAATTATTTTATACATTAGTCAATTGATTAAGTCGTTAATTTGTTATTGTGACAACAATCGATTTATCCTGAAGAGCTTAATAGTTTATTGCTTAGTATTTTGTAATATCATAAAATATCGACGTATTTTCTATTTAATAGTTTACCAACTGCTTAATAATTATAATAATACAAGTGACCCGCCCCGGCTTTGCTCGAGTGTTGTGATCTATTAGACATTTAAATCTTTCTTGTGAATAATTAATTAATTATTTAATTTAATCTTCGAGTCTGAAATACAACAATCATCATCATCATCATCAGCCTTTCTCAGTCTAATGCTGGACATAGACCTCTCCCAGAGCGCGCTACTTCTTCCGATTCCTACCGCCCGCATCCAGCCCAGTCCGGCCACTTTTTGAGGTCCTCGATCTATCGGGCTAGGGGGCGTCCTACATTATGCTTGCCAAGATGTAATCTCCATTCGACGGGCTAGTTGGCGCAGTTGGTTAAGACGTGGCGTGGGTTCGACTCCCACACAGGACATGCATTTGTGTGCATGAACATGTCTGTATGTCCTGAGTCTGGGTGTAATTATGTATAATAAGTATGTATTTATAAACAAAAAGTAGTATATGTATTATATCAGTTATCTGGTTTCCATAGTACAAGCTTTGCTTAGTTTGGGATCAGATGACCGTATGTGAGGAATGTCCCAGGATATTTATTTATTTATTATTATTTATTATTAACCGCGGGAAACAGCTAGTGAAAATGTATGGGTACTCAATTCATAATATTTTCTCATTTCAGATTAACATGAAGCTCATCGTGGCAATATCAATCCTCACTGTCATCCCAGCTGAAGATAACCAGAGTGTTTACATCATCGATGGAGTGCGGCACTTCAAAGAAATATTATTCGAAAATCTACATCAAGATTTCAACTATTGCGATAATAATCTAGCTGTTGACTACAAAACTAATAATTTATATGTTGATTGGTATGCCAATCCCGAAGCAGCAGTATTACATATAAACACTAAAGACCATAAACTAATTACCAGCTTATCGAATTCTCAATGTGTAACTGTTGATCAGGTTAACCATGGTGTATTTATAGGAACTGATAATGGCATTTACAAATACAACGATACAACCGATGAGGTAGAACTTGTTGGTGCCAGAGATGAAGATGTCTGGAGCATATATCATCACAATGGAGTACTATATTATACACAATATAGAATGCGACGAGAAATTAGAACACTAGTTAATGGACAATCAGTAAGGTATCATGAGTTTGACTTTGGTATAAAGAATTTGGTTATTGACAGCGAAGAAAATATCTATTGCAGAAGTTATAATGATAGTTTGTATAGATATAAGGACGCTACAAAATATACTTTTCTTTACGAGGAAATCTCTGCTGTAAAATCCTTAACTACAGATAGATTCGGAAATGTTTATTTTTCAGTGGATGACGGAATATATAAGATCAAGGGAGATGGTGTTGAAAGAGTTGTAAATATTAACAATCCTCGATATATAGCGTTTGATAGTGATAACAATCTTATATACTATAATGACAAAGAATATAAATTATACAGATTAAAACCGATACAATATTCCCAACAGTAGTTCAGATAATCACAGGTCTCACATTCAAAAATTAAAAGATACAAATAATAATGATATGAAAACCGAACTACAGATTATTAATAAAAAAATGATAATTTGCCACAAGTTATAAATATGCTGCTAACTAACATAATGGAAAAACAATTGGCACACTCTTGACTCTCTCAGGACTATCCACTTGGACAATATCGTTTTAAAAACATAAACATATCCATAGGGTTGAATGAATCCGGGGTGGCGCAAATACCATCCACATAGTTTTAATTTGAACGACAAGTAATAGTACTTACTACATTTATTTCATGCATGTTCTTATCTCAGTGTCTAAGAGTTCATAATGATGAGCTGTTTGTAGATTATAATGATGTCAGTATACCATTATGTATAAATATCAAAATATATAATTTAACAAATTGATTCGTTGTATTGTTTTAAATACCATCCACCTATTAACAAATCTATAATCTACAACAGATTGGTTAAATTAAAATACAATGGTGCCGATTCTGTTGTAAACCGCACAAAATAAATTTTAGTCACATCACATCTCTTTCTTACGAACATTATTGAAAAAGGATAGAACACATTTAAAGCTGTCAAATTAGTCTTTGTCGCCTTCATTTACGGGTATTTAGACGTAACCGCGATAGATGGCGACTAAATTCATATTGAAAACAATGGACTAAATTAACAGGACTTAATTTCTTACATATGGTTTTTTTTTTAAATCTTTATTAAATAATTATGTTTATGGAGGGTTTGATCAGACATGATCATGCCACCCTCATAGGCACTCTTATTAACACTATCTTCTTCGCTTAAGGGCTAGTTGAACAATTTTATAAAGCATTCTGGCTTCCTCCGATTGAGGATGAGCCAGGATACTATTACATTTGCCGAGTTCTTCAATATAAATACCATTCTGTCTTAGAACTAACCTCTCTGCTTCGTTCCGTACACACTCCACCATAATATGATACACATCTTCTATAACATCACACTCGATACAATTTGGTGTATTAGACTTACCCATTAGAAATGCAAAGCTGTTTAATGGAATGTGTCCGGATCGAAGCCGCAGGGCAGTCACAATATCAGATCTAGACAGCGTGGAACCAGTGAACCAAGGTGAGCGCGTCAGGCACGGCTGGATCGTCCTATACCATATGCCCTTAGTCAGTGACCTCTCGTCAAAATACTCTTTCCACATCTCTTCACACTTATTTTTGACTAAATGCAGGAGGTCAGTGAACAAGGGCACACAAGCGAACGATACTCCATCCGTAACCGCTTCCCTAGCGAGGCGATCGGCTTCCTCATTCCCTGGTATGCCGATGTGGGAAGGTACCCATTGTATTTTGACTATTTTATTTTTACTCATAAGTTTACGGAGCGATTCCAAAATGCTGTAGGCTATCGGTGTACCTCGAATATTCGAGGTGCATCGAGCCAGATGATGGATAGCACTTTTAGAGTCTGTTAGTATGACGTATCTGCCAGCCTCAAAGGAATCAATATACGAGACAGCCTCCGCTATGGCGATTAACTCTGTATACATAATTGAAATCCGTACACTAATGCGCAATTTAGACGAAGTGTTTGTTTGTGGGTCATAAACGGCTAAACCACAGTATCCGTCACTATCTTTTGACCCATCGGTATATATTTTATAACAATCTGCATATCTAGAATTTAAAAATGTTACACAAATCTGTTTTAATTGACACGACTGATAATACGTATCAGTTCAGCTTCGGTCTATCAATAGCCTTAATATTAGGCTCCACTACTGTTGAGAGATCCACACTGCTGACCCAGGTGTCCAGAGAATACATCTCCAATTGTTTACTCGAAAAAATAGGTTTGTTCTTTAAATAATTGTGATTCAAAACTAATAGTGGCTTATCTTTTCGTTGCCAGTAAACCCCTTGACAAAGAATGCTTAAATTATCCAAAATTGATAGAATATTATTATCCGAAAATGATTTACTTTTTAGCCAAAATTTACCTGCGAGGAAAAATCTACGAGTTGCTAGTGGTTGTAGGTGTAGTTCGCATTCCATTACGTGAATAGCAGTACTTTTTATAAATCCTCCGATAACACGCATACATTGATTTTGAACCCTATCCAATTTGGTTACATTACTTTTGCAGCTATTTCCGTACAACGGGCTTGCATAGTCTAACCTGCTGCGAATCATAGCTATGTAAATGCGTCTTAGATAAGTCGGATGAATGCCCCAACCCGAACCAGATAGTGCTTTAAAGATATTTAGTAGTTTTAAACATTTGTACTTCAGCTCATTGATATGCTTACCCCATCGAAGGGATTTATCTAACCACAAGCCTAAGTATTTCACATTATCAACAACTTGTACTGGGGCTCCATTAATTGATACATCAATGTTATCCCTTCGGTAACCTCTTCTAAAAATGCAAATCTTACTTTTTAGAGGTGAAATTTCTAGCCCAATAATACATAATAATTCAACTAATTTATTCAAAGCTAATTGTATTTGATTCCTACCTTCTTCAATATTATCACAATTTGTGTAAAGCACAAAATCATCAGCGTATTGTGAAATAAAGACATTATTTATACTTTTACATACTGAAATCGTAGCCAAATTAAAGAGCAAAGGGGAGAGAGGATCACCTTGTGCTAGCCCACGACATGTACTTCTGCGACAATTATATGAATCTACTTGAACTGTTAAATACCTTTGTTTTAAAAAATTCCATAAATACCTACACATTATAGAACTAACTCCTATATTTTGCATAATATTTATCAGACTCTTTATATCGATGTTATTGTACGCGTTGTCTATATCTATGAAAGAGGCTATGGATGTATGATTATGAGAGAACCCAATTTGTATTCTCGAAACTAAACATGTGAGATTGTCTAATGTTGATCGGCACCTTCTGAAGCCAGTTGTATCCGACGATAAAATATTGTTTTTTTCTATATACCATTCTAAACGTTTTAATAAAATACAGTGAAAAATTTTACACATGCAAGATATCATCGCTATAGGACGCAGAGATCCTAGTGACTGAAGGTCGCGACCAGGCTTGGGTATCGGGACAATGGTGATCTCTCGCCACTGCATAGGGACAAAGCTGTGCGAATAAAACCTATTGAGCAATATTAATAATATGTATTTGCCATTATCAGGTAGATGAGTTAACATTGAGTACGATATTTTGTCGCTTCCGGGGGATGTATCCGTATAATGCATACACCGATCTAATTCTTGCTTAGTGATTTGTGTGTCTAACGTTGAATTAAAATTTGTAAAATATGGGTCACTAGGAAGTACGTAGTCTGGTGTTAGGCTGCAAAGAAGTTGATTTGCCATTGCATTATTGACATGTGGACGAGGGCTGTTATAACCCTTTAACCATTTTAACTTTTGCCACATTTCGCTTTGAGTGATAGTACCGTTCAAAGAATCACAAAACTCATGCCACGACTTGTCTCGCGCTTGGCGTATTAATTTCTGAGCCTCACGTATTTTGTCTTGCAATTTTACTAAATTATTCGGTGACGGGTTCCGTCGGAATAAGGCTAGAGCCAAGCGACGTTCAGCTACTATTTTTGATAAGGATGTATGCCAGTACGGTTTAGGTGTGAACTTATTTTTGGGGTTGTGATTTATTTTTATAAATGGTATGAAACGGTCTGCCGCTATATTAATACATTTAACAAAATTATCATACATATTTTGTAGGCAGTCTACATTATCTAAATTGAAATCATTGAAATAAGTCTCCAATGACTCCTTATAAGAACTCCAATCTGCTTTTTTATAATTGCGCCTCGAATTTAAATATTTTGAATTTTGATGAAAAAGCGTAGTTACTTTAATAATAACATGGTCGCTGCCTAAATTTTCATTTATAGTACACCAGTTAAACCTAATAGCAACGTCTGATGTGACTAGTGAAAGATCTGGAGAGGACTGTTGCAGTACATTATTAACTAATTTAATACGTGTTGGACTGTAATTATCATTCAAATAAATAAATTTACTTTCCAAAAGGGCATCATTAATTTGAGAACCTCTTAAGTCGGTTTTGTTGGACCAGTTCAAGTGGTGTCCATTAAAATCCCCAAGTATAACAGTTTTTCTATCCATAATATTAAAAATCTGATCCCAGTCTGATTGGCTAGTACGGACCGACGGTGCACAATATAAACATGCAAAATAACTAATATGATCGCAGTTATAAATTTTAATCATTAATAATTCTATTCCAATATGTATGTCATTCAAATCGATCAAACTGGCTTTAACAGAATTGTGCACCAATATCGCCACGCCCCCGTACGAGTCATACCTATCTTTTCGATAAACATTATAACCGTTTACCTTCAATTGACTTTCAGGCTCCAACCATGTCTCATTGATCGCAGCAATGTGGATCTTCTCTTGGAAAAGTATTTGTTCTAATGATACCAATTTAGGGCGGAGACTTTGTGCGTTCCATTGTATAATATTAAGCTTAATAATGTTTGGATTGCAACCCATTATGAAATGAAATAATCTAATATTAATTTCAATACTGGCCATTCAGAAATATTGTCTACAAGCACTAAAATCAACCATTCTAAACAACACTTCATTGCACTATGGACTTTCTCTGATATGGATACATTTTTCAAGAATAAAATCTCTTTCAATCTACTTAATAGCTCACTAAATGTAATGCGGTCTTTCGTTTTCTCTTCCTCATTTGTAGATTCCGGATTAATTGGTGACTCGGCATTATCAGCTGGTGTAGTTCCAAACTCAAATGGATCTGTCTCCTTACTCCATCTCTGTTTCTTTGGTGTCCGTTGTTTACTGTGTTTAACACTATCTGGATCAGGTGCAGTCGATGTTCCTGCTGCTTCTGCAAATGTTGGTTTTTGAGCTGGAGAAGGGGTGACAGTTTCTGTGAATAACATAAAGGGGACTTTGGCTTGTTGTTGAGACTTTGCACGTACTTCGTCCTGTACCGGGGAGGTGGATGTTGGAACATAAAGTGTAAGGGCGCGTCGGTATGTGCAATTAAATTCAGCCATAAGTTCCCTCAACCTCTTCTCCTTTTTGTATGCTGGACAAGACCGAAATAGTGCCATATGCTGCCCGTCGCAGTTTGTACATTTAAACACAGTAGTATCACAATTGGGGTGGTTGTCACTACACTTCGGGCATACGACTTTTGATGAGGGGCATCTCTTGGACGTGTGACCAAGTTTCCAACAGCGAGAGCATTGAGACACTGGATACACGTAGGGTTCCACCTTTATTCGTAACCTTTGTACATATATAAATGCTGGACGAAATGAACCCCTAAAACATAGTCGAACAGATTCACTGGGCTTCCACCCATTACCATTTGGGTTGCGACACATAAGTCTGCTCGCTGACACAAGTTCTCCTGGTTCCGGGCATACAATGCCTTTAGCAATCTCCTCGTCCTTCATATCTATTTCTACGTCTCTAATTACGCCGTAGCATAAATTAACTTCCATCGCCCTTTGAATCCTCCAACCTTTCTCAATAAACTCCTTGCATTTTTCCAACCTATCAGCACAGCAGTCACTCGTCGTCTCCACTCGAATCTTATAGGGGTTGATATACCTAACCTTATCAATGTCTATAATGCCCGCATTCTTAAATATTTTCGCTAATGCGAATTGTTTTGGCATTCTTTCATTAGATGAAATATAAATTTCCAACTTCTCGTTTTCATTCCGAGATTTACATTTCTTTTCCTTACTTTGCACTAAGGTCCATTCTTTTCCATCTTCCTCCCTATCTCTTTTAGTAGGTCTCTGCATTTCACAATCTTTCCCAATGTTCTGTGACTCATATAATTGTTCTTTTTCCTCTTCTATTAACTCTGTAATCATTTCATTCTCGCTTATGGAGCTCGATTTACTCCTATTGTTTGTATTTACAACTTCGTGTTGAGTCATAATCTCGTCCATGTCCATAGCTTCTAACTGCGGCCGGCGGCCGGTAGCCGCAGGTAAGAAACCTAACGGTACTCGCAACCGACCGGGAACACGCGCGACGAAGTAAACAAATTATAATTAATTATGTGCACGTTCACCTCGATCGAATACCGAGACGAGACTGTTACATATGGTTTAAGAATGAGAAATTTAAAAAAAAAAACTAAATTTTTAATATACTGTTGAGTGTATGTTGGTGGATGTCAAAAGAGTTAAATAAAAATATGAAAAATATAGTAGGTACATGAAAAAAAAAAAAATACCAACAATTATACAGACAGGTTACACCACCAAAAGACTTTAGAGAAGAGATTAATCGACAGTTAAACAGCTAAAAAATTTCTAACATTTCCAAGTCTTAAAATTATAATTTATGTTAAAATAGTTCACAATAAATAATCAATTTATAAATAGCTAAAACATGAAGTAAATAAAAAGTCATTACATATGAGAATAAAATTAGTATAAAATTATTTACAATTAATCAATTCATTATAATAATATATCAATTTAAAATAGGTAAATAGGTACATCAATACATTTGATTAAAATAGTATATATATAAAAAAATAAAAAGAATAAATGTAAAGTGTATAAGCTAATTCCATATTTATATTTAACGGAAAACATTTTTGATTTTATATTATCATTATGTAAATTTGAAAGTTCTACCTGGGACCCAATTCTCCCGTTGTTCAAAATAACCTTCGAATCGAACTTACGGTTCGAGTCCTATTATACTCTATTTTACATAGGATGAGTCGTCAAGGTCAAGGGTTTTTAACAAATAACTAGTGAAATTCCATTTGATTACTCTGAAATAATATTCACAATATTTCGTGAAACCTAGCTCTATCATAGTATTCCTTTATTATATCGAAATGAACACCATTGAGAAATTTAATAAAATACCATGTGTCACCGAACTCATGTTATTTGAAATATACTATAGACTATAAAATTTTGAGGGGTGAAGTCAATTCGAACGGTCCCGACAAATCTATATAATAACGTAACGTGATTTACTTACACTCGATAAAAGTTCGAAGTCGTACTTTTTTCGATCGAGCAATTCATTTCGTATGAGTGAGATTTGGTTGGAATTTCTAGGTACACAGTGGCCCTTATTTTTGTTTTGACTAGTATACATATAATCATTACTATAATTAGTGTACTATAATTGCGGATATGAGTTAGGATAAAGCCAAAAAATCGACAAAAAGTTTTTCCTGGAGTTATCGCACTTCTTATAAACAGAATTATTTATTACGATACAGTTAATTAAGTAATCCATCAGTTGTTCGTAGTCTACGGTGGAACACGGTAAGTTGTATTTTTATATTTGTCTATTCACAATACCATTTTGTATCATTTTTAGACCCAAAGAAGTCGGGAAATAAGCGTAAGGTCCGCCTGATGGTAAGCGGTCATATGACGCTTGCAATACACGCGGCATCACTCACGAGTTACCGATCCTTATTTTTAATTTCTCAAAATAAATTGTTGGCGTTACTGTTATTTTTCTTTGCGCTTTAATACTCAACAATAAAAATGAAAATAAAAAAATTAAAAACCCTAACTCAACAAAAAAAAACTCTAAACACTGACAAACTATATAAAAAAGCCACTAAATTATCATGAAATATTTCTGAAACTACGCATGATAACTTATTGAAATATTCAAAGTATTAAATAACGCATCTAAAAAAAAAAACAAAAAATAAAAAAAAAAAACGCGCAGTGTTTATGAAATTGAATTTTTCAAATAATATTTTATCATTTAATGATAATAATATTATTTTATCTTATTATTATTTTGTCGTAAACCCACTTCTTTTTTTCCTTCTTTAACGCATTCAATTCTTTTTTATTTCAATTTGGTGTTTTAATGCGTTATTAAATACATTTTTGATCACATGCTGAACTGTCTAAACTAAACCACATCAAAATACCTACTTGAAATGGTTCTCGAGTTGAAAGCAGACTAACAGACAGAATAACATTGTGTATTATGTTATTTATGCATGTATGTAGGTATATATCAAGGTTTTTTCTCGATTGCCTTATTTACTTACTCTTCTTTCTTATTTAATAGGCTATCGAGGCACGGTTGAACAGGCACCAGGATGTTCATGAACGCAAATGTGAGTAAAACTGAAAGGTTCAAATAAATAATAAATAAATAAACATCCTGGGACATTCCTCACATACGGTCATCTGATCCCAAACTAAGCAGAGCTCGTACTATGGAAACCGGATAATATATTATTATGTAATATATCAGATATCTGATATAATACGTATACTACTTTTTGTCTGTAAAAACCAACATAATATATATAATTACACCCAGACTCGGGACATGCAGATATGTTCATGCACACAAATGCATGTCCTGATTGGGAATCGAACCCACGACCTAATAAGATAAGATCATTTATTTGCCAGAAACATGGTTAGTAAATTGATGTTAAATTATTAATATTATATAAGGATCTTCATGCCACGATGGCGTGCAAATATTATAGTATGAAAGTACAAAATAATAATCATAATTCAAGCCATTAAAAATTCAAAAAAATAATAATAATACATTAGTTATCCACAGATGTCACATACAAATTCACATAAAAAGAAATATATTAAAGTGTACATTATCCTAATCGATCATACAAATTGAATTGAAATATTGTATTATGTCATTCAAGGTATTCATTAATTTCATTATACAGTATTAAAAAAAATTGTTGTAAGTCAATAATTCTTTGACAGAATAAAATTATGTTAATGTAGCCATGTCTTGAGTCTAGTTTGGAAAGACCTGATAGGTAAACTAGTTATGTGAGTTGGTAAGGAATTGAATACTTCTATACAGACACACGGGGCGTAACATTTTTTGGAGAATATAGCTGTTCTTGTATTAAAGGGAACGACTAGTCTTTTGGAGTTTCTAGTGTTCCTTGGATATATATCACTAGCTTCACTGAACAGATCACTGTTCTGTTTAACAAACATCCCTACTTCAAGGATGTACATACAAGGTATTGGCAATATTTTTAGTGTTTTAAATAGAGGTTTGCATGATTCAAAGTTTTGAACGCCACATATTGCCCTGACACATTTTTTCTGACTTATGAATGCTCTGTTTATATCAGTAGAATTTCCCCAAAGTAGAAGTCCGTATCTTATTCCTGCGGCGCAATAGGTGGAGTCTTAACCAACTGCGCCAACTGGCTCGTCATAAACTGCTTTAAAGATTTACATAATAATAAGAAAGTGAAAAGCAAAACCATAAAGCAAAACAATCCATAATTTAATTTAATTTATTAATTATTAAAACCTCAACAGACCAAACATATAGTTCAACACTAATATTAAAACTGGCTGTAGAGCACACGAGTCCCGATATAATTATGTTTTTTCGTTGATTGAGTCTCCAAACCCGACCCGACACACAAATTCCATATAGTTACCGAACGTGCTCACAAAACTTCACGAGGATCGGTTGAGAAATGTGATCTGTAGAGTCATCCCGAAAATTCTTCGGACATCTGGATCAGACATACGAAAGCATTTTTGTCTAAGCTGAAACAGAGACGCTTCACTGGCATCGCTCGCTCGGTCAATAAACGCGAATGTTTGTGAGGATGAATGTATGGATTTTAGTTACTCTTTCACGAAAAAAACTACTGAACGGATTTAGATGTTATTTGGTACTTAGATAGAATATGTTCAGATTATCACATATGTGTACTTTTAATTTTAATTAAAATTATTTTAATGTAAACATAATCACACCACCGAGGAAAACGGATGCAACCTTCCTGTTTTGAAAAATATACGTTCCTAATAACCTACCTACCTACATAATTAAAATTATTTTATACATTAGTCAATTGATAAAGTCGTTAATTTTTTATTGTGACAAAAATCGATTTATCCTGAAGAGCTTAATAATTTATTGCTTAATATTTTGTAATATCTACGTATTTTCTATTTAATCTTAACATACTGCTCAATAATTATAATAATACAAGTGACCCGCCCCGGCTTTGCTCGAGTGCTGTGATCTATTTGACATTTAAAGCTTTCTTGTGAATAATTAATTAATTATTTAATTTAATCTTCAAGTATGAAATACAACAATCATCATTATCATAATCAGCCTTTCTCAAATTCAAATTTAAAAAGCATTTATTCAATTTAGGCCCTGATAAGGCACTTATGAACGTTAAAAAATGGCTCTACACCGGTTCCAAATACAACTTGAACTGAGAAGACTCCGGCAAGAAACTCAGCAAGACTTTTTTTTAAATATGTACTTAGAAGTATTACAATTACAAAATATAAATAACAATAGCTTGCGAAGCGAACAATTCATTCAAATGCATTCTTGTCATCTACAAAATCAGAAACTTTATAGTACCCTTTCGTGCATAACTTCGGTTTTACTATCTTTTTGAATCTATGTATAGGTACTGCTTGGATTTCTTTGGGTACTTTATTATAGAAACGTATACATTGCCCCTTGAAAGAGTTAAGGACTCTGCTGAGCCGAGTTAAAGGTACAGCAAGTTTGTGCTTATTTCTAGTGTTCAAACTATGAGTGTCGCTATTCTTAGGAAAGTTATTTAAGTTTTTCCTCACATGAATAAGATTTTCATATATGTACTGTGACGACACTGTCATTATATTAATAGATTTAAACTTGTCTCTCAAAGAATCTCTAGGCCTTATTTTATATATTGCGCGGACAGCCTTCTTCTGCAGTATAAAAGTTCTATTGATTTCGGCACCACTACCCCAGAGGAGGATACCGTAAGACATCAAACTGTGAAAGTAACTGAAATAAACTAATTTTGCCGTAGATTCGTCAGTGAGAGCGCGAATTTTTCTCACTGCATAAGCTGCAGAACTAAGTCCATCCACCAATGTATAAATGTGAGGGCTCCATTGTAACTTATTATCTAAAGTGATACCTAAAAATACAGTTGTTTCAACAAGATCCAGTTTTACAATATTTGTGTCCGAATGTCTCTCTCACATTGGGTAGACTGAATCTGACACATTTTGTTTTTTGACATTTAGCAATAAATTATTAATAGTAAACCAATCAACGACTTCAGAAAGAGCATTGTTCACATCGTCAGAATTAAAATCATGTCTATTCACTTTGTAAAGAAGTGAAGTGTCATCAGCAAACAATACTATCTCATGATATTTTTCTACAAGATATGGTAAGTCGTTCATGTAAATGAGAAATAAAAAAGATCCAAGGAGTGTGGTACACCCATAGTTACTGATGACCCAGGGGATACTTTACCATTAACATCAACCTTTTGAATTCTGTCACATAAGTAAGAAATGCAGTGTCTCTAACGCCGTAGTGATATAATTTGCTGATCAGTATTTTATGATGGACACAATCAAAAGCCTTTGATAAGTCACAAAAAACACCAAGGGTGTCTCGTGAATTTTCTCAGGCGTCAAAAATAATTTGAATAAGTTCAACACCAGCATCGGTTGTTGAGCGGTTCTCAGTCCAATGCTGGACATAGACTTCTCCCAGAGCACGCTACTTCTTCCGATTCCTACCGCCCGCATCCAGCCCAGTCCGGCCACTTTTTGAGGTCCTCGATCCATTGGGTTGGGGAACCTCATACATTTTGCTTGCGAAGATGTAGGACTCCATTAACCGCGGGAAACAGCTAGTGAAAATATGTGGGTACTCAATTCATAATATTTTTCTCATTTCAGACTAAAATGAAGCTCATCGTGACAATATCAATCCTCACTCTCATCCGAGCTGAAGATAACCAGAGTGTTTACATCATCAATGGAGTGCGGCACTATAAAGAAATCCTATTCGAAAATCTAAGTTCATATTTCAACTATCAGGAAAATAATCTAGCTGTTGACTACAAAACTAATAATTTATATGTTGATTGGTATGCTAATGCACAAGTGGCAGTATACCACATTAAAAATAAAGAGTATAAACCAATTACTGGCTTATCGAACCCTCAATGTGTAACTGTTGATCAGGTGAACCATGATATATTTGTAGGTACAAATAATGGCATTTATAAATACAACGACACTACCGGTGCGGTAAAATTTGTTGGTGCCAGAGGTGAAAATGTCTGGACGATATATTACTACAATGGATTACTATATTATAAACAATATGGAATGCGACGAAAAATTAGAAAACTAGTTAATGGACAATCCGTAAGGTATCATAAGTTTGACTTTGATATAAAGAATTTGGTTATTGACAGCGAAGAAAATATCTTTTGCAGAACTTATAATGATACTTTGTATAGATATAAGGACGCTACAAAACATACTTTTCTTTACGAGGGAATCCCTGCTGTAAAATCCCTAACTACAGATAGATTCGGAAATGTTTATTTTTCAGTGGACGACGGAATATATAAGATCAAGGGAAAAAGTGTTGAAAGAGTAGTTAATATCAACGATTCTCGATACATAGCGTTTGATAGTGATAACAATCTTATATACTATAATGACAAAGAATATAAATTATACAGACTAAAACCGATAAATATTACCAACAGTAGTTCAGATAGTCACAGGTCTCACATCCAAGAATTAGAAGATACAAATAATAATGATATTAAAACCGAACTACAGATTATGAATAAAAAAATAGATAATTTGCCACAAGTTCTAAATATGCTGCTAACTAACACAATGGAAAAACAATTGGCACACTCTGACTCTCTCAGGACTATCCACTTAGACAATATTGTTTTGAAAAACATAAACATATCCATAGGGTTGAATGAATCCGGGGTGGCGCAAATACCATCCACGTAGTTTTAATTTGAACGACCATTAAAGTACTTACTACATTTATTTCATGCATGTTCTTATCTGTGTCTAAGAGTTCATAATGATGAGCTGTTTGTAGATCATAATGATGTCAGTATACCAATAGGTATAATATCAAAATATATAATGTAACAAATTGATTTGTTGTTTTATTTTGAATACCATCCACCTTATAACAAATCTATAATCTACAACCGACTGGTTAAAATAAAATACAATGACAGCTAATAATTATCTAAAACAACATTTTAGGTTTTTTATTATAATTTATAAATTTGAAAGCTCTATTTGGGATCCAATTCTCTCGTCGTTCGAAATAACCTTCGAATCCTATTCGTCTGGAAAATTTTGAATTTCGAACGGTCCCAACCAATAAAAGCTCGAGTTGACTGGATTACCTTCTAGATATACCTGCCTCGACTTTGCCAGAATAACGTAAAGTGATTTACACTCGATAAAAGTTCGAATTCCTACTTTTTTCGAATGAGCAATCCACCCACAGCCTGAAATAAATAAGTTTATCATTTTTACGTTAATGTTTCCTGTATCGACCGACAACCTGAATTGATTGATACAATGAATAAAACGACTTTGACTGTGATAACGTACCTACGAACAGTCCCTAGGATATTGTTCTCACAAAAATATTTATATTATTCACTACTCAAAACAAAATAATAGCCACATGTTATTTTTACATTTCAGTGTAATTTAAAGAACATTTACTAATATATAAGTAGCTAAATATTGATGTCACGAACTCTTCGATTTCTTACCTCTTTGATGTTATGCTTTAAATCAAATGCTGGTCATACATTAAATAAAAAATTGAATTTAAATTTTTTTTTCGATTTTTCTATCAGTTTTGTTTCTATTAACGGCTTGGTATCCATAAAATTATCATCATTTTGCTTAGTTGTTCGAATTCCTTTGTCCAGGGCTCAACATGCCAATCGTTCAAGTTTCTCATGGGTATGGTGCTTTTCGCCGACGAGAGCAAAGTATTTTTTTTTGAATTATGATAAGCGCATTAGTGATTGTAGACAAACAAGCTTGCATACATACCGTTTAAGTGGTCCCAACGTAATGATTTGGGGTGGGATTAGCTTACACGGCAAAACTCGCTCGCTATATCTGTGTACTAAAGGGTTTAGGTCAGGATAATAAATAATCATTTAGGCCAGACTTTAGAATGTATTTATTCAAATATCATATCAATGGCCAAAACTATGAATTTACTCTCAAAGCTACCACCGGTTCGGATGGCCAACCATATTGAGAAGATACCGGTAAGATTAATCCTTTGACTGTTTGATGATCCGCGCGGGCGAGGAAAACAATAGAAATCAATTGTTATTTTTTAACCGCAAGTCAAGGGATTGTGTTCAGAAGGATAAATCAAACAGCGAAAATATATTGGTACTCAATTCATAATATTTTCTCATTTCAGACTAAAATGAAGCTCATCGTGGCAATATCAATCCTCACTCTCATCCGAGCTGAAGATAACCAGAGTGTTTACATCATCAATGGAGTGCGACACTACAATGAAATACTGTTCGAAAATCTACATCAAGATTTCAACTATCGCGGAAATAATCTAGTTGTTGGTTACAAAACTTATAATTTATATGTTACCAATAAGTATGCCAATCCCGAAGCAGCAGTATTAAATTTAAACACTAAAGACCATATATTAATTCCCGGCTTATCGATCCCTCAATGTGTAACTGTTGATCAGGTGAACCATGATGTATTTGTAGGAAATTATAATGGCATTTATAAATACAAAGACACTACCGGTGCGGTAGAACTTGTTGGTGCCAGAGATCAAAATGTCTGGAGGATATATCACTACATTATTGAAAAAAGATAGAACTAGGGCATGAATATCGGAATCCCGGAATCTCGTAATATCGGAATCTCGGACCTTTTTTTCCGATATTACAATATCGAAATTGAGTGATCCAATATTGTAATATCGGAATCAGATATTTTTATCTATGCTATACGCTTGCAATACCAGGAGTATCATTCGCGCGTTGCCGACACTAAAGAAATCTCTTCACACCCTTTTTGAAGTACCCCATGTTGTAGTCTATTGGGAAAACCACGGCGGGGAGCACATTTACATCTGAGCGTTCGCGGAAGAAAACTCCTTTGAGCCCGCACAGTTCGAAACAATTCTGGTTTCAATGTGTGAGGATGGACTCCCCGTCGATGGCGAGAGTTGCGATGGTGGAAGGTGGCCGTAGGCATCAAGTCGAACAATTCTTTAGAACACTCTCCGTTTTACAAGCGGTAGAACACACATAAGGAGGCAAAGTCTCTCCTCAGACTGAAGGATTCTAAGCCGCTTGTGAGCTCGGGATCGTCAACAATTTTGAAGATGAAAATTTTAATAATAGACCGGGCGTAACTTAATAGATTGGACGTACTGAGAAAAATCTACATCAACCTCGGCTCTACCAATTCCAACACAGGATACTGTGAAGATGAGATCAGACAGAAGAGAATGTGCAATCATAAGATCAGCAGTAGGAAGACTTGGAAAGACAGAAGTATAACTAGGAAAACAAAGATTCGACTTATGAGATGCCTGGTATTTCCGATCTTTCTCTAAAGAGCTGAAACTTGTTCCTTAAGCCTACACAATTGCCGGAAAATTGACGCACTGGAGATGTGTTGCAGAAGACGCTTCCCGAAAATACCGTTGACAGCCTTTCGCATCAATAACGCGATCCTGAAGGAGATTTGAATAACAGATAGGCTTTCATCGACTGTGCAGCTTCAAATTCTCAAGTTCTTTGGTTACATATGCAGAAACGAACACTCGATGAAGAGACTTGTTGTCCAGAGTGAGAGGGTGTACTCGCAACGCTACGATCCGCAAAAAATGGAAAAGCATTGCGAAAGCTGTAACCTTAGTCAAGGAGAACATTGGCGTTGAAGATCCACCATATACACTATCTATTGCAACCATGACCCCTCTGACAAGAGTGCTTGACTGAGCAGAAGATGTTTTCAATCCAAATTTATAACGAACTAGTTGACCGCCGAGGTTTCACCCGCGTTTCCGGGATTAGGTAGTAGATTAGTACTAGTAATACTCGGGGATAATCAGAACGGTAGTTCCAAAGATTAGCCAGTTTAACAAAACAAAAAAACTTTTCCACTTTATAATATTAGTATAGATAGATAATTAGTGCAGTTTATAAGGAATATGTGCAATTTATAATAAAAATGTCTAATTCCGATATTAATATCGGAATTCCGATATTGAGATCCAATATCGGAAATCAATATCGAAATTTAAAAATCTTCCGATATTACATGCCCTAGATAGAACACATTTAAAGCTGTCAAATTAGTCTTTGTCGCCTTCATTTACGGGTATTTAGACGTAACCGCGATATATGGCGACTAAATTCATATTGAAAACAATAGACTAAATTGACAGGACTAAATTTCTTACATCCTTTTCTTATGTTCTTTGTTAGAAAGAGATATATTGAGACTAAAATTAGTTTAGTTGTAAATAACAGAATCAGGGCCACTGACAGCTAATAATTATCTAAACAACTTTTTTTTTTTTTATCATTATGTAAATTTGAAAGTTGTACCTGGGACCCAATTCTCGCGTTGTTCGAAATAACCTTCGAATCGAACTTACGGTTCGAGTCCTATTCGACTATAAAATTTTGAGGGGTGGAGTCAATTCGAACGGTCCTGACACTCCTGACAAATCTATATAATAACATAACGTGATTTACTTACACTCGATAAAAGTTCGAAGTCGTACTTTTTTCGATCGAGCAATTAATTTCGTATGGGTGAGATTTGGTTGGAATTGGTAGGTACAGGTTAAATACCTAGTGGCCTTATTTTTGTTTTGACTAGTATACATATAATCATTACGACCACTATAATTGCGGATATGAGTTAGAATAAAGCCTAAAAATCGACAAGTTTTTCCTGGAGTTATCGCACTTCTTATAAACAGAATTATTTATTACGATACAGTTAATTAAGTAATCCATCAGTTGTTCGTAGTCTACGGTGGAACACGGTAAGTTGTATTTTTATATCTGTCTATTCACAATCCCATTTTATATAATTTTTTGACCCGAAGAAGTCGGGAAATAAGCGTAAGGTCCGCCTGATGGTAAGCGGTCATATGACGCTTGCAATACACGCGGCATCACTCACGAGTTACCGATCCTTATTTTTAATTTCTCAAAATAAATTGTTGGCGTTGCTATTATCTTTACGCTTTAATATTCAACAATAAACGTTAAAATAAAAAACTCTAAAAAGTTAAAACTAATATTTAATTGCCCTTCAAGTTTAGTATATTTAAGAGGAAAGGATGGCTGCGAGAAATTTGAAAAATAGGTTTTTAACATATCTATTACCGTCGCGCTGTGCCCGAGCTATCCCGCCCGAGGGCGATAGAGACAACTACAACTTGGCCCGATTATACCTATTTAAATTAGATGAAATCGCTATTTCGTAATCCCGGGTTTCCTCCTCCAAAATAGATTTAAAAAAAAAACAAGAATCATAATAAGAAGGGCTTTGGTTATGTCTGTCGGTTTTCCTTTCTTTTATTATGCTCGTCAAATTTGTTCGCTAGACGTGTGATAAGGGCGTTAAAAATGGTATGTTTTTGTGATTTTAGAAGGCTCCTAATTCTTATATTAATTAATTTATGGAGAAAAACACAACCGAGCGACACAGGTACAGTGGTACCTACAGATTGCATGGTAAAATAATCATTGCTCTAGTGTCATTATCCAGAGAGGAAACTGAGGATTACGTTTGTATGAAACAAACGCCACCAGCATTTCCTCTTAAGTAGTATATTGTGCGTGGTCGCGTTGGGGACCGCTAATTCTATGTTTATTTACCTACATACTTAGCGGCCCCCAACACGCCGAAACGATTTTTATTAAATTTAATTTTTATTGTTGTATATTAAACACTGACAAACTATACACAAAAGCCACTAAATTATCATGAAATATTTCTGAAACTACGCAAGAAAACTAAAAAGTATTCAAAAAATTTAGTAATAACGCATCTAAAAAAACAACAAATTGAAAAATAAAGTTATTAATGTGTTCAGAAGGATTAATCAAACTGACTTGGTTTTATTTTTCCTTCATTTTTCATTTGGACAATAAAACGCGCAGTGTTTATGAAACTGTTTTTTTTTTTAAATCATTCAATGATAATAATATTATTTTATTTTATTATTATTTTTTCGTAAACCCACTTCTTTTTTCCTTCTTTAACACATTCAATTCCTTTTTTATTTCAATTTGGTGTTTTAATGCGTTATTAAATACATTTGATCACATGCTGAACTGTCTAAACTAAACCCCATCAAAATACCTACTTGAAATGGTTCTCGAGTTGAAAGCAGACTAACAGACAAAATAACATTGTGTGTTATGTTATTTATGCATGTATGTAGGTATATATCAAGGTTTTTTCTCGATTGCCTTATTTACTTACTCTTCTTTCTTATTTAATAGGCTATCGAGGCACGGTTTGAACAGGCACCAGGATGTTCATGAACGCAAATGTGAGTAAAACTGAAAGGTTCAAATAAATAATAAATAAATAAACATCCTGGGACATTCCTCACATACGGTCATCTGATCCCAAACTAAGCAGAGCTCGTACTATGGAAACCGGATAATATATTATTATGTAATATATCAGATATCTGATATAATACGTATACTACTTTTTGTCTGTAAATACCAACATAATATATATAATTACACCCAGACTCAGGACATGCAGACATGTTCATGCACACAAATGCATGTCCTGTTTGGGAATCGAACCCACGACCTGATAAGATAAGATAAGATCATTTATTTGCCAGAAACATGGTTAGTAAATAGACATTAAATTATTAATATCATATAAGGATCTTCATGTTTTGCCACGATGGCGTGCAAATATTATAGTATGAAAATACAAAATAATAATCATAATTCAAGCCATTAAAAATTCAAAAAAATAATAATAATACATTAGTTATCCACAGATGTCACATACAAATTCACATCAAAAGAAATATATTAAAGTGTACATTATCCTAATCGATCATACAAATTGAATTGAAATATTGTATTATGTCATTCAATGTATTCATTAATTTCATTATACAGTATTAAAAAAAAAAGTTGTGAGTCAATAATTCTTTGACAGAATAAAATTATGTTAATGTAGCCATGTCTTGAGTCTAGTTTGGAAAGACCTGATAGGTAAACTAGTTATGTGAGTTGGTAAGGAATTGAATACTTCTATACAGACACACGGGGCGTAACAATTTTTGGAGAATATAGCTGTTCTTGTTTTAAAGGGAACGACTAGTCTTTTGGAGTTTCTAGTGTTCCTTGGATATATATCACTAGCTTCACTGAACAGATCACTGTTCTGTTTCACAAACATCCCTACTTCAAGGATGTACATACAAGGTAGTGGCAATATTTTTAGTGTTTTAAATAGAGGTTTGCATGATTCAAAGTTTTGAACGCCACATATTGCCCTGACACATTTTTTCTGACTTATGAATGCTCTGTTTATATCAGTAGAATTTCCCCAAAGTAGAAGTCCGTATCTTATTCCTGCGGCGCAATAGGTGGAGTCTTAACCAACTGCGCCAACTGGCTCGTCAGCTTTAAAGATTTACATAATAATAATGAAGTGAAAAGCAAAACTATATATAGTTCAACACTAATATTAAAACTGGCTGTAGAGCACGCGAGTCCCGATATAATTATGTTTTTTCGTTGATTGAGTCTCCAAACCCGACCCGACACACAAATTCCATATAATTACCGAACGTGCTCACAAAACTTCACGAGGATCGGTTGAGAAATGTGATCTGTAGAGTCATCCGGACATTCTTCGGACATCTGGATCAGACATACGAAAGCATTTTTGTCCAAGCTGAAACAGAGACGCTTCACTGGCATCGCTCGCTCGGTCAATAAACGCGAATGTTTGTGAGGATGAATGTATGGATTTTAGTTACTCTTTCACGAAAAAAACTACTGAACGTATTTAGATGTTATTTGGTACTTAGATAGAATATGTTCAGATTATCACATATGTGTACTTTTAATTTTAATTAAAATTATTTTATGTAAACATAATCAGACCACCGAGGAAAACGGATGCAACCTTCCTGTTTTGAAAAATATACGTTCCTAATAACATACCTACCTACATAATTAAAATTATTTTAAACATTAGTCAATTGATTAAGTCGTTAATTTGTTATTGTGACAACAATCGATTTATCCTGAAGAGCTTAATAATTTATTGCTTAATATTTTGTAATATCGACGTATTTTCTATTTAATAGTTTAACTACTGCTCAATAATTATAATAATACAAGTGACCCGCCCCGGCTTTGCTCGAATGCTGTGATCTATTAGACATTAAAATCTTTCTTGTGAATAATTAATTAATCTTCGAGTCTGAAATACAACAATCATCATCATCATCAGCATCATCATCATCATCATCAGCCTTTCTCAGTCCAATGCTGGACATAGACCTCTCCCAGAGCGCGCTACTTCTTCCGATTTCTACCGCACGCATCTAGTCCGGCCACTTTTTGAGGTCCTTGCTCCATCGGATTGAGGGGCGTCCTACATTTTGCTTGCCAAGATGTAATCTCCATTAACTGCGAAAAACAGCTAGTGAAAATATATGGGTACTCAATACATTACATTTTCTCATTTCAGACTAAAATGAAGCTCATCGTGGCAATGTCAATCCTCACTCTCATCCGAGCTGAATATAACCAGAGTGTATACATCATCAATGGAGTGCGACACCAGAAAGAAATTCTGTTCGAAAATCTTGATCAATTTTTCAACTTACGCAATAAAAAACTTGTTGTTGACCACAAAACTAATAATTTGTATGTTGATTGGCATATTAATGGTAAAGCATCAGTTTTACATATAAACAATAAATACCATGTAGCAATTAACGGATTATCGAAAATTCAATGTATAACTGTTGATCAGTTGAACCATGATGTATTTGTAGGGACTGCTAATGGCATTTATAAATACAATGAATATACCGGTGTGGCAGAATGTGTTGGTGCCCAAGGTGAAGATGTCTCGAGCATATATCACTACAACGGGGCACTATATTACAAAAAATTTGGAACGCGAGAAGAAATTAGAAAACTAGTTAATGGACAATCCGTAAGGTATCATGAGTTTGCCTTTGATATATCGGATTTTATTATTGACAGCGAAGAAAATATCTTTTGCACAAAGTATAATTATACTTTGTGTAGATACAATGATGCAACAAACAATACTTTTGTTTACGAGGGTGTCCCTGCTGTAAAATCTTTTACTACAGATATTTTCGGAAATGTTTATTTTTCAGTAAAAGATGGAATATATAAGGTCAAGGGAGATAGTGTTGAAAGAGTTGTAAATATTACCAATCCTCGATACATAGCGTTTGATAGTGATAACAATCTGATATACTATAATGACAAAGAATACAAATTATACAGACTAAAACCGATAAAAATTCCGAACAATTGTTCATATCACATTGGATGTGAAGAAAAAGTTAAAAATAATAATAATATTAAAACCGAACTACAGATTATGAATAAAAAAATAGATAATTTGCGAGAAGTTATAAATATGCTGCGTACTAACATCACGGAAAAACAATTGGTACACACTGACTCTCTCAGGACTATCCACTTGGACAATATTGTTTTGAAAAACATAAACATATCCATAGGGTTGGATGAATCCGGGGTGGCGCAAATACCATCCACATAGTTTTAATTGAACTACAATATATCGCTCAAAACAGCGGCGTACCAATATTAGATTACCTATTACAAATATTGTTATTTTTTTTAATTAAATTTGTTTATAATTTTTTTTAATAAAAAATTATTATTACTATTTTGCTTATTATATTTTTAGAAGATTTTTATCCGGGGCTAATATTTAAGCTAAACATACCACATCATGTTTAAAAGGATTTGTTACTTTATGGCCATAAATATTTATAATAAAATACCGATTATTAGAAAATTGCTTTTGCTCGATTTTTTTAATGTTTGATGATTTGTAGGTATCTAATTTTAATTTGATTGATATTTTGTATTTGTATTTTTGATCGTATTATTTCTTCATTTTATTGTGTGTTGTATAAATATAATGATGTACCTATATAATTTGATTTTAGTAGAATTGTATAAGTTCACAATGTGAAACATATAGAACTACAGAAACATAAATTAAGTCTATGTAACCTTGTTTCATGCAAATAAATTCTTTATCTTATGACACCTGAATATTATTTTGATTTTTCACAATTTTGAATGTCATGTTTGTAAAAATCATTAACAGAATCATTAGCTATTTGTCTATTACGTGTCCATTTGTCGGGGTCGGGGACTTTATTATAAATTGTGATTGTCATACAATTATATTTAAAAAATAAAAAGGTAGGGCAAGTAGGCTTTGGCCTCCTTAAAAAAAATATATAAAAAAATTCGCCTCTAATTCAAAAATGGATATTGTGTTGATTAGTTATATTAATAAAGTAGGTCATTTATTTAGCTTTCAGGTTTTATAGAAGTGTGTATTGAGAGACGAATATTTTATTTATTATTAATTTTTAAAGATGAAAGATGTAAAATCACTATTGATCCAGTTGTGGCAACCTATTTCCACATAAGTTTCCATGTAGAGGAATTCATTGACTGTCAAAATAACATCAAAATCAAGTTCCTAGACATTCACTTAGAATGCTTCAATAAGAATCCACGCAACAAATAAAAATTTGAGCAAGATATTTATCGATTAATTACCAAGAGTTAAGAAATTAACGGAAATTATTATTTTTGCTTTTACAGTGTCACATAAAAGTTCCTATACACATACGGCGCTACTACAATTGCTCGTCAAAAGCCATAATCATCAAAGATTTTATTTACTATAGACAATAAACGAGTCAAGCTTCAACGCCTTATTTATTGACTTTCAAAATTGCAAGTGGCCACAACCGAGGTACTGGCCAAAACCGGGGCTCCTGCCCCGACAAAAATCCACTTCTAAATACAGTAAAAAGTATGAAATAACTCTAATCTGACACTGATTTGAAGTCAGCGAAAGAGCATGACGTATTCTATTGAAAATATTTCGCTGATCGCACATTTCGAGAAGAATTAGACATATTAATAAAAAATGCTATAGATAGATAATAAATGTGTTAGCAGCCTTATCACTAAAAGTGATCCCGACAAAAACACCACATGGCTCGCACTGTCAAAAAGTTATCAGATCTCATGTAGAGCCAAGCTTATAACTCTACACGTCCTAACTCTACAAGCCCTAACTTCACAAACTATACACCGTAGTCAAAATATGTGGCTTGGCTGTTTCGTTACCGTCACATGGGCGTAAGCTGAAAAATTTATTTACTGTTAATCTAATAATATATATAAAATGCTTTTGTGGGTACGTAAATACGCAGTTTTCTCAATCACCACCAACCCCAATCAACTTCCCGTTGGGGTGGTAAATACCCCTTGGTCTCCAGGTGGTAGTAACGGTGGGTGGAAGGGGGTGGTTGTGGGTGGCGAAAACGTTAAAACATATATTGCTTTCCTTTTCTAACGCATGAGGACTTCTGAAAAGATCTCATTTCTGGAATGGTCTAGATAGTTCCAAAATGTGTAAAACGGTTATAATCGATCTGAAATGTTCTAGAAAGTTCAAAAAATATCTGGAATGATCTAGAAAATTCTAAAGTGAATGCAAACTATTATAATCGATATAGAATGTTTGAGAAAGTTCTACAAATTTCTGGCTTCATCTATATAGAAAGTTCCAAAATGTCCAAAACTGTTATTATCAAGTTAGAATGTTCAAGAATGTTCCAGAAAATTCCCGAATGATTTGGAAAATTCCAAAATGAGTGCAATTTATTATGATTTATTTAGAATGTTCAAGAAGGTTCTAGAAATTTCTAGAGCAATCTAGAAAGTTCCAGAAAGAGTGAAATACATATTTAAAAACTTCGAGAAAGTTCTAGAAAATTCTAAAATGAGTACAATAAGCGATTTAAAATGTTCGAGAAAGTTCTAGATATTTCTAGAATGATCTAGAAAATTCTAAAATGACGCATGAGGACTTCTGAAAAGATCTCAAAATTTCTGATATGGTCTAGAAAGTTCCAAAACATGTAAATATCTGGAATGATCTAGAAAATTTTAGAATGAATTCAAACTATTATAATCGATATAGAATGTTTGAGAAAGTTCTACAAATTTTCTGGCTTCATCTAGAAAGTTCCAAAATGTCTAAAAGTGTAATTATCGAGTTAGAATGTTCGATAACGTTCTAGAACGTTCTAGAAATGTCCTGAATGATCTGGAAAGTTCTAAAATGAGTGCAATTTATTATGATCGAGAAAGTTCTAGAAATTTTCCGAATGATCTGGGAAGTTCCAAAATGAGTGCAATTGATTATGATCGATTTAGAATGTTCTAGAAAGTTCCAAAACTACTGAAATTTATTATGATCGATTTAGAATGTTTGAGAAATTCTAGAAAATTCTATAATAAGTGCAATTCATTTTCGTATGGGTGAGATTTGGTTGGAATTGGTAGGTACACGTTAAATACCTAGCGGCCCTTATTTTTGTTTTGACTAGTATACATATAATCATTACGACCACTATAATTGCGGATATGAGTTAGGATAAAGCCTAAAAATCGACACAAAGTTTTTCCTGGAGTTATCGCACTTCTTATAAACAGAATTATTTATTACGATACAGTTAATTACGTAATCCATCAGTTGTTCGTAGTCTACGGTGGAACACGGTAAGTTGTATTTTTATATCTTTCTATTCACAATCCCATTTTGTATAATTTATTTACCCGAAGAAGTCGGGAAATAAGTGTAAGGTCCGCCTGATGGTAAGCGGTCATATGACGCTTGCAATACACGCGGCATCACTCATGAGTTACCGATCCTTATTTTTAATTTCTCATAATAAATTGTTGGCGTTGCTATTATTTTTCTTTGCGCTTTAATATTCAACAATAAAAATTAAAATAAAAAATTTAAAAACCCTGGATCAACAAAAAAAACTTTAAAAAGTTAAAACTAATATTTAATTGCCCTTCAGTATATTGCGCGTGGTCGCGTCGGGGACCGCTAATTCTGTTTATTTACCTACATACTTAGCGGCCCCCAACACGCCGAATTTTTTTTTTAAATTTAATTTTTATTATTGAATATTAAACACTGACAAACTATATAAAAAAGATACTAAATTATCATGAAATATTTCTGAAACTACGCAAGATAACTTCTTGAAGTGTAAAAAATATTCAAAGAATTAAATAACGCATCTAAAAAAAAACAACAAATTGAAAAAAAAAGTTATTAATGTGTTCAGAAGGATTAATCAAACTGACTTGGTTTTATTTTTCCTTCATTTTTCATTTGGACAATAAAACGCGCAGTGTTTATGAAACTGTTTTTTTTTTAAATCATTCAATGATAATAATATTATTTTATAATTTTATTTTAGTATTATTTTGTCGTAAATCCACTTTTTCCTTCTTTAACACATTAAATTCCTTTTTTATTTCAATTTGGTGTTTTAATGCGTTATTAAATACATTTGATCACATGCTGAACTGTCCAAACTAAACCCCATCAAAATACCTACTTGAAATTGTTCTCGAGTTGAAAGCAGACTAACAGTCAAAATAACATTGTGTGTTATGTTATTTATGCATGTATGTAGGTATATATCAAGGTTTTTTCTCGATTGCCTTATTGACTTACTCTTCTTTCTTATTTAATAGGCTATCGAGGCACGGTTAAACAGGCACCAGGATGTACATGAACGCAAATGTGAGTAAAACTGAAAGGTTCAAATAAATAATAAATAAATAAACATCCTGGGACATTCCTCACATACGGTCATCTGATCCCAAACTAAGCAGAGCTCGTACTATGGAAACCGGATAATATATTATTATGTAATATATCAGATATCTGATATAATACGTATACTACTTTTTGTCTGTATCACCAATATAATATATATAATTACACCCAGACTCAGGACATGCAGACATGTTCATGCACACAAATGCATGTCCTGTTTGGGAATCGAACCCTTGACCTTATAAGATAAGATAAGATCATTTATTTGCCAGAAACATGGTTAGTAAATAGACGTTAAATTATTAATATCATATAAGGATCTTCATGTTTTGCCACAATGGCGTGCAAATATTATAGTATGAAAATACAAAATAATAATCATAATTCAAGCCATTAAAAATTCAAAAAAATAATAATAATACATTAGTTATCCACAGATTTCACATACAAATTCACATCAAAATAAATATATTAAAGTGTACATTATCCTAATCGATCATACAAATTGAATTGAAATATTGTATTATGTCATTCAAGGTATTCATTAATTTCATTATACAGTATTAAAAAAAAATGTTGTAATTCAATAATTCTTTGACAGAATAAAATTATGTTAATGTAGCCATGTCTTGAGTCTAGTTTGGAAAGACCTGATAGGTAAACTAGTTATGTGAGTTGGTAAGGAATTGAATACTTCTATACAGACACACGGGGCGTAACAATTTTTGGAGAATATAGCTGTTTTTGTTTTAAAGGGAACGACTAGTCTTTTGGAGTTTCTAGTGTTCCTTGGATATATATCACTAGCTTCACTGAACAGATCACTGTTCTGTTTCACAAACATCCCTACTTCAAGGATGTACATACAAGGTAGTGGCAATATTTTTAGTGTTTTAAATAGAGGTTTGCATGATTCAAAGTTTGGAACGCCACATATTGCCCTGACACATTTTTTCTAACTTATGAATGCTCTGTTTATATCAGTAGAATTTCCCCAAAGTAGAAGTCCGTATCTTATTCCTGCGGCGCAATAGGTGGAGTCTTAACCAACTGCGCCAACTGGCTCGTCATAAGCTGCTTTAAAGATTGACATAATAATAAGAAAGTGAAAAGAAAAACCATATATAGTTCAACACTAATATTAAAACTGGCTGTAGAGCACGCGAGTCCCGATATAATTATGTTTTTTCGTTGATTGAGTCTCCAAACCCGACCCGACACACTAATTCCATATAATTACCGAACGTGCTCACAAAACTTCACGAGGATCGGTTGAGAAATGTGATCTGTAGAGTCATCCGGACATTCTTCGGACATCTGGATCAGATATACGAAAGCATTTTTGTCCAAGCTGAAACAGAGACGCTTCACTGGCATCGCTCGCTCGGTCAATAAACGCGAATGTTTGTGAGGATGAATGTATGGAGTTTAGTTACTCTTTCACGAAAAAAACTACTGAACGTATTTAGATGTTATTTGGTACTTAGATAGAATATGTTCAGATTATCACATATGTGTACTTTTAATTTTAATTAAAATTATTTTAATGTAAACATAATCAGACCACCGAGGAAAACGGATGCAACCTTCCTGTTTTGAAAAATATACGTTCCTAATAACTTACCTACCTACATAATTAAAATTATTTTATACATTAGTCAATTGATTAAGTCGTTAATTTGTTATTGTGACAACAATCGATTTATCCTGAAGAGCTTAATAGTTAATTGCTTAGTATTTTGTAATATCATAAAATATCGACGTATTTTCTATTTAATAGTTTACCTACTGCTCAATAATTATAATAATACAAGTGACCCGCCCCGGCTTTGCTCGAGTGCTGTGATCTATTAGACATTTAAATCTTTCTTGTGAAGAATTAATTAATTTAATCTTCAAAAATACAACAATCATCATCATCATCAGCCTTTCTCAGTCCAATGCTGGACATAGACCTCTCCCAGAGCGCGCTACTCTTCCGATTCCTACCGCCCGCATCCAGCCCAGTCCGGCCACTTTTTGAGGTCCTCGATCCATCGGGCTGGGGGGGCGTCCTACATTACGCTTGCCAAGATGTAGTCTTTCACGCAAAAACTACTGAACGAATTTAGATAAATAAATAAATAATAAATATCCTGTGAAATTTCTCACACACGGTCATCTGATCCCAAACTAAGCAGAGCATGGACTATGCAAACCAGATAACTGATATAATACATGTACTACTTTTTGTTTGTAAATACATACCTAATATACATAATTACAACCAGACTCAAGACAAACAGACATGTTCATGCACACAAATGCATGTCCTGTGTAAGAATCGAACCCACGACCTGCGAAGCGATTGGTGGAATCTTAACCAGAGTTTTAACCAACCGCGCCAGCTGGCCCGTCAAATGAAATGTAATACCTATATAGCCTTTCTCAGTCCAATGTTGGACATAGATCTCTACCAGAGCGCGCTACTTCTTCCGATTTCTGCCGCACGCATCTAGTCCGGCCACTTTTTGAGGTCCTTGCTCCATCGGATTGAGGGGCGTCCTACATTTCGCTTGCCAAGATGTAGTCTCCATTAACTGCGAAAAACAGCTAGTGAAAATATATGGTTACTCAATACATTATATTTTCTCATTTCAGACTAAAATGAAGCTCATCGTGGCAATGTCAATCCTCACTCTCATCCGAGCTGAATATAACCAGAGTGTATACATCATCAATGGAGTGCGACACCAGAAAGAAATACTGTTCGAAAATCTAGATCAACTTTTCAACTTACGCGATAATAATCTTGTTGTTGACCACAAAACTAATAATTTGTATGTTGATTGGCATACTAATGGTAAAGCAGCAGTTTTACATATAAACAATAAATACCATGTAGTACCAATTACCGGATTATCGAAAATTCAATGTGTAACTGTTGATCAGTTGAACCATGATGTATTTGTAGGGACTGCTAATGGCATTTATAAATTCGACGAATTTACCGGTGCGGTAGAATATGTTGGTGCCCAAGGTGAAGATGTCTGGAGGATATATCACTACAACGGAGCACTATATTACAAAAAATTCGAAACGCGAGAAGAAATTAGAAAACTAGTTAATGGACAATCCGTAAGGTATCATGAGTTTGCCTTTGATATATCGGATTTTGTTATTGACAGCGAAGAAAATATCTTTTGCACAAAGTATAATTATACTTTGTGTAGATATAATGATGCAACAAACAATACTTTTCTTTACGAGGGTGTCCCTGCTGTAAAATCTTTTACTACAGATATTTTCGGAAATGTTTATTTTTCAGTAAAAGATGGAATATATAAGGTCAAGGGAGATAGTGTTGAAAGAGTTGTTAATATTACCAATCCTCGATACATAGCGTTTGATAGTGATAACAATCTGATATACTATAATGACAAAGAATACAAATTATACAGACTAAAACCGATAAATATTCCCAATGTCCAATCAGAATTCCCATGTGAAGAAGAAGTTACAAATAATAATGATATTAAAACCGAACTACAGATTATGAATAAAAAAATAGATGATTTGCAAGAAGTTATAAATATGCTGCTTACTAACATCACGGAAAAACAATTGGCACACACTGACTCTCTCGGGACTATCCACTTGGACAATATTGTTTTGAAAAACATTAACATATCCATAGGGTTGGATGAATCCGGGGTGGCGCAAATACCATCCACATAGTTTTAATTGAACTACAATATATCGCTCAAAACAGCGGCGTACCAATATTAGATTACCTATTACAAATATTGTTTTTTTTTTTTTAATTAAATTTGTTTATAATTTTTTTTTAATAAAAATTTATTATTACTATTTTGCTTATTATATTTTTAGAAGATTTTTATCCGGGGCTATTATTTAAGCTAAACATACCACATCATGTTTAAAAGGATTTGTTACTTTATGGCCATAAATATTTATAATAAAATACCGATTATTAGAAAATTTCTTTTGACGTTGTTTATAACGATATTGAGGAAGTGGTTGGTTGAAATTCTTTCCTAATAGTGCGTCCATGTTACGCGAACCGAGCTAATCTTAAGCTATCTAATTTTAATTTGATTGATATTTGTATTTTTGATCGTATTATTTCTTCATTTTATTGTGTGTTGTATAAATATAATGATGTACCTATATAATTTGATTTTAGTAGAATTGTATAAGTTCACAATGTAAAACATGTAGAACTATAGAAACATAAATTAAGTCTATGTAACCTTGTTTCATGCAAATAAATTCTTTATCTTATGATGACACCTGAATATTATTTTGATTTTTCACAATTTTGAATGTCATGTTTGTAAAAATCATTAACAGAATCATTAGCTATTTGTTTATTACGCGTCCATTTGTCATTTCTTGATGGGAAGTTGTTTAAAATGGTCGGTACTTTATTAGAAATTGTGATTGCCATACAATTAAGCATTATTTAACAAATAAAAAAGTACTTAATTAAAAAAAAACGACTTCAAAATACACTAAAAAGTATGAAATAACTCTAATCTGACACTGATTTGAAGTCAGCGAAAGACCATTGAAAATATTTCGCTGATCACACATTTCGAGAAGAATTAAAAAAATATTAACAAAAAATGCTATAGATAGATAATAATTATCGTTACACAACATGAAAAAATAATAATACAAGAACTTAATAAACAAAGTGTTACAATGGGCGGCCTTATCACTAAAAGTGATCCCGACAAAAACACCATAATATGGCTCGCACTGTCAAAAAGTTATCAGGTTTCATGTAGATCCAAGCTTATAACTCTACACGCCCTAACTCTACACCTTAGTCAAAATATGTGGCTTGGCCGTTTCGCTACCGTCACATGGGAGTAAGGTGAAAAATGTATTCACGGTTCATTACTTTTTTGTTATTCAATAGTTCTTGTAGTAGCGAAACGGCCAAGCCACATATTTTGACTAAGGTGTAGAGTTTATGAAGTTAGAGCTTGTAGAGTTAGGGCGTCTTGGCGGGGGGCACTCCCGTGCCCCCAGATCTCTACCAGTGCTATTATTCCCTCGGTATTTTTTTTACTTTCTCATCACATCCTTATCCTTACTAAATATTAGATGCGATTAGAATGTACATATTATGTAATGAATTTAAGCTTGTTTTGAAAAGAGTAATTGTTGATTTAATTGCCGGTTCTTCTCAGCAAATGCAACCTTTCGAATCGGTATTAGAGTATTAGAGTCAGACTTTTCATAAGTGCCTGCGAAGGTGTATTTGAATAAATGATTTTGAATTTGAATTATAAATGCGAAAGTGATTTTTTGTTTTTTTTATACGACTAGGTCGTTAAATAAGTCGTTACCGTAGCCATATGGATGCTTGCAACACACGAAGCATCGCTCACGCACGCGTTACCGACCCTTCCCTCCTCCCCAATGAGCTCTGGTGACCTTACTAACGCGCAGGAACACAACATATAGTTATTGGCTGCGGTATTCTGTAAGGTGGAGGTACTTCCCCAGTCGAGCTGCTCTTTGAGCGAATAAACGCTCTGCTCTACCTCTCAAAACGCTTGCGCTCTCACGCCAAGTAATGATATGAAATTTGACATTCAGATAGCCTATAGTATGGAGAAGGATATAGGCTTTTGATCCCGGGAACGCGGGAACGAGAAAGTGGACAATCCGTAAGGTATCGTAAGGAATTTCGTTATTGACAGCGAAGAAAATATCTTTTGCAAAGATGAATTGTACAGATAAAATACACAATATTAAGACGCCACAAAACACACACACAAACACACGAGGGAATCCCTTCTGTAAAATCCCTAACTACAGATAGATTCGGAAATGTTTATTTTTCAGTGGTTGACGGAATATATAAGATCAAGGGAGATAGTGTTGAAAGAGTAGTAAATATTAACAATCCTCGATAGTTATAACATTATATATTATAGCATTTGATAGTAATAACAATCTTATATACTATAATGACAAAGAATATAAATTATACAGATTAAACCCGATACAATATTCCCAACAGTCGTTCAGATAATCACAGTTCTCACATTTAAGAATTAAAAGATACAAATAATAATGATATGAAAACCGAACTACAGATTATTAATAAAAAAATGATAATTTGCCACAAGTTATAAATATGCTACTAACTAACACAATGGAAAAACAATTGGCACACTCTTGAGTCTCTCAGGACTATCCACTTAGACAGTATTGTTTTGAAAAACATAAACATATCCATAGGGTTGGATGAATCCGGGGTGGCGCAAATACCATCCACATAGTTTTAATTTGAACGACAAGTAATAGTACTTACTACATTTATTTCATGCATGTTCTTATCTCAGTGTCTAAGAGTTCATAATGATGAGCTGTTTGTAGATCATAATGATGTCAGTATACCAATAGATATAATATCAAAATATATAATGTAACAAATTGATTGTATTGTTTCAAATACCATCCACCTTATAACAATTATATAAAATGCAACACTGGTTAAATTAAAATACAATGGTGCCGATTCTGTTGTAAATCGCACTAAACTAATTTTAGTCAAATCACATCTCTTTCTTACGAATATTATTGAAAAAGGATAGAACACATTTAAAGCTGTCAAATTAGTATTTGTCGCCTTCATTTACGGGTATTTAGACGTAACCGCGATAGATGGCGACTAAATTCATATTGAAAACAATGGACTAAATTGACAGGACTAAATTTCTTACAGCCTTTTCTTATGTTCTTTGTTAGAAAGAGATATATTGAGGCTAAAATTTGTTTAGTTGTAAACAACAGAATCAGAGCCACTGATTTTTTTTATCATTATGTAAATTTGAAAGTTCTACCTGGGACCCAATTCTCGCGTTGCTCGAAATCGAATCGAACTTACGGTTCGAGTCCTATTCGACTATAACATTTTGAGCGGTGACGTCAGTTCGAACGGTCCCGACACTCCTGACAAATCTATATAATAACATAACGTGATTTACTTACACTCGATAAAAGTTCGAAGTCGTACTTTTTTCGATCGAGCAATTAATTTCGTATGGGTGAGATTTGGTTGGAATTGGTAGGTACAGGTTAAATACCTAGTGGCCTTATTTTTGTGTTGACTAGTATACATATAACCATTACGACCACTATAATTGCGGATATGAGTTAGAATAAAGCCTAAAAATCGACACAAAGTTTTTCCTGGAGTTATCGCACTTCTTATAAACAGAATTATTTATTACGATACAGTTAATTACGTAATCCATCAGTTGTTCGTAGTCTACGGTGGAACACGGTTAGTTGTATTTTTATATCTTTCTATTCACAATCCCATTTTGTATAATTTATTTACCCGAAGAAGTCGGGAAATAAGTGTAAGGTCCGCCTGATGGTAAGCGGTCATATGACGCTTGCAATACACGCGGCATCACTCACGAGTTACCGATCCTTATTTTTAATTTCTCATAATAAATTGTTGGCGTTGCTATTATTTTTCTTTGCGCTTTAATATTCAACAATAAAAATTAAAATAAAAAATTTAAATACCCTGACTCAACAAAAAAAACTTTAAAAAGTTAAAACTAATATATAATTGCCCTTCAAGTTTAGTATATTTAAGTAGTATATTGCGCGTGGTCGCGTTGGGGACCGCTAATTCTATGTTTATTTACCTACATACTTGGCGGCCCCCAACACGCCGAATTTTTTTTTTTAAATTTAATTTTTTTATTGAATATTAAAACACTGACAAACTATATAAAAAAGCTACTAAATTATCATGAAATATTTCTGAAACTACGCAAGATAACTTCTTGAAGTGTAAAAAATATTCAAAGAATTAAATAACGCGTCTAAAAAAAAACAACAAATTGAAAAAAAAAGTTATTAATGTGTTCAGAAGGATTAATCAAACTGACTTGTGAACTTGTGACTGAATTTTTCCTTCATTTTTCATTTGGACAATAAAACGCGCAGTATTTATGAAACTGTTTTTTTTTTAAATCATTCAATGATAATAATATTATTTTATAATTTTATTTTAGTATTATTTTGTCGTAAATCCACTTTTTCCTTCTTTAACACATTAAATTCCTTTTTTATTTCAATTTGGTGTTTTAATGCGTTATTAAATACATTTGATCACATGCTGAACTGTCTAAACTAAACCCCATCAAAATACCTACTTGAAATTGTTCTCGAGTTGAAAGCAGACTAACAGACAAAATAACATTGTGTGTTATGTTATTTATGCATGTATGTAGGTATATATCAAGGTTTTTTCTCGATTGCCTTATTTACTTACTCTTCTTTCTTATTTAATAGGCTATCGAGGCACGGTTGAACAGGCACCAAGATGTTCATGAACGCAAATGTGAGTAAAACTGAAAGGTTCAAATAAATAATAAATAAATAAACATCCTGGGACATTCCTCACATACGGTCATCTGATCCCAAACTAAGCAGAGCTCGTACTATGGAAACCGGATAATATATTATTATGTAATATATCAGATATCTGATATAATACGTATACTACTTTTTGTCTGTAAATACCAACATAATATATATAATTACACCCAGACTCAGGACATGCAGACATGTTCATGCACACAAATGCATGTCCTGTTTGGGAATCGAACCCACGACCTGATAAGATAAGATAAGATCATTTATTTGCCAGAAACATGGTTAGTAAATAGACGTTAAATTATTAATATCATATAAGGATCTTCATGTTTTGCCACGATGGCGTGCAAATATTATAGTATGAAAATACAAAATAATAATCATAATTCAAGCCATTAAAAATTCAAAAAAATAATAATAATACATTAGTTATCCACAGATGTCACATACAAATTCACATCAAAATAAATATATTAAAGTGTACATTATCCTAATCGATCATACAAATTGAATTGAAATATTGTATTATGTCATTCAAGGTATTCATTAATTTCATTATACAGTATTAAAAAAAAATGTTGTAATTCAATAATTCTTTGATAGAATAAAATTATGTTAATGTAGCCATGTCTTGAATCTAGTTTGGAAAGAAAATAGGTAAACTAGTTATGTGAGTTGGTAAGGAATTGAATACTTCTATACATACACACGGGGCGTAACAATTTTTGGAGAATATAGCTGTTCTTGTTTTAAAGGAAACGACTAGTCTTTTGGAGTTTCTAGTGTTCCTTGGATCACTAGCTTCACTGAACAGATCACTGTTCTGTTTCACAAACATCCCTACTTCAAGGATGTACATACAAGGTAGTGGCAATATTTTTAGTGTTTTAAATAGAGGTTTGCATGATTCAAAGTTTGGAACGCCACATATTGCCCTGACACATTTTTTCTAACTTATGAATGCTCTGTTTATATCAGTAGAATTTCCCCAAAGTAGAAGTCCGTATCTTATTCCTGCGGCGCAATAGGTGGAGTCTTAACCAACTGCGCCAACTGGCTCGTCATAAGCTGCTTTAAAGATTGACATAATAATAAGAAAGTGAAAAGCAAAACCATATAATATAGTTCAACACTAATATTAAAACTGGCTGTAGAGCACGCGAGTCCCGATATAATTATGTTTTTTCGTTGATTGAGTCTCCAAACCCGACCCGACACACAAATTCCATATAATTACCGAACGTGCTCACAAAACTTCACGAGGATCGGTTAAGAAATGTGATCTGTAGAGTCATCCGGACATTCTTCGGACATCTGGATCAGATATACGAAAGCATTTTTGTCCAAGCTGAAACAGAGACGCTTCACTGGCATCGCTCGCTCGGTCAATAAACGCGAATGTTTGTGAGGATGAATGTATGGATTTTAGTTACTCTTTCACGAAAAAAACTACTGAACGTATTTAGATCTTATTTGGTACTTAGATAGAATATGTTCAGATTATCACATATGTGTACTTTTAATTTTAATTAAAATTATTTTAATGTAAACATAATCAGACCACCGAGGAAAACGGATGCAACCTTCCTGTTTTGAAAAATATACGTTCCTAATAACTTACCTACCTACATAATGTAAATTATTTTATACATTAGTCAATTGATTAAGTCGTTAATTTGTTATTGTGACAACAATCGATTTATCCTGAAGAGCTTAATAGTTTATTGCTTAGTATTTTGTAATATCATAAAATATCGACGTATTTTCTATTTAATAGTTTACCTACTGCTCAATAATTATAATAATACAAGTGACCCACCCCGGCTTTGCTCGAGTGCTGTGATCTATTAGACATTTAAATCTTTCTTGTGAATAATTAATTAATTTAATCTTCGAAAATACAACAATCATCATCATCATCAGCCTTTCTCAGTCCAATGCTGGACATAGACCTCTCCCAGAGCGCGCTACTCTTCCGATTCCTACCGCCCGCATCCAGCCCAGTCCGGCCACTTTTTGAGGTCCTCGATCCATCGGGCTGGGGGGGCGTCCTACATTACGCTTGCCAAGATGTAGTGATGCACGCAAAAACTATTGAACGAATTTAGATAAATACATAAATAATAAATATCCTGTAAAATTCCTCACACACGGTCATCTGATCCCAAACTAAGCAGAGCATGGACTATGCAAACCAGATAACTGATATAATAAATGTACTACTTTTTGTTTGTAAATACATACCTAATATACATAATTACAACCAGACTCAAGACAAACAGACATGTTCATGCACACAAATGCATGTCCTGTGTAAGAATCGAACCCACGACCTGCGAAGCGATTGGTGGAATCTTAACCAGAGTTTTAACCAACCGCGCCAGCTGGCCCGTCAAATGAAATGTAATACCTATATAGCCTTTCTCAGTCCAATGCTGGACATAGACCTCTCCCAGAGCGCGCTACTTCTTACGATTCCTGCCGCACGCATCTAGTCCGGCCACTTTTTGAGGTCCTTGCTCCATCGGATTGAGGGGCGTCCTACATTTCGCTTGCCAAGATGTAGTCTCCATTAACTGCGAAAAACAGCTAGTGAAAATATATGGGTACTCAATACATTATATTTTCTCATTTCAGACTAAAATGAAGCTCATCGTGGCAATGTCAATCCTCACTCTCATCCGAGCTGAATATAACCAGAGTGTATACATCATCAATGGAGTGCGACACCAGAAAGAAATACTGTTCGAAAATCTAGATCAACTTTTCAACTTACGCGATAATAAACTTGTTGTTGACCACAAAACTAATAATTTGTATGTTGATTGGCATACTAATGGTAAAGCAGCAGTTTTACATATAAACAGTAAATACCATGTAGTACCAATTACCGGATTATCGAAAATACAATGTATAACTGTTGATCAGTTGAACCATGATGTATTTGTAGGGACTGCTAATGGCATTTATAAATACGACGAATTTACCGGTGCGGTAGAATATGTTGGTGCCCAAGGTGAAGATGTCTGGAGGATATATCACTACAACGGAGCACTATATTACAAAAAATTCGAAACGCGAGAAGAAATTAGAAAACTAGTTAATGGACAATCCGTAAGGTATCATGAGTTTGCCTTTGATATATCGGATTTTGTTATTGACAGCGAAGAAAATATCTTTTGCACAAAGTATAATTATACTTTGTGTAGATATAATGATGCAACAAACAATACTTTTGTTTACGAGGGTGTCCCTGCTGTAAAATCTTTTACTACAGATATTTTCGGAAATGTTTATTTTTCAGTAAAAGATGGAATATATAAGGTCAAGGGAGATAGTGTTGAAAGAGTTGTAAATATTACCAATCCTCGATACATAGCGTTTGATAGTGATAACAATCTGATATACTATAATGACAAAGAATACAAATTATACAGACTAAAACCGATAAATATTCCCAATGTCCAATCAGAATTCCTATGTGAAGAAGAAGTTACAAATAATAATGATATTAAAACCGAACTACAGATTATGAATAAAAAAATAGATGATTTGCAAGAAGTTATAAATATGCTGCTTACTAACATCACGGAAAAACAATTGGCACACACTGACTCTCTCGGGACTATCCACTTGGACAATATTGTTTTGAAAAACATTAACATATCCATAGGGTTGGATGAATCCGGGGTGGCGCAAATACCATCCACATAGTTTTAATTGAACTACAATATATCGCTCAAAACAGCGGCGTACCAATATTAGATTACCTATTACAAATATTGTTTTTTTTTTTAATTAAATTTGTTTATAATTTTTTTTTAATAAAAATGTATTATTACTATTTTGCTTATTATATTTTTAGAAGATTTTTATCCGGGCTATTATTTAAGCTAAACATACCACATCATTTTTAAAAGGATTTGTTACTTTATGGCCATAAATATTTATAATAAAATACCGATTATTAGAAAATTGCTTTTGCTCGATTTTTTTAATGTTTGATGATTTGTAGGTATCTAATTTTAATTTGATTGATATTTGTATTTGTATTTTTGATCGTATTATTTCTTCATTTTATTGTGTGTTGTATAATTATAATTACGTACCTATATAATTTGATTTTAGTAGAATTGTATACGTTCACAACGTGAAACATATAGAACTACAGAAACATAAATTAAGTCTATGTAACCGTGTTTCATGCAAATAAATTCTTTATCTTATGACACCTGAATATTATTTTGATTTTTCACAATTTTGAATGTCATGTTTGTAAAAATCATTAGCTATTTGTCTATTACGTCATTTCTTGATGGGAAGTTCTTTAAAACGGTCGGGGACTTTATTATAAATTGTGATTGCAATACAATCAAGCATTAAGACGTAGCTATAATATATATTAATATAAATCATAGCAAGGCATATTACGATATATTTTCAATACAAATCTTCGAGTGACCGCACACGCAGCTATAATATATATTTCTGTTTCTTCGCTAACCTGTACTGTAATTTATATTATAGCTCTATATATTATAGCTACGTCTGTGATGGACTTTATTTAACACATAAAAAAGTACTTAATTAAAAAAATATATCGACTTCAAAATACACTAAAAAGTATGAAATAACTCTAATCTGACACATTTCGAGAAGAATTAGACATATTAATAAAAAATGATATAGATAGTTAATAATTATTGTTACACAACATGAAAAAATAATAATACAAGACTTTATAAAGAATGTGTTACAATGGGCGGCCTTATCACTAAAAGTGATCCCGACAAAAACACCACATGGCTCGCACTGTCAAAAAGTTATCAGATCTCATGTAGAGCCAAGCTTATAAGCCCTAACTTCACAAACTACACACCGTAGTCAAAATATGTGGCTTGGCTGTTTCGTTACCGTCACATGGGCGTAAGCTGAAAAATGTATTTACTGTTAATAATTTTTCTGTAATACAATAGTTCTTCTAATAGCGAAACAGCCAAACCACATATTTTGCGAAATGCGAATATGAGTTTCTTTATTTACGACTAGGGCCCGGTTTCAATATAAAACGAATCGTCGTTGTATAACAGCTATCAGGCGTTTTCTAAGTACCGATACCGACAGATTTTGAGTGTTTCACAATGTTTTATCGTGCCTACCAGAGACGAACATCTTTCGGTTATCTGTTTACCGATGTACCTCTTGTTATTTATAATATTCGCCAAAAGACAGGCAAAGGTTACGAGACATACAGCCTAGTTTTATTTGAGTTTCTCGAATTATATTATTATAGTCACAAGATAAATCACTTTTATATAGTCCGCACTGTCAGCCCCCGCCCATAAAAATCATGTTTTAGTAGAATTTTTACAAAAAAATTTCACTGACATCATATAGATATTGATTTTCTAAGGATCGATCTTTTATATATTTTAATTTTAATCGATATCAGTCACTTCGATTCGAATCTATCGATAATAAATTTTATCAAAGTACGGTAACCCTTTGCAATGCCAGCCAAACCATAAATAAAACAATACAAATAAATTGCGAAGTTATATTTGAGTTGTTCTAACGTTGGTAAACTGTAGTTTTTTTAATTTGGCTGGGTTACTAGTGTCACAACAGAGTAGGTATGGTTACATTTGGCCCATAAATCGCGAATGTCAAATGTCAGTGTGCTACGCATAGTAAAAACGTGATTTATGCTTTCGTCGTATTATCCTAAAGAAGTGTGTGTGCGTGTATGCATATGCCGAAATCGTTTTAGAGTGCATGAATTTGTTACACGAACTCGCGAGTGCCTGCGCGGCTAAGTTTGAAATTTTGTATTGAATGTTAGGTTAGAATTTTTATTTAAAATGATTATGTAGTTTAATTGAATAAATATATTATATTATTAAATCTTATGAGGTAAGCATTGCTTATTTGCCTATATGGAATGCACGCCACTGGTATTATTGCATATTATCGGTGGTATTTTATCCAATAGAGATCATCTACGTGTGCCAGTGAAATCAAATGAAATGAATTATGTGTATCGGGACTTTTCAAGTTGTCTCAAAAAGTCAGTGAAAATTTTTTTGTACAAATTGTACTAAAACATGATTTTTATGGGCGGGGGCTGACAGTGCGGACTATATAAAAGTGATTTATCTTGTGACTATAATAATATAATTCGAGAAACTCAAAATAAAACAAGGCTGTATGTCTTCGTAACCTTTGCCTGTCTTTTGGCGAATATTAAAAACATACAACTAGAGTATTTTCTTTCACGTATGTTTTATGAATCTAGGTATAATTAATTAATTTACATGATAATTGCTAATTAGTGACTAATAATTTCGTGAATCGTAATTTGCAATAGCAAAAAAAAATAACGTCCATGATGGTATAAAGCAATTAAAAATCATCAAATGTAAATATATAGATGACTCATTGTTTGTAGATTCCACTCCAATCAATTAATAAAACGCAATTATGTCCATTTCCGAAATTCGATAAGTTTACACTTTTTTCATAAAAAAACATGCAACGAGCCCACATTTAGATGTTGATCAGCCAAAACCGTCCGAAATCGTCAGGTAGAGAGATCATCTACGGATCATACGTTTGACAGCACAACCAGCTGTTCATTTTTTTATAGAAACACCACAGACCCTCGTTTCCATACATTTTGTGTACGATTCGTTATTGGTTGTCCTCCCATGCGTTAATTGCAAGCAGTCGTCAGTTTGGCATAACTGTAGTATTTTATAGAAACAGTTTAGGCTTACGCCTGGTAGAATATTTCACAGTTCGTAAGTAAAACGATACGTTTTGTCGTTATTGAAACCGGGCCTAGGTCGGTAAACAAGCGTACGGCCCGCCTGATGGTAAGCGGTTACCGTAGCCATATGGGCGCTTGCAACATACGAAGCATCGCTCACGCGTTACCGACCTATCCTCCCTCCCCTATGAGCTCTGGCGACCTTACTCACGCACAGGAATACAACACTTTACACAACATAAAGTTATTTGGCTGCGGTATTCTTTAAGGTGGAGGTACTTCACCAGTCGAGCCGCTCTCAAAGATTTTCATAGGGCATCGTGCCTCTACCCAGATGGATAGTCAGCCTTACTAAAGCATGACATTTAATATCACTCCGCTTGAGGGGCTCCTGAGCAAATCGTACTCAGTTCGTACCTCGCACGGCTGTCATCGCGTCATGCTCGCTGTACTGATTAAATAAAAAATGCCAACTAGCATATTGAAATACTGTCACAACACTTATAAAAACCAAGGAAAAACTAAAAAACTAACCTTCCATGTGTAAGTATTGCGATTTAGTCACTTTTAATTACCTAAACTTATTACTTTTAAATACTGTCAATTATGGCTTGTTTATTTCGTGTTCCCATAGAGGCGACTATCCTTCTGGACGTTTTAAATTCTTTGGCTGCTCTTTGAGCGAATAAACGCTATGCTCTATCTCTCTCAAAACGCTTACGCTTTCACGCCCCCAGTACTGATATGAAATTTGACATGATAGACTATAGTATGGAGAAGGACATAGGCTTTTGATCCCGGAAACGCAGATGAAACCGAGGGGTGCAGCTATTTGCAATGCCCTACCTTAAGAGGACTCAATTCGTCATACTTTTCATACAAAACCTCTGTACTTATTATGGCGTTGTTAAACATTTTTCGTTAGATGTTTTGAACAAATTAGTATCTTGTACACTATATCTAGCCGTGTATCTAGGCATAATTTAAAAAAAGTGTGAAACAAATTCAGTCAAAGCCTCCGAAAAACAGCGTTTTTGCCTGTACTTTGGCCATATCTAATGTACCTATAAATTGTAAAAGTAAAGAAAAGGTTAAGATACCAGGCTTGCAAATGTATTGGAGATTCTAAATAACTAACTTTTTTTTCACAAACTTGTAAGATTTTTTCACAAGAAGTATACTCCTGGAACAAGTTTTATGAATGCGAAATCATGAATGACGACCTAGCGAAGCGGGCGCGAGTGATCAGCGGAATTTACCGACTGATAATCTACGGCTATGATGCTGTCTCTCTTTTTTCGCAGTGAAACATTACGTTGGATGAAACAACAAGCTTTTAGACTATGCTTGCGTCGAAGTTGCGCCGGCCACAGAGGGCCGCCTTAAGCTTAAGTTTGCCATTTATTTATTTACTTATTAAATATAGATTCAGTCTACTTTGTAGTTTTGCCGCCGAGCCGGGGCACGCAATTGTTGTCAGTGCGATTAGAATGTAAATATTATGTAATGAATCTAAGCTTGTTTTGAAAAGAGTAATTGCTGAGTTTATAGCCGGCTCTTCTCAGCAAATGCAACCTTCCGAACCGGTATTAGAGTATTAGAGTCAGACTTTTCATAAGTGCCTGCGGAGGTCTATTTGAATAAATGATTTTGAATTTTGATTTTTTTTTACCTAAATACTCATGACGCCTCTAAGTACCTACATTAAACGATTGAACTGTGTATATTATTTTTATATAATGTGATAAATGTTTAAATTTGATTTTGAAATATAACCTTTGTCGAGGTTATCGCGTTTCATGTCTCATTCATAGCAAAATCGTTACTATTCTCGTAAACAGACATTTAAATGGTTGTCCTCCATCAACGAGCACACACTGTAAGTTTAATTTCTTATTATTATATTTGATTTTTTAACCGTCGACCTTTTTTTATAGTCGTCATCGCGGCACTCAAGAATTCCAGTATTTTAAAATTATTTTTCCTAACTAATAAATCTAATATTAACACCGAATAGTGAAATCGGTTAGTTTAAATGTTTTTTGCCTTAAAAATTGTTCGAAAAGGGAGAACCAAATTCATAGACCATAGTTATTATGTGGATAGAAATAATAGTGTTTAAATACGAATAATAATTGGCAAACACTACCGCTATAACTTAACTGAAAGATAATACTGAGATGGGCCATTTTAAGCCGTGCCATGGAAAGTAAAAAAGTGAATAACATATAATTAATAAATTAATTTAAATTGTATTTTATTTATATGTTCTTGATTGTATAACTACAATAATATAATTTATAAATAATTCAAAGTATACAGTTTGTGTAAATATTTTTGTTACTACATAAATAAATAAAAATAACAAAACATATTTTAAATAATTTTTTATTTTATTATGGTTAAAATCTTAGAGGATTAATTAAAAACTGATATAGTGTCCGATTAACATTTTAATTACAATACTGAAGGTAATTCTTACAATCTACCGCAAATAGAAAAAAAAACATTGTGTAGTGTAACGAATATTAAGAAGCGACCTTTCAGGGCCCCGTGAGTGCCCTGGGCCCTGGCCCCGTATGGCAGACGGAACTGGAGATCAGGTATCATAGGTATAATGACACTATTATTATAATATTATTACTTCATAGAATTTCTTCACACTTTCAGTTTGTAAATCTTACATAGCTGAATAGTTTGTTTTCTTGTTCTAACGCGCTCATCTCTAGAATGACCAGAAAAAATATTTCACAAATAGGAAACTTCATTATTCCCGGGTGCTGCAGGTAGCAGTGGCGTAACAATAGGGTGGCAGGGCTGGCAAAATGCCACGGGCTCCCGACCCAAGAGGGCCCCGGCCCAAGAGGCCGCGAGCTCAAAAATATTTATTTACATTGTACCTGAGTTACAGACCCCACGATGTTGTTCCTTCACCGAAAAGCTAGCAAATAGATGATGAATGCATTGAGATATTATGTTCTTTGGATATGGATGTGAAGTCTCCAATACGCATTGGGCTAGCGTGGGGACTACAGACCATTCCCTCTCGCCCAAGAGAGGAGGCCTATGGCCATTAGTGGGACATATACAACGTGTAATTGAGTACGCTGAAAATCTCGAAGTTTTTTAAAATTAAACTGAGTACAACGTGACGATTTTTACTGATAGGGCCCCATAAAAAAAACCACGGGCCCGAGATGGTATAGTTACGCCACTGGCAGGTAGGCTACTTTTTATCCCGGGAATGCAGGTGCAACCACAGGAGACAGCTAGTGAAAATAAATGGGTACTCAATTCATAATATTTTCTCATTTCAGACTAAAATGAAGCTCATCGTGGCAATATCAATCCTCACTCTCATCCGAGCTGAAGATAACCAGAGTGTTTACAATATCATCGATGGAGTGCTGCACTACAATGAAATATTATTCGAAAATCTACATCGAGATTTCAACTATCGCGATAATAATCTAGTTGTTGATTACAAAACTAACAATTTATATGTTGATATGTATAATTACGAAGTAACAGTATTCGATATTAATAATTTTAACCACAAACAAATTACTGGCGTAGCGACACCTCAATGTGTAACTGTTGATCAGAAACACCATAATTTAATCATAGGAACATTTCTTGGTATATATATATACGAATATATAACCGCCACTACCGGTGACGTATTTCTATTTTACAGAAATGCAGATGTTTGGAATATATATTACTACAATGGAGCACTATATTACACAGATTATACAGAGCCACGAGAAATTACCAAAATAGATAATGGAAAATTCGTAAGGTTCCAAATTGATATTCCTGCTCGTATATGCAATTTCGTTATTGACAGCGAAGAAAATATCTTTTGCAGAACTTATAATGGTAGTTTATATAGATATAAGGACGCTACAAAACATACTTTTCATTACGAGGGAATCCCAGCCGTAAAATCTCTAACTACAGATAGATTAGGAAATGTTTATTTTTCAGTGGACGACGGAATATATAAGGTCAAGGGAGATAGTGTAGAGAGAGTAGGATATATTAACAACCCTCGATACATAGTGTTTGATTGTGATAACAATCTTATATACTATAATGACAAAGAATCTGTATTATACAGACTAAAACCGATACGATATTCCCTATAGTAGTTCAGATAATCACAGGTCACATTCAAGAATTAAAAGATACAAATAATAATGATATGAAAACCGAACTACAGATTATTAATAAAAAAATGATAATTTGCCACAAGTTATAAATATGCTGCTAACTAACATAACGGAAAAACAATTGGCACACTCTTGAGTCTCTCAGGACTATCCACTTAGACAATATTGTTTTGAAAAACATAAACATATCCATAGGGTTGGATGAATCCGGGGTGGCGCAAATACAATCCACATAATTTTAATTTGAACGACAAGTATACTTATAACTACACTTAGTCCACGCATATTTCTTATCTTAGTGATTCTAACAGTTCTATGTATATCATATTATGTCTGTATACCAATATAATATCAAAACATATAATTTAACAAATTGATTTGTTTTTTTTTATACCATTTCCCCACTCCTTATCTCCGAAGTACGCAATGAGGAAAAATTTGAATTAATTAGGTACAGTTGATAAATATTGATCTTAAATGTTACTACTTAAAACACAAAATGTAATTAAACCTGAGTAAAATGTTTTTTAGATGGGAAAATCGACAGCATTGGCCACTTTCAGACTCGTGAAAAATTTAAGAAAGCATTGATAAACGCATACCCACCTTACTGCCGTTTTCTTTTAGAAGACTCCGGAAAGAAACTCAACAAACTCAAGTTCCCACACAGGACATGCATTTGTGTGTCTGTATGTCCTGAGTCTGCGTGTAATTATGTATATTAAGTATGTATTTACAAACAAAAAGCATTATGTGTTGTAGGTGAAGAATATGAGGATATTATCCCGTATTCCTGTATTATAATGGAAGCACAATAAAATACGTCTTACGTGAATCATGTTTAATCGGGAACAGAAGTAAAATGTTTCCAAAGTACCCACTTTAACATTAAGAAATACAACGTCTAACCCACATATATTACAGTAGGAATATCAGTCGTCTGGTTTCCATAGTACAAGCTCTGCTTAGTTTGGGATCAGATGACCGTGTGTGAGGAATGTCCCAGGATATTTATTGTTATTTATTTATGGTTCTCGAAAGTCGTCGACTCGAGTGCAATCCAAACGGAACCGTACAAAAGTTGTAAATGAATCGGATCACTCGCCACGTCTCTGATAAAAATGTTTGTCAACGAGTAGAAATACAATAATGACTTACAGTATTACCCAACTGATATGGCGCGTCGTGAATCTTCGTTCGCACAGAAAAGAAAGTATTGCCCAAAGATTAACGAAAGAATGCTTAAAACTTACAATCAACCTTAGATCACTATTATAAGGTTCATAATACACTGCAGCTGTTAGTTCCGTCTCACTCGCAAGTCAACCCTCCTCACGGCGCGCGCTAACATGGCGGCAGCTGCCGACCAATAGCATTTCCGAGCAGAGCAGTATATTCATATTCTTTATTTCGCTATTTATCTATAAAATAAGTAATAAATCTCACAATGTTGACGAATTGAATACCTACCTATTTATACTACCACATTTTACTATCTCTGCTGCAACCCGCTGTAATACAAAATCTTTTTGCTTATTTTTAAACATTTTAAAATACATATAACATAAAAAGGGATGATTCCTAGGTTAAAAAATTATAATTCTAATTAATCCGTCAGTTAGATTATTAAAAAATATTGGACACGTATTTGCTTTACCAAATTATTACAATTTGACAAAGATAAAGCCAGTCAATGTAATTTTGTCTACTATTTTTTTAAAGATGATTTAATTTTCTTTTTTTTTTGACCTCCGGAGACCAGCGGGCGGGGAGCTTTTTCCGCCAACGCGTTAGCTTGGCTATCCAAAGAGGAAACGCTGCCAGCCTTCTGGGAACCCTGCCGTTAATCGGAAGCAGCGGCAGACTTGAGGAAATTTTCTATATATAGATTGTATTTTGTACATATTTGTTGTAAATAAAGACGGAATAAATCTATATTTTAGTCATCTAGCCCATTAATAATAAACGAATGCGGTTACGTTCACTTCAAAAATCAAATTCACAAAAAGTAATATATCAATTACAAGTGCTTCGTTCTAAATTTAAATCTATAAGAGCTACCCAAAGAATTTAAAACGTCCAGAAGGATAGTTGCCTCTATGGGAACACGAAATAAACAAGCCATAATTGACAGTATTTAAAAGTAATAAGTTTAGGTAATTAAAAGTGACTAAATCGCAATACTTACACATGGAAGGTTAGTTTTTTAGTTTTTCCTTGGTTTTTATAAGTGTTGTGACAGTATTTCAATATGCTAGTTGGCATTTTTTATTTAATCAGTACAGCGAGTATGACGCGGCGACAGCCGTGCGCAGTACGAACTGAGTGCGATTTGCTCAGGAGCCCCTCAAGCGGAGTGATATTAAATGTCATGCTTTAGTAAGGCTGACTATCCATCTGGGTAGAGGCACGATGCCCTATGAAAATCTTTGGAGCTACCATAATTCATACAAAACTCTCTTAATAATACTTATGACTTTAACAAAATATATATATAATAACTGATTTGACATGTAAGTCAAAATACCATTAAATTAATATTAATACTATGAATAAAAGTTTCTTTTCAATGAGGCTACTGTGCAACAGAATATATCCACATCGACTAATTTATCATGTTCATTGTAAAGTTCACAGGCCCGCTTTATAAACATATTCCTTGAGTAACATGTTCTACTATGAGAGATATAAAACAGGTCCTTATTACGGCACTGACGCACGAGTCTACGGGGCACCCTGAAAAAGATATTATGCAGCAATGATGGGGCATCAAAATACTTATGGATGATTTTATAAAGAACTAGCTTTATAGCCCGCGACTTCGTCCGCGTAGATTATTTCTTTTTCAAGATATGAAAAAGAACAACAATATAGAGCATTGTTACAATATAGAGCTTTGTTCATGGCTATTGTCCGCCACTACGTGTGATATTGATAAAAGTTCAGCTAGATTGAGAACTCACATGCGAGGATGCCACATAAAACTGAACCAGTCCTGCCGCAAATCAACTCTAGTAAATTTCAGAGTTTTTCCCTGTAATTTATTAATAGCCATCGCGAAACAAACCATTATTAGGAACTGTTATCTTTTAAATTCAAAAGGAAGGTGATTTGGGATCAATGGTATACGCGGCAAGAAGACAGAACCAGTAAATATTTTGGCCTCAATAACATTGCGGCGGAGAGCTGTTACTTGTAGTCTAGTTCCACAGCACAATTTTGGAAGCCTTATCTCTCTTTCTCTCTATAGTCTTTCCCTCATGTCTGAGGATCGTGGTCAGCATCGGGTAGGCTTCTAGAGCGGATGATCTGCCTCCACCGGTTTGTGTCCAACCCGTCCCTTACGACGGTGTAAAACTTGGAGGACGATGAGTCTTTTACTTGATCAGACCATCTAGTTGGTGAACGACCACGTAGTCGTTTTCCTTCCGTGTTCCCAACTATGATCAGTTTATCCAAACTTTCATCGCCTTTGCGCACCATGTGGCCGAAATACGAAAGAATACGTTGGTGGCATATGGTGGACAATCGAGTTTTAATTTACACTTGTGATAGGATTGATGCATTGTTGCGTTTAGCGGTCCAAGGTATTTTCAACATCCGTCTCCAGCACCACATCTCGAATGCATCAATTCTTTTTCTTTCTCCAGTACCTATAGTCCACGCTTCCACTCCATACATGAAAATGAGGAATACCAATGCTCGTATTAATCGGATCTTTGTTTTAATACCAATTCCTCTCTTTTTCCTGATGTTGTTTAGGTGAGTCATTGCATCCTATGCTATTTCAATACGCCAATACCATAAGCCAAAATAATAAAATTTGTAATTTTCACTCCAAAAATAAAGAACTTCATATACTACATTTAATCCCCCTTTTCACTCCTTAAGGGTTCAAATTCCAACAACACCGATATTAGTTGCGTTAGTTTATAACCATAAGCTTAAATAATAAATTGAGTGTACTTCCATACACAAATTCTTCCTCTTTTTTACCCATTCGGCATCGGAATTATCAAAAACGTTGAGGCACATATAAATTAAATTTCAATCATCAGCCTAAACACAAAATTTGAAGGTCCTAACTTCGAAACTGATGGACTTTCATATAAACTTGCATCCCCTATTTTATCCCCTTAAGGATGGAATATCCAAAAATCCTTCTTTAGTGGTTGCCTACACTGTCTAATAATATATTAATTGACGTTTACTTTGAAACTGAACGACTTACATACATCCCATACCTTTTCACCCTGTCGGGGATGGAATTGTCAAAAAAGCTGAAACATGTATAAATTTATTTTCAATCGTCAGCCTAAATACAAAATTTGAAGATCCTAACTTCAAAACCGACGGACTTTCATACAAACTTTCATCCCTTATTTTACCCTGTTAGGGGTGGAATTTCCAAAAATCCTTCCTTAGTGGATGCCTACACCGTATAATAATATATTTAGTGAAGTTTACTTTGAAATTGAAGGACTTGCATACATAACTTCATCCCCCTTTTCCTCCCTTCGGTGGTGGAATTATCACAAACGCTGAGATAACTATATATTAATTTTCAATGGTCAGCCTAAACACAAAATTTGAAGATCCCAACTTCAAAACTGACGGACTTGCATACAAACTGTCATCCCCTATTTTACCCTCTTAGGGGTGGAATTTCCAAAAATCCTTCCTTAATGGATGCCTCCACTATATAAGGTATCTTTGTGCAAAATTTCAAATCTCTAGGTCCAGCGGCTTGGGCTGTGGGCTGATATATCAACAATCAGTTTATCATTACCCGACTGACCCGGAAGGAGGGTTATGTTTTTCGATGTATGTATGTATGTATGTCTATTTCTTTGTGCCGCTCTGCAGCCTAAACGGCTTGATGGATTTAAGCATATGAGGTGTCGTTAGATTCGTCTTGATTGGGGGAGTGTCATAGGGTATATTATTTTTATATAGCGCCTAAGAATAAAAAAATAGGGGGGTATTAAAAATAAAAGTTTCGTTATTATAACAATATGGGTATCAAATGATAGCTTGTAAATAGACCATTCCATATATGTATATATTGTAATATTTTTATGGTACCATTTTGACGTAAACGGCAAAAAACCACGTTTAATGCAAGGACAGTAGGTACTGAGCCGTTACCATACGTAAATCACAGATTTGCGATGGTTGTTAGCATTCCTTTACCGTACCGCTCATTTACTTACTAATACAACTCTTTCTGTATAAAACTAAAAAGTCTGAAATAAATTAAATTATTAAAAGAAACAAAAAACCCGACTGCGTAAAACATAAATTAACTGAAAACAGAAAAACAAGCTCTTAAACCTATGTACGTATTTTTTCTTGTAATATTTGTTTATCCCCGACTGCAATACTTATAAAATTCAAGTTATATTCAAAATTCTATAGATTTAAGAGCTTGTTTTTCTCTTTTCATTTAATTTATGTTTTACGCAGTCGGGTTTTTTGTTTCTTTTAATATATAATAAATAAATAATAATCATTTATTTAAAAACACACAAGATAGTAAGATTTTACAAAATACATATATCAGAATAACACAATAACTCAACGCTGAAATATCAGTGGACTCCAAACTAGGGCAAGCCTGTATCTTGGAGTCCCCATCATGCGGAATTGGACAAAAGAAGTTGTATTATATTAGCACACAACAGTAAACGCATAAGCACAAGTCGCAGCGACCGGTGGTCGCAAATAATATTTATAGCAAATTGAATTAAATTCAGAAAATCGAACTCAATTTAGTTTAGTACTTTACTTTTAGTTGAGTACGACATGCGACCACCGGACCCCTCGAGTTTCTACAAACAATATAAAAGTAAAGATAAAAAAAAAAGAGAACATAATAAAAACAGTCAAATTAAACCTTAAAATTAAATTCAAATTTAAACTGTTTAAAAAAAAAAAAAAAAAAAAACGGCCAAGTCACACAACATTAACTATAATAATAAAGAAATCGCAGTAAGGAACCTTAGACTTGGCACGACTTTGTCTAGATTTCATTACTTTTTAGAGATAAACAAGCAGCTCCATCGAGACTTGGCTAGTTTTTTACAGAATGTTTTTGATGGGATCTACCTTTTCTCGAAGCGCTTCGTCGTTTTTTTGAACCCTCGGTGACTACGGTGTGTAGTTTGTGAAGTTAGGGCTTGTAGAGTTAGGGCGTGTAGAATTATAAGCTTGGCTCTACATGAGATCTGATAACTTTTTGATAGTGCGAGCCATATGGTCCCGTCTTGGCAACATTTTACATGACAATGTATTTGGTGGGATTGACAATATCTACATCAAGGTGAGCGAAGCCGCGGGCAAAAGGTATCATATAATTGTAACAGTTTTATATTTGTTTGTTACCTCGCAATTCTATAAAGGTTTTTATAAAATAGCTGTACATTTCTTGATTTTTTTATAGGTGGGTAAGTATAGTTGAATGCCGTGACGATAGTGGCGAGATTCGCGGGTTCGAATCCTACAATGAGCTTGAGCTTTCGGTGAGGAAACCATAACACGGTGGTCTACCACCTTCAAGTTGAAAGTCTCGCCAAGCACCTATCAGTGTGTTCCGACAGCTGCACTTGAGAACCAGTTCCTTCTAGGCTTTGTGTGTGCACCACCTTCGGCCACATCATCACCAGAGGTCGGATTTAGGTAGAGTTAGAGCGGTTTAGAGCCCCTTAGTCTGAGGAGAAACTTTGCCTCCTTATGTGTGTTCTACCGCTTGTACAACGGAGAGTGTTCTAAAGAATTGTTCGACTTGTTGCCCACTGCTACCTTCTACCATCGCAACTCTCGCCATCGACGGGGAGTCCATCCTCACATATTGAAACCAGAATTGTTTCGAACTGTGCGGGCTCAAAGGAGCTTTCTTCCGCGGACGGACAGATTGTGGAATGAGCTCCCCGCCGTGGTTTTCCCAATGGAGTACAGCATGGGGTTCTTCAAAAAGGGCGTGAAGAGATTTCTTCAGGGTCGGCAACGCGCAAGTGATGCCCCTGGTGTTGCAAGCGTCCATAGGCTACGGTAACTACTTACCATCAGGCGGGCCGTATGCTTGTTTGCCACCTTAGTGGTATAAAAAAAAAAAAAAAGTTATTTATGTACTTACACTGATTTCATACAGCGAATGCATAAAGTGTATATGCCTCAAATCCCGAGATATTTTTTAAAGAGCAGAAAAATCCCGTGATTTATTAAATAAAAAAGTTATTTACTTTTACACAATTTAAACCATCCGACATCGGATGTCCGATGTTGCAGAATTCCAATGCGCACACAAACGATGTTGCCACATTTGTAGTTCGCACAACATAGCTTGTTTTATTTGTCTTATCTATCTCTGAGGTTTTTATTATTATTTATTTGTAATATTGTTGGCCACACGGGATTGTATTTTAAATCCCGGGAAGATCCCTATTCATAACAACATTTCGATACAAGTACCTACATAAATAACTCTACCTAATTCCGACCTCTGATCATCACTTACCATGGTGAGATTGTGGTCAAAAACAGGCCTATACACAGTAAAAAAAAAGGTATAAAGGTTCCTAAAAAAATAGCAGTACATTTCTTGTTTTTTTTTATAGATATTTTTATAGTTTAATGCCGTGACGATATTCGCGAGATTCGCGAGTTTAAATCCTACAATGAGCTTTCACTGAAGGAAAATTTTGTGAGGAAACCATAGCACTGTGGTAGGGTACTTTGTAGTACCCGCCTGGCTGGCTACCACCCTCAAGTTGAAAATCTGTCAAGCACCCACCGGTGAGTTCCGACAGCTGCACTTTGTATCCTTCCCTTAGAGATAATTGTGTACTAACCACCACCTGCGGCCATATCATTGACCATGATGAGATTGTGTTCAAACACAAGTAAAACCGCCGGACGGGAACTAGTATTTTTTTTGTTGCGCCTACTATTTATTTCATAGCAAACTTGAGTTAGTTAATATTATTATTATTGTACGGAACCTTCCGTGTACGAGTCTGACTAGATCTTGGCCGGTTTTATTACATTGTAAATATAACATGCATGTATTAGCCCCTTTGCACATTATAAGAAACCTATTATAAACCATCCGGAATAAATCTGAATATTTCTAAATCCGTTGCGTAGGTAGTTTACAAGATCTGAGCATACAGAGGGACATACAGACGTGGAAAGCGACTTTGTTTAATACTAATTAAGTATGTAGAGATGTTGTTGGAATGGCACGAGCCCCACACTAGCTAACAGGAAGTGAAGACGTCCTAGTGCGAACCCCGAATAAAACACTGTTTCCGGTCTGTGCCGGTGACATTAATTTTTTCTAACCTCAGTGAATGTGCAGTGCTTTGCTCCTAGTATATTTTATGTATTCAATTTGTATCTCATTGTTTTACCAAAATAAAGTGTGTAACAGTAAAGTAACCGATTACTCATTAAAGCCCGCTAATGATAATTCAAGATCCAACAATTGGTAGCAGAGCGTGGTTATCACTATGACCTCGGTTACTTCACAATATCGTATCGAATTGCTCAGCCGCCATAATTACGACACATGGGTCATACAAGCCCAGGCTGTTTTAGTTAAAAATGGATTATGGGCAACGATACATGAAACAAGTCCGGATAAAGAAAAGGACATGCTTGCGCGCTCGGAGCTCTTCCTTTTGATATCGCCTACGGAATTACGGCAAGTAAAATGTTGCACATCAGCATCCGAAATATGGAAAAAATTAAAAACAATATATCAGAGTGAAGGTCCCGCCAGAAAGGCGGCATTGTTAAAACAATTGATCCTAAAGAAAATGTCCGATGGAGATGATATTCTGGATCACATGTCAGCCATTTTCGACTGTGTCGACAGGCTACAAAATATGGAGGTGAATGTAAACAATGAGTTGCTTAGCATCATCATTCTCTACAGCCTACCAATGTCATATGAAAATTTCAGGATAGCCATTGAAACACGGGATAAATTACCTTCACCGGAAGAGCTTAAAATAAAAATCATAGAAGAAAGCCAAGCAAGAACACGAGATACTAAAAATAATGCACCAACTGAAAGCGCATATTATTCTAAAAAGAAGCAAAAGTGCACAGTGTGTAATAAAATAGGACATCAAGCGTCCAAGTGCTGGTCTCGGAACAAGAACCAAAGTTCAAGTTCTTTTAATGATAAAAAGAATAGTTCATACAGAAATTTCTTCATTTCAGAGCAATCAGCTAACATGGTTCATGCTACTGCAGATAACGTATGGTGTCTGGACAGTGGGTGCACATCGCACATGACTGGATCTTCTGAAAAATTCCAGCACATTGAACCAGGACAAGGAAAGCTGAAATTGGCATCGGATCACAGTGCCCAAATAAAAGGTACAGGAACAGTTACTTTATATCACAGTAATACTGAAATAAAATTAAATAATACTCTTTATGTACCAGAGTTATCAACAAATTTGTTGTCAGTTGCTCGCATAACTGAGAGAGACCATACTGTTTTATTCACAAAAAATAAAGCCTATATTAAAGATGAATATGGAAAAACCATAATGACAGCAGATGAAAAGGATGGCATCTATCTGACAAAATTTCAAGGCATGCAAAAAGAGCAGGCAAATAATGTTTCAATAAATAATATAATGAAATGGCATAAAAAACTAGCTCATTTGAATGAAAAAGACATCAAAATATTGTCATCAAACAACCTAGTGTCAGGTTTAGACTTGAATAAAAATGATGTTTTAGACAATTGTGAAAGCTGCATTCAAGGAAAAATGTCACGATTGCCTTTTCCTAAAAATCAAGGAATAAAAACAAAACAAGTCTTGGAGGTTATACATACTGATTTGTGTGGACCCATGCCGCAGGCAACCATTGGTGGCTCAAGATACATCCTAACCTTTATTGATGATTTCAGCCGATATTGCTATGTATATTTTTTACAAAATAAATCTGAAACATTGGAAAAATTTCAGGAATTTAAAAAGGAAGTTGAACGGCTTACTGAAAAGAAAATAAAGTACATACAGTCAGATAATGGTACAGAATACTGCAATAAAGATTTTGATCAATATTTAAAAGAAAATGGCATTCAAAGGAGATTGGCTGTTATATACACAGCACAACAAAATGGCCTTGCAGAAAGGAAAAACCGAACTTTAGTTGAAAAAGCCAGATGTATGATGATTGAATCAAAAGTTCCTGAAATATTGTGGGCTGAAGCCATAGCCACTACAAATTATATTGTGAATAGATGTCCCGCAAAGGCCTTAAATGGAGAGACACCATACATGAGATGGGTTGGCCGCACACCATCTGTAAAACATTTACACATATTTGGATCAAAAGTATACACACTCAACAAACAGAAAAAGCACAGTAAATTTTCACCAAAAGCAAGTGAAGGTGTGTTTGTTGGTTATGCAAAGTATAGTAAAGCATATAGAATATACTTACCAAAGAAAAATACTGTTATTGTGCGCCGTGATGTAAAAGTTCTTGATGAAAAAATGTATTATCAAAAAGACAATGTAACAGATTACCTGAACCTGCCCACCAAGCAACCTGAAACAGAAAAACAAAATGTTAATAAAAATAAAAACAAATCACTACAAAAGAAGATAACTACTAATAACATATCTTTTCAGCATCCTTCTTTTCAGCCTTATACTTCTCAGCAAACTGAGAAAAGTGATGATGATAGTATGCACTCATTTAGTGAATATGATGATGACGGTGATGTTGTCACACCTGGAACAACAAATCCACAAAATATAATTATACATCATCAAGAAGAGCCAAATAAATGCAACATTGAGCAAATGGAGGCAAGCACAAGTAGCCGTCCAGTTAGAACAATAAAACCTCCTGTATGGTCCAAGGATTATGATTTAAAAGGTACAGATGAATGCTCTTATTTATGTGAAGAAGTAGAAGACAGCGATGTTCACAGTGATGAATGGCAAGAGGCAATAAAAGCTGAAATAAAAGCACATATAAAAAATGGTACATGGAAAATACAAAGAAAGGAGGAGAACTCAAAAAATATAGTGGACTATAAAATAATATTGAAAGAAAAATTGGGCTCAGATGACAAGGTAACCAAAAAGGCACGATTGGTGGCTCGTGGATTCACCCAGAGACCTGGAATCGATTACAATGAAACATATGCTCCAGTAGGAAAACCAAGTTCAATCAGAGCATTATTAGCATATGCGGTTGAACATGATTTAAAACTTCACCAAATGGATGTTACTACTGCTTATTTAAATGGAGACTTAAATGAAAAAATCATAATGAAAAAGCCTGAAAATCTAGAAGAATATATCACAAAGATAATGCTAGATGAAAGTGAAAATGAAAACTTAGAGTTATTTAACAAAGCCAGAAGTATGCTACAAGATATAAATATGATAAATGGTGAAAAAGTTTGCTTATTAAAAAAGGCCCTATATGGTTTGAAGCAAGCTGGTCGTCAATGGTTCTACAGATTAGACCATGAACTCAAGAAAATGAATTTCAAAGCATCAACAGCTGATCCATGTATTTATACAATGACACAAGGCATGGATAAAATGATACTTGCTGTATATGTGGATGACCTAGTCATAGCTTATTCAAATGAAAACTTTTTAAATAAATTAAAGAAGCAACTAAATAAATGTTTTGAAATGAAAGATATTGGAAAATTAAAATATATACTTGGCCTTGAAATAAATTATGAAAATAATAAATTAAAAATAACTCAGCAAAGATATATTCAAAAGGCATTACAAAAATTTAATATGGAAAACTGCAAACCATGACAATCAGGCTGCCCAGACACTTTCCCACAACCCAGTCATCAGTGGGAAGTCCAAACACATCGAAATTAAACAGCATTTCATTAAGGAATGCGTGCAACAAGGGATAGTCAGTGTCCACTACAAACCAACCCAAGAAATGGAGGCTGACATCCTGACTAAAGGTATCCCTGGACCGAGACACCTGATGTTACGAGGATGGCTTGGACTATCGTGAGTGCAGTACTCGTGAGGAGGAGTGTTGGAATGGCACGAGCCCCACACTAGCTAACAGGAAGTGAAGACGTCCTAGTGCGAACCCCGAATAAAACACTGTTTCCGGTCTGTGCCGGTGACATTAATTTTTTCTAACCTCAGTGAATGTGCAGTGCTTTGCTCCTAGTATATTTTATGTATTCAATTTGTATCTCATTGTTTTACCAAAATAAAGTGTGTAACAGTAAAGTAACCGATTACTCATTAAAGCCCGCTAATGATAATTCAAGATCCAACAGATGTATGTCGGTACCTGGATGGGTGACCGCCTAGTGGTAAGTCAGATCGAGCGTTTCCGTGCTTCGGAAGCCACGTAAAGCCGTTGGTCCGCTAGTTGGCGGCCTCCTAGGCGGCTTGAAAACGCCAACAGTAGGTTGACCACTAGCCTACCTCCACTGATCCGCAGTGGGCATGCGTGGTGGATTATTTTCCCATTCCCTTTCACCCTCTTATGTGAAAAGAGGCCTGTGCTCAGCAGTGGGACATTATAAGCTGATGATGATGATGACGTAGAGATGATGGGATTCCCTTTGGATGTCGATAACTAGTTCACATTCTGATCTCAGCACCTAAACCCCTGTTATCAGTGTTATTGGGTTGGTTGGTACTTCCATATAAAAATGTGGTTTACCCGTTCGAACATAAGTAAGCGGGAAATCCACGTTTTTTTTGTAAACATGCCTATAATCATACACAGTAAGTAGTTCTTTGCAATTTAATTATTACTTACCTACTGCTCTAACCCAATAATAATAAATAAGGTTTAAGTCAGTCTTGTAACACCCAGGTATCAAGATAGCCCCAGCTCTTTTTGTTTATATGACATTAGAAAGTGACGGATATATTTAATACCTAGGTATACTATACTTATTTATTAATAAGGGGGTAATTGTTTAAATTAAGAAGTATATCTACCGTAAAAAGTAGTAGATATAAAAAGATATTTTTGTTGATACTCGTAGTCGACCTATATTTAGAAAAATTTAGTTTACAGCTTCGTAAACACATTGTAAAAATAATGTTTAATGAAATTTAATTATGCTGCCTATAAATAATTATAAATAAAATAAACCCACCTACTCAGAACTGAAGTAGTACTATGGCATAGGTACCTAGATATTAACTATTAGATATACCTACCTGAAACATAACTTAAGTAAATCTTGATATTTTAATTATTTTCTTCTCTTTCTTAGACATAGGTTGGTACCCTAACCATTGTTTTTTTTTTATGAATTTTGGATACTTGACACTAGATCCTGATAATAGATACTTGAGTGAGCCTGACGGCCTCACTGATATATGATATTTTTATAGGTAGTATTATATTGAAATACCTAATAATAATTCTAGCTGCAGGTAATTGGATCAATCAAAAATGCTCATTTTGTGAAGAACTTTTTATTTAAATTCATACAAAATTTAATAGTTACATATTTGTAATATAGGTATCATCCTTATCAGGGCCTAAATTGAATAAATGCTTTTTGTTTTATTATAAAAGGTGATAATATTTTTACACAAAAATTACAATAATAATATATTCTTACGATTATATAATAAATAGTTATTCCTAACATCACATAAAAATACAGATACATAAGTACCTAGTTTTAAATAGGTACTTTTAAGCAGCTTTTTCTTTATTTTTATTCAGTTTTCAAAACATATGTACTGTCCTCTTTAGAAATAAATTCTTGAATTTCTTCATCAGTCTCAAAGGTTCTTTTATTTTCAGCCTTAATCCGTTCAAACCGGCCCACATACTTATCACATATTTTGACAAATGTCTTCACATCTATATCCTTAATTATACTCTCATAATCAAGAAATACTTCTTCAATTCTCTTATTAACATTTTCTGGAAAGATGGTCACTAAATCTTCCTTAAATTTTTTCTTTCTCAAAATATATTCCGTATATTCCACCAATGTAGGAAATTTATTGCCATCTTTTACACAATCCAGAAACAATTTATTTAAAGATAAAATTTTGCTGAATTCCAATTTATCAATCGCATCATATTTCAACACAATCTCATCGTTTTCATCATTGATTACAACTTTTTTAGCTTTTTTACATAATTCGCTGTAGAAAGATTTATTTTCATCAATCATAAAGTAAGGTCGGAATGTTTTTTCATAGATTTGGACCTCTGAATCATCAACATGATGCAGCAAGTGAACATAATCATTCAAATTCACTTCATCTGTTATATTATCACTCAACATTCCTTTGTGATTCAGTTTCAAATAATTGAGTTTCTTCACATTTGCAATATTTTTATTTTTTATTTCAGTAACTAGGAACCCATTGATGTTTTTAAATATTTTTTCCACCATATAATAAACCTTGTCTCTCTGCATTGGTATTTTCTTCAAGATCATCACATGCCTTATTAAATCCTTTCGCTTATTAATGGTTTCCATGTCTAAATCATACTGCAAATAGTTCAAGATTTCAACCATAGAGTATGCAACGCCATAATACATTCTCAGACGTTCATGTGCAAAATTATTAGGATCATCTTTGAAGATATTAGAGGACATTTCAATGCAGTACCACAATGCGGTAGGCAGTAAAGTCTTCGCTGGAGGATCTAATGGCAATGATGACAGTGCAATGTTGCACACCATAGTACTGACACGCCTTAACATGTACTTTTTGAACTGTTCAACAACATTTTTATCCATCCACTCTTTGCTTTCACAAATTTTCCACAATACAAAGTAAAATAAACCAACATTGTAGTTAACTTTTTTAAAGTTGAAATACGTAGCAGATAAGATGTAATCATTGTATTTGTCAAAGTCATCGGTATCCACAAGCACAAGGCCGCCGTGAAATGGTCTCCTCGTACGAGGTTCTGTCTTTGTAGTTTTTTCTAATAGTTGTTTATAAACATTTAATGTATAGAAGTAACCAATTGAGTCATTGAGATCAGCATCATTCAATAGAAACAGTGGACATTCCATCATAACTCTAAATTTTGAGAAACTTGCTGTTGATACAGAGGTATTGAAAATAATTTTATCCAGCAGATTCAATTCTGTGCATAGTATCACAGGTATTCCTTTCTCGTCATCTAGAATTATGTCTGGAAATTCAATTTCTTGGTCCGTTGTAAAATTTACATCGACAACGGATTCTTCGGCGACTTCATTGCTGAATTTTGTCTCAAACTTCAAAGCATCGAAGGCATACGATTTTTTTTCAGAGACAATATAATTGATTAAAGTACAAATTGATTTCTCAATGTCTATTTTCAAATCGTATGTTGGATTGCTAAGATTTTTGTACCAGTTTGTATTCTTGAATTCCTGAATAAATTTATTTTTATCTTTTGTGTCTAGATTGGCATGATGTTCTGGCGGGAAGCAAGCAAACAATTTTTTCCTCAAGTTTTTCAACTTATCAATTTCAGCAAGAGCAGTAGCACTACTTTTAGATGAATTTATGAACTTCAATTTGATATAAGACTTCAATGTTTCCATTTCGGTAGCAAAGTTGTCGATGTTTATCTTATCGTAGTCGAATTCCTCGGATATATCAACGTCATCAAGTTTTTCATTGTTGCGGTATATTGTGCAATGGCTTTTCAAAAATGATGCAGCAACTGATAAGTCAATACGATCTAAGTTTTTATGAATTCCATGAAAAACAACATTTTCATAATCAACATTTTCGTTTAGTACCAAGCATTTGTTGAGGCTGTGAGAGCCAATCAGGCCATCTGTTATGATGTACAACAATTTTATCTTGTTTTCACAATCAACATTTTGCTTAATCCATTGAATGATTGTTTCCGGCAATGTATTACAACTATACCCAATATGGTTCTTATATTTATCAACAGTTGTTTTTTCGTCCACTTCCACACACTCGTTTCCCCAGTGTAAATATATGATGCGTGACTCATCCGAATCTGGAAGTGCACTTATTATTTTTTCAACGTCACTTTTAAATTGTTTGAGAGTCTGTAACCCATTTTCATGATAAAACGCGACACTATCCGTTGAAGCAGAGTAATCTTTTGCATAAATAAAATAATTAATCATTTTTCTTTCTTTTCTTAGCTGAAGACACGAGCGTAGCGTAGGTCTGTGGCTGAAGAGCACAATCCCGTGAATTACGACGTTCGTATAGGTAGGTACTATCGCAAAACAGTAAGTTTTACACAACTCCCTACTTTGTGATCGATTTCCACTGTAATTGTCGCGGAGTGAATGTTGGCGAAGACATTACACTATACTACTTAGAGAAATGTTGGTCCATCCATCCATCCACTATATTGAATCGTAGTCACAAATAAAGTAGAGACTAGAAATACTGCGCATATCGTAGTGATCGTACTCTGTTGTGCGAAGCGTACTTTATTTATAAAGCGAACTGCACCCCGCACCCACCCACCCACCCACAGAACACTATATAGAAGTATAGAACACTATATTACTCCTATCGTGCTCCTACCACTATGCATGCACCTTCCGCACAAGTTTTACCAAAGTTTATAATTAATTCTTTTCACAATATTTCAACACAACTTTGTGAACTTTCGCCAATGTCACTTTTTTTTGTTATTTTGTTCTTGACCATGGATACAAAGTCCTTCAGTCGCATACATTTTATTTTTAATATCACTTTATAATAGTCCGCACATTCACTTTCACATAGTTCGCATGATCAGTCACCGTCCAGTCATGTTTTAGTAAAATGGTGGTCATTGTACTAAAACTTTTCACGGACTTTTTGAGACAACTTGTAAAGTCACAATACACATATTCATTTCATTTCACTTCACTGGTGCACATGGATTGATCTTTATTGGCTAAAATACCACCGATTATACGCAATAAAACTGAAAATACTCGAATTCATGAAAATTAAAATGAAAAAGCAACGTCACTCTACAAGTTCCCGCCAAAAAGTCTAGTGTACTACGTGATTAGCAACACAATAACAATATTTCTTAAATGTTAGAGAACAACTTGTGCCATTTAAAATATTTTTAGAACCCCGGGATAAAAATTTAGAATTTCTATGGCATGCCGGCGAATCGCGACTATTCGCGACCAAAACCGTTATGTTGTTATTATGTTTTGCGGGGTTTATAAAATATTTCATGTATATTAACATGTTACTGGTAATGTAATTCCAACATTGGAAGTGATTCAAAACCCTTTATAATGTTTTATTTTTTTGTACAAATCAATGTATGGAGCTCGTCATGATTCTTTAACTAGATCCTATTGCATTGGAGAGGGTTTTTTTTTTTTTTTTTTTTATATTTAATGGGTATACGCTTGACCGCAATCCCGCCTGATGGTAAGCGAAGATGTAGTCTAGGGTGGACCGCGCGTACCTATAAGATGCCTGTTCACTCTGGCCTTGAATATACCCATGTTATAAGTGTCTGGAAACACGTTGGCCGGGAGAGCATTCCACAGCTTGGCCGTGCGTATAAGGTAAGAGGAAGCGAAACGCTTGGTACGGCAAGACGGAATGTCGACGACGAAGCGGTGGAGACCCTCCCGACGCCTAGTGGTCCGATAGAAGAACGGGGATGGGGGGACAAGATTATGGAGTTCCTTATCGCATTCTCCGTGGAACAATCTGTAGAATACCGTCAAACTTGCAACCTGCAACCTGAGGGTACTGACTTCTGTAACACAGAAGTCAGGGACTTTGCTAAATTTTTGTACATTTTATTTATGTGAATAAAGATGTATTATTATTATTGAATTTCGAGATCTTTACTAGAATTTCGCACTAGATGGCGTTGATGTTTTAATCTGTGGAGGTGCAAGGTGGATGTCACCTCCATTAAAAGGGAAGATCTTCCGCCAGGCTGGGTCATCGTCCCTGGGGACCGCGGTCCAACTGTACATGTCAGACAGTTGTATATATGCAGATTCTCGAGAAAACTTCTTAAGCGCGATGCAGGATGTATGCGCTATGCTATAGGATTTGTATGCGCGATACAGGATAATGTGGCGCCACGCCATCTATCTTTCAGTGTGTGTACTATCTCAGTGTTACTGATAGATGGCTGACAGATGTCGCTACATCACTCCCTTCCTAGACTGGAGGTCGATCTATTGTTGCGTCGTTGCGTAAAGCTTGCAAGTGCCAGTTCTGCTCGGAGTCTACGGTGAGTCGAGACGGAGCGCAGATGCTGCGACAGTTTGAGCCGGCTAGTCCACGTAGTGCAGAAACCGCCACGCCGGAGAGATGATCCGGGCGTGTGCTGCGGTGGACTGTGCGGGCGGGGAGCTTAGTCGCAGTGTTGCCTTGCAGGACCAGGAAGCACGGTGAGTCGGCTGCGATGGACCTGATTGAGGCGAAGTTGGCTTGCTGTGTGACTGCTTGCCTGCTTGCTTGTGCTGCTTGGGGAGTGATGAGCTTGGAGAATCTTCTCAGAAGTGCTACTGCATGTTCCGTGATTTTTGGAGGGTTGGAAATATTCCCATCCATCACGTCGCGGTCACCACTGTGGAGGTGCAAGGTGGATGACACCTCCATTTAAAAGGGAAGATCTTCCGCCAGGCTGGGTCATCGTGCGGCAGGGACCGCGGTCCCCAGGCACGATGACCCAGCCTGGCGGAAGATCTTCCCTTTTAAATGGAGGTGTCATCCACCTTGCGCCTCCATAAATCTTAATATTATTTGTCAACATTTCTTTATAAAGTTCAACTTGACATTATAAAAGAAATTTTGTGGTGGGGTGGAGCAACAATAAAAAAACACCAGCGACACTTGATTATGTACACATAATCAACCGAAATTGTAATAAAACACTACAGTGTTTTATTACAATTTCGGTTACTTAATTTGTTTGTTTTTAGCACGGATTCACAAACTTTCAAGGTTAATATAATATGACTGTGTTTTCATAGTGTCTCCTCGAAGCCAACGCCGGAGGCCTTTAAGCATATTTTGTTCAGTATGATTAGTACTTTTTACAAAAATAATCAAAATACCTAAAAAAAAAAACCTTTAAAAACCCGTTTTTTTTTCAAAGTTATCGGTTGAAACCGGTACTGAAAATTGTAATCGGTTCACATCTCTAATTCACATTACCCACAAACCTACAAATGTAGATAGAGAAAACTATAGACTTTGAGATATCTTCGGACTCACTCATACAAGAAAGAGAAACACTTATTGGAAACACACGTTAAGAAACGAGACAGAGCGCTAGCATTTTTGTCCTACTCGAATGTCGGTTTTTCAAGGTCAGCCCATCGTTTTGCTAAATAAATAATGACATTCCAAGGATATTCCATTGCACTGATCACAGATCATAATAGAATATGTTGTATATATGGCGCTGATCAACAAATTATGTTTGTTTACGCAATACATTCTATAAATTCAACTAATTTTGGACAACAGTTATCAAAGTGTACAACTAGACAAAATTACATGCATTGTAAAAAACGCGAGATGTCAAATTCAAAATTCTTTATTTGTAAGTCACAGGTAAAATAAAATAATGGTGTAAATCTAATGGATAGTTTCACTGAGACCGCCTAAATAAGCGTACAAAATAAAATCACAAAATTAAATTAGACAAAATACTGGACTAAAGATATAATTATATAACATAATAAATATGTCAGAATAAATGCTTGTAAAAAAGAGCATTAGTAAATAAAATATAAAAATAATCAAATCTTAAACTATAATTAATACAAGCCAATAATAATATAAAAATCAAACAATAAAGACCATGCAGAGAAACCACGGCTGACCGTCCGAGCAAAAACAGACAGTACACAATATGTTACAGAATAATGGCGTCATTTAAAAACTCATTCACATCATAATAAGCCTTGCCAACAAGAAAACAATGGAGTCTCTTTTTAAAATTATTGATGCTCTCGTTGCGCAAAACAACGGGTATTTTATTGAATATTATTGGTGCCATACTGAAAATACTTTTATGCATTAGTGCTGTTTTTGAAGATAACAGACACAAATCATGCCGGTGCCGAGATCTGTTACGTTGATCAAACAGGTTTATTGTGTAGGTGACAATCAAACTCCGAGATCCAAAGCAGACTGATTTATTGCATAGATAAAATATCCTACCTACATTATTTAATTATAAAGAAGTACCATACATAACACTGTCCTCCTTCTATTTATGAGTATATTAAGTACATGACAATAATGTAAACATCCATATATTGTAAACATGGTTAGACTTAGAATATCTCATACATAATAGTAATTTATAATTTAGAATCTGTAAGTTATATAATGTATGCTATAGTAGCTGTATGGTATGAAAATAATATAATATAAAACAGTGGACTTAATATATGTAATTAGTTATCTAACTACTTATTATACTAATCTTAGTATTTTGACATTTTTAACTTTTTACTACAACTTATAGCAGCTCTCCGGCGCATGCGGGTTACCTCAACTAACTCCGGCCCTGGCGGCGGCGCCCGCGCCGGCGTCATCGGTGACTGCGCGGGTGTACCGAATGGGGATTGAGTAGCGACACTGTCATGCGATGAGTTCAGAGGAGAATCAACTGACAAAGTCTTATCAATAGCTTCCTTCTCTCCCGAACTATGCTCAGTGGGGTCTTCTGGTTTGCGATTAATAAAAGAGTATCGTGTTTTACGCGCTTTATCAGTCAATATCTGGTCTACGTGACGCTTATGGATTTGACCATTATCTAACCTGACAGAGTACGTGACTGGCCCTGATCTTTTAACTACTTCACCCTCCGCCCACTTCTGTCCCTGCCTATAATCACGCATGAGCACGCGGTCGCCCGGCGCGGCCTCCCGCAGCTTCCCAGCTGCTGCACTGCGCTGTTCGAGCGCAAGCTGCGCATCGCGCACTACTTCGCCCGAGTCAGGACGTAATAAGTCTAGTCTGCCGCGTAGCCTATGTCCGAACATCGCCACTGCTGGTTCCCGCCCCGTAGTACAGTGTTCTGTGTTTCTATACATGAATAAAAATTTGGTAATGGCTGTATTATCGTCAACCTTTTCGATAGATGCTTTTTTTAAAACTCTTTTAATACTACGCACAGCATTTTCCGCTGCTCCATTACTGGCAGGATGATAAGGAGCTACTAGCGAGTGTTTAATACCGTTTCGTTTAAGGTAATTGGCAAATTCGGCTGATGAAAAAGGGGGACCATTGTCACTGACAATTCTTTTCGGTATACCGAACCGGGCAAAAATTCGTCTAAAACTATCTATAACTATAGAAGCGGACGTGGTACTCACCTTTTCCACTTCAATCCATTTCGAATGTGCATCAATGATTATTAAATAATATTTGTTGTTAAAGGGTCCTAGGAAATCTACGTTTAGACGAGACCAAGGCTCCTCTGGCCATGGCCAGGAGTGCAGCGGGGCGGCCGGCGGCAGCGCGCGTTGCGAGCGGCACGCAGCGCACTCGGCGCACACGCGCTCGACATCCGCGTCTAAACACTCCCACCACACGTAGTTACGTGCTATCTGTTTCATTTTCACTATTCCTGGATGACCCTCATGTATTTCTTTTAAGACTATTTCGCGTAGTGTTCTCGGTATTAGTATCCTATAGCCCCAAACTAAACAGCCACGATCGATGTGTAAGGCATCTTTCCTATTAAAGTACGGCTTTTCAGATTCAATGTTTGTATCCGACGGCCAACCAAACATTACGTAACCGTAAATTTTGCTCAGT